>CAJQZJ010004750.1:1589048-1671122 GCA_907164525.1 Lophiomys imhausi | reverse complement strand
GTGTGTGTGTGTGTGTGTGTGTGTGTGTGTGTGTGTGTGTGTGTGTGCGCGCGCTGGGCGGTGTCTGCAACAGTGTGTGTGTGGATATAGGAGATAGCAGCCTGACAATACAGGAGAGTCAGGTTATAAGAGGACATTCTTAAAAAACAAATACAGAATACACACAGCACTGCATTTCTGTCATATTTTTATTAGAATTAACTTCTCTCTCTCTCTTTGGTTTTTCGAGACAGAGTTTCTTTTTGTAGCCCTGGCTATCCTGGAACTCACTCCGTAGACCAGGCTGGCCTTGAACTCACAGATATCCACCTGCCTCTGCCTCCTGAGTGCTGGGATTAAAGGCGTGCGCCACTATGCCCAGCCCAACTTCTCATATTCTGATTGCATTTTAGCGTTCTTTTAAAAACACTAGTGTTTTAAAAGTATAACATTAATACAAAAAAGCAAATTTATCTTTCATCCTCATAATTCAAATAAACCCTGTGGACACTTAAAGTATACTGACAGAAAACTGAAGTGAGGGAAGTTTCCTTTGCTCTCTCCACAGAAAGCCACTGTCTACACATCTGTCCCAGAAATATAAGCATGTATGCCTTCCAATTTCCCAAGAAGAGGCCTATCATAGTGTCTGTGTGCAGCATGGCGCCTGGCCTGTGTCCTTCCCAGCCCTGGTGAATCCCTCTTCCTTTCAGACCCTGTGCTCCATCGAGTGTCACTGCACCCACAGGTCACTGTCACATTTTTTTTTTTTTTTGTTTTTTCGAGACAGGGTTTCTCTGTGTAGCTCTGGCTGTCCTGGACTCGCTTTGTAGACCAGGCTGGCCTCGAACTCACAGAGATCTGCCTGCCTCTGCCTCCCGAGTGCTGGGATTAAAGGCGTGCGCCACCACTGCCCGGCTTAGGTCACTGTCACATTTTTAAAATGTGCTGCTACCACAAGGTTGGTAGAGCAATTATAAAACTACTCTAAGCAATCTCTCATAGTTGTGTGGTAGGAAAAAATAAGCTGTTAGTGGAATCATTTCCTTCAGAAAACTTCCCCAGACATTACTATTTATACCAAATGGGTCTCTGAACAGCTGGAGACAGCTACTGAGGAAAAGGCTGCTTTTCTCTGGGACGAAGGTGGATGCATGTTCACTTATGAGTTCAAAGGCCTCTGTCTTCCCAGTGTGACGTACCTGGTCTGCTCAACCCCTGTTCACTGACTGTTCGGTTTGTGAGGGAACCGAACACGTGGCAGAGAGCCAGGCATGGACAGTGGATAAAACCACCAGTCACCTTACAGTCTCAAACAAAGAAAAGGTGAGAGTAGTGTGTGCTGAAGCATGCTTGGCATCCCTACACTTGGGAAGGTAAGGCAAGAGGATAGGAGTTCTAGGCCAGCCTGGGCTACATAGTGACTTCCAGGCCAGCCTGGGCTGTGTATGCTGAACTGCTCTATTTAATCCTCAATTTAAATCTTGACAGAAACAGAATTATTACCAGTTTTACCAACAGCTGTGAAATTTTACTTTTGTTTTATTATAAATGCCTGCATACTCAAAGCATCTCAACTTTTGAAAACATGATCTTTTTAGGGTTTTTTTTTGGGGGGGGGAGGGTTGAGACAGGGTTTCTCTGTGTATCCTTGACTGTCCTGGACTCACTTTGTAGATCAGGCTGTTCTTGAACTCATAGAGATCTGCCTGCCTCTGCCTCCCGAGTGCTGGGATTAAAGGGTGTGCCACCACGCCCGGCAATTACAGACAGCTGTGAACTGCCACGTGGGTGCTGGGATTTGAACCCTGGTCCTTTGGCATAGCAGTCAGTGCCCTTAACTGCTGAGCCATCTCTCCAGTCCCCCCCTTTTTTTTTTTTTTTTTTTGAGACAGGGTTTCTCTATGTAGCAGGACGGGCTGTCCTGGAACTCACTTTGTAGACCTGGCTGGCCTCGAACTCACAGAGATCCGCCTGTCTCTGATTTTTAGTTTTAAGAACGATGTTGGAGCCGGGCGGTGGTGGCGCACGCCTTTAATCCCAGCACTTGGGAGGCAGAGGCAGGCGGATCTTTGCGAGTTCAAGGCCAGCCTGGTCTACAAAGTGAGTCCAGGACAGCCAGGGCTACACAGAGAAACCTTGTCTCGAAAAACCAAAAAAAAAAAAAAAAAAAAGAACGATGTTGGCTTGGAATATACTGGTCACCTGTCATTCTATTTCTTGAGTTGCCTTTTTGCCAATCAGGGGTGATGCAGATGAGTGGGCTGTTTTCTTTTTTTTTTTTCCCTCTCTTTCTCTGTCTTATTTTTGGTTTTTTGAAACAGGGTCTCTATGTAGTTCTAGCTGTCCTGGAACTCACTATGTAGATGAAGCTGATCTCAAACTCACAGAGATCCTCCTGTCTTTGCCTCCTAAGGGCTGGGATTAAGGGTGTGTGCACCACCACACCTGCTTGACTACTGTTTTTTTTTGGTTTGATTTTAGTTTTTCAAGACAGGGTTTCTCTGTGTAGCCCTGGCTGTTCTGGAACTCAGAACAGAGCCAACTCAGAGACCCACCTGCCTCTGCCTCCCGAGTGCTGGGATTATGCACGTGCGCCATCACCACCCAACTGTTTTTCAAACTCCAAAAAAACAATTTTTTAAAAATTTATATTTTTCCTATAGTGTATGTTTTGCCTGTGTGCATGTATATGCATCACATATATGTCTGCTAGACCCACTGGAACTAGGGTTACAGATAGCCCATGTGTTGGGAATCAAACATGGGTCCTCTGCAAGAGCAACAAGTGTTCTGCTGAGCCATCTCTTCAGCCCTCAAACCCTCTGAGGACAAATGCATTTACTTTATAAAGCCCAGATATGTATATGACATTGAAACAAAAGGTTCACAAAATAACCACACTACCCTCAAGTGATTTACATGAATATTTATGCTTGTATAATTTGTACTTTACTTTCAAAATCACTAATTATGGTTCAGTACATTGATTTCACAAATGCGTTACGACCCACAGTTTGAAAAGCACTGCCTTATGATGAACACACATGGATGGATTCTGCCTTTCAGGCATTCATACACTTTTTAGTAGTCTCAAAAATATACAGTCCCTAGACAACTTAAGACTTGCAAAGGCCTTCATGTCAATCACTTCAACAACCTTCTGCATAACAGACTCTGTAGCATCCTGACAAGGTGACACACTGGAAACCTTTGCTTTCTAGGGGCAGTGGGCAAAGCTCAGTGACAATACAGCTTAGTACACATGAAGTCCTTGCTTCCCTACCACTGCCAAACAAGCAGGACAAGTTACCTTTCATTTGATACCTACCATAGGCTTTCCATAGAGTCCCATTCAACAGTATAGAAATTAACCAACCACCTAAACTAAATATACATGCAAGTGTATTCTGAGAGACAATGTGACTTAGTCCTAGGCTCAGCTTAGTCTTTGGAAGGAGGGAAGAAGAGAGAAAGGTCCCCTTTGTGACCTCAGGAGTGTCAGTGAGTAAGATGATACACAGTCTTCAGTATTAGGGAGGGCTATAGACTAGAAGGCTGGAAGCTAGGAAATGCTCCCTTGAGGAGATTCACAGTTTGCTGAGTCTTGATAGAGAAATGCCATACAATCAGACTGGTAGAGAAGACAGGAGGTCTTCTGAAGAAACAAGCCCAGCAAATTTGAGTGACAGTAACAAAGGGTTCACAGAGATGGCAAGAGATTAAAACTTCTTTATAAAAGTACAGTGGACAATACATAGCACATAATTTATATATTAACATAAATAAATAAATACAAAAGAGAACTAGCCAAAAACAAAGACTGAGGTAAGACCAGATCCACTAAGAAATGCAAGACAATTATATATTTTTATACCCTGTGGGTAACATGATGTTACTAAAGGTTTCTGAATGTGCAGAATAGTATTTCAAAATTATTCACGGGCAAGTGGAGCTAAAACCTGTCTCTAAAAAGACATAGAGTCCATACAACAGGATCCCAATCTGTTTTACTATATGGACTTCATAAATTCAAAAAATTTTTAAGAGCCATCTTGGTTACCCAAAAGGAAAAGCTGAGGTATACATATTGAGATTGGACGACAACGAAATCCTATTTATTGCTCCTTTCATCCTTCTCCTTTTGCTAATAACTGTGAGCCTGGCCTGTAGTTAAATGGTTCTTTTCTTTATAAAAGCTTTATTTCAACTAACCTGCAGATATGATCCTTTCTCAAGGTTGTTAGGAACCTAGATTACTATAAACCATTTTGCAAAAAGTAAATTTCGTCTAAATAAGAACAATCTTCATGATAATGAGTCTTTTTTTTTTTTTTTGGTTTTTTGAGACAGGGTTTCTTTCTCTGTGTAACAGCCTTGACTGTCCTGGACTCACTTTGTAGACCAGGCTGGCCTTGAACTCACAGAGATCCACCTGCTTCTGCCTCCCAAGTGCTGGGATTAAAGGCGTGCTCAACCACGCCTGGCCCTGATACTGAGATTTCTAAAGTTACTGCACTAGGAAGGCATTAGCTATCTAGTAATTCTGGCTCTGCTGGATACACTGTCTGTGCCCTATGAACTTCAGCTAAAACGAAGGTCTGTCTGAGGTGAAAACAAACACGGGATGTGAGTCACCTTGCAATTACAGCTGACACCTGAAATCATATTTAAAGCATGAGAATCGCAAAGCTGAATCTCTGTAAGAGCGCCCTGGTCTTCCTGTCTCTCTTCCCAGTCTCCAGATGAAGAGAACTCAGGATTCTTGACAAATTATAGGATGATTTCTATTACACTTCTAAGTTAAAAAGGGCTGCCTCCAAAGGCCTCAAAATTACTGAGCTGCGAGTATTGTAAATTTTAGGAACATAAGACGTATTGATTGAGGCTGTTGGTTTTGTTGTTGTTTTTCCTCCCAAAGGGAAGTCACCAAGCCGTTCCTAAACTTCAGAGAAAATATCTGTACATACAGGTCTACATACTGCCATCCAACTACATAACTGATTAGGAGTCCTGTGGACCACTCACCACAGAGCCACACACAGCTCAGTTCTCTACTGCTGTATTTCCCCACTGAAGAAAGCCGCTTAAAGCACAGGGACACTTGAAAATGTCAAGCCACCATCTGAATCAATGCCTGAGTCCTCCCTGTCTGAGAGGTAGCAGGAGCCAGGACCAAGACAACGTGAGCCAATAACTTAAAAGGAAGAACAAAACAAAAACAGTAAAACTCCACAGCAAAGCGCCCTCCGCACAACCCCAGCCTTTGCAATTTCTTGCCCCCACGAGATGTTTTTCCTCTCAAAGGGAAGGCGGTCACAGTCGACTTCGCCTTCCCAGGGCGGAGCACGGTCTCCTCTGCTCGTCATCTCCCTTGTCCTGGGGTGACACGGATACAGCAACTGTGTGTGGTGGAACTTCCACTTGGCTGGGGAAGTTCAAGTGTTTCCACCCTAAAATGAGGCAGTGGCTAAATCCTGGGTGCAGAGACCGAGGCCAGTGGCCAGGGGCCTAGCACACCCTGGTGCTTTAAGTCGCGGCCGCAAATCCAGGCCGCCGCCGGCCCCACCCCGGCCCCTGCCAGTGCCTCCGCGCCCCCCCTCCGCGCCCGCCGGTCGCTCCTTCCTGGGTCACGCCGGGTGCACAGCGCGGACGCGAACTCTCGCCTCCAAACCCGCAGGGCCCCGGAGGGTGGCTGCGAACTTCCTGCGGGCCGGGCTGATAGGCCATGCCTGGGAGCCGGGGCGGCCCTCGCACCGCCAGGCCAGGTCCGGCTAGGTCCGGCTGGGCCCGACCTCCCTGGGGGCCGGAGCCTCGGCGGCCCTCGCCTTCACCACACGGCCTTATTACCCCGGCTGCCGGACACACACGTGCTGGGTGACAGCCCCCATAGGTTCCATCCCTGCTTGCTGCCGGAAGTGAGCGAGAGGGCAGTATAGGCATTTCCTGTGACGCCAGCTCCCGGACTCCATTAGGCAGCAGCTGGGGGAAGAATCAACACACCAGGGAGCGGAGCGGCGCCGACCGAGCACCGAGGCGGCTGCTGCCTCCGCCTCCGCCGCCGCCGCCGGGGCTACAGCTTCGGGCCCGCGCCCCCCCCCCCCCCAGCCCCCGCGAGCCCCCGGGCCGCGCCGCGAGCACCTCCGGAGGGGGGGGGAAGGGCCCGGTCCTCCTTCTCCCCCTCCTCCCGCCCCACCGACCCCCGCCGCGCCCCGCCGGCCTCCCACCACGGCCTCACTCGGCGAGGAAACTCTGGCCTCCGCTTCCTCCTCCTCCGACTCGGACGCCGGCGGAGCCTCCCCGCCCCCGCGGAAGAAGCCCCGAGCCTCGGCGGCGGAGGGAGCAGGAGAGCCCGGGGCCTCGGCCGGCCGAGCAGGCCTCCCCCCCGCGCCCTCGCCGGCCGCCGCCTCCTCCTCCTCCTCCTCCTCCTCCGTGGTGGTGGTGGTGGGACTGCCTCCGGCCGCCCCCGCCGCCCCCCAGCGGAGCAGCGGACACAGCCTGGCCAGCGGCGGCACCATGCAGGCCAACGGGGCGGGAGGCGGCGGGGGCGGCGGGGGCCAGGGCCAGACCCCGGAGCTCGCCTGCCTGTCGGCGCAGAACGGGGAGTCGTCCCCCTCGGCGGCGGCGTCCGCTGGGGACCTGGCCCATGCTAACGGGCTTCTGCCTGCCGCCCCCTCCGCCGCTGGCAACAATAGCAACAGCCTGAGTGTCAATAACGGGGTTCCCGGCGGGGCCGCCTCGGCCTCCGCCACCGCCGCCGCCGCCGCCCTGGCCACCCCCGAGCTGGGCACCAGCCTCAAGAAGAAGAAGCGGCTCTCGCAGTCCGACGAGGATGTTATTAGGCTCATTGGACAGCACCTCAATGGCCTAGGGCTCAAGTAAGTGTCCGTCCTACAACTGGTGAGGGCCAGGCCGGGGCCGAGCAGCCGAGAGGGTTGTGGGGGGACCCCGGGGCCCAGTGTGCAGGAGGCCGAGGACAGACAACCCCGGGAGGAGCGGAAGGGAGGTCGAGAAAAACCAGTCGGCCTGATGTCGTGAGAACAGCCGGACCGTCTGGGCTGGCGACGGGTAGTGGAAAGCCCAGAGCGACCCCTCCCCACGCACCTCCAGAGCTGGATTGTCTGTCCACCAAGGCAGACACCGAGGGTGTTTGTGCTGGGGGAAGGGTGGATCAGAGCGCTGGAAATAATGAACCTTGGAGGATTTGTTTTTCGAGTGTCTCAGAGGCATCTTTGTGGGACACCTCCCCACCCCCACCCCTCACCGACAACAGCCCAGGCAAACTACCAATCAGGAAGGACAGTCGCCTACAAGTGTTTATGGGAACTAAGGGGCTGGGATAATTTGGAAAGAGGCTGTCGAGTAAATCTGATGGGAATAACGAAGTAAGATACGGAGGAGTGGAAGTCATGAAGAGGCTGTGTGTGTGTGTGT
This sequence comes from Lophiomys imhausi, assembly GCA_907164525.1. Classification (NCBI taxonomy): domain Eukaryota; kingdom Metazoa; phylum Chordata; class Mammalia; order Rodentia; family Muridae; genus Lophiomys; species Lophiomys imhausi. Next base: position 1,663,709 of record CAJQZJ010004750.1, on the reverse strand, counting down.
GTGTGTGTGTGTGTGTGTGTGTGTGTATATGCATGCATGCATGCTAGGGGCCTAGCACTAGTGAAATCCCACTTCAAAACCAAGAAGATTGCCTCTGCAAAAGTGATGTCTGGTCCGTGAATTATTTGTTTTCAAATACAGTTTGGGTGGCCTTTATTTTAGGGTGAAGGGAGACAGCGGGTTTAATCAAAACTCACTGTTTTGTACACAAACAAAAGAACTAAGGGAGTTTGAAATAGGGTTGGTGGGAGTGTCCTGGAGCTGAATGAAGGTGTCATGGCCAGAAGGCGCTGACAGTAAACATGCAACAGTTCCCTAGCGTCAAAGCGAATTTTACATGAAACTCTCAGCCACCTGGGTTTTTGCTTTGGTTCTGTTGTGCGTGTCCTCGAGTGTGCACGCATTTGTGTGCTTTTGTTGGGAAATGGGTAGAACAGCACTTACTCAGAGTGACAGGAGTGTTTTGATTCCCAAGCTGATAATTGCACTGAGTTGAATAATGAAGAGCACTAAAGAGGGTTAGTTGAAGCCATGAACACATATGACTGCTGAATGAAGGTCCTTAGATACCAGAGTGTCTGCTAAGTGAAACCACGTTTGATTCGTTAAGCGCCCAAAGAAAAATCTGGGAAGATTGCACTTTGCTCCCTAAGGAAAGGGATAAGTGTGAAAATAAATTTTGTAAATACTAACAGAAGTATCACTGAGGGAAGCAAGCTGACAGCAGCAGGCGGAAATAACTCGTGACTGTTTGGAATCTACACCATAGTAAATTGGCTATTTTTAGTATGGAGAGAAAGGAAATGTTTTTTGATGCTGGATTTGTTTTAATTTTGACCTAGCAGAATTTCCATACAAGCAAAATACCTGGAAGGAAAGCTCTACCTGATCCAGGCCATCTGTCACCTTGTATTTTATCTTTCAAAATGGTGTGCCAAAGATAGTGTCTATATCTTAGTTTTTGACCAACTGGAGCACATTTTTAAAAATTGTAAACTGCTGAAACATTAAATTGCAAAAGTAGGAAGAACTTATTTAATTCTGGTTTCAAGAAAGGTTTTTAACTTTAATTGTAGGTGGCATTTTAATTGTTTACTTAAAGAAGTTTTTAAGCTATTTTTCTTCTTCATGAAGCTGTAGATATTAGGTTATTAGGAAGAGTAAATCCCTCAAGTTGGTCAGGTCTTTTTCACACTGTATCTCTCCTGCAGCCAAACTGTTGATCTCCTCATGCAAGAGTCAGGATGTCGTTTAGAGCATCCTTCTGCTACCAAATTCCGCAATCATGTCATGGAAGGAGACTGGGATAAGGTAAAGTAGGGTGTAGAGCTGTATGACTGCTGCATTAGGTACCTATTTGATGGGAATTTTGTGACATTCTTTTTTTTTTTCTTTTCTACCAATTTTTTGCAGGCAGAAAATGACCTGAATGAACTAAAGCCTTTAGTGCATTCTCCTCATGCTATTGTGGTAAGAGGCGCACTTGAAATCTCTCAAACGTTGTTGGGAATAATTGTGGTAAATACACTTTTGTTCTTAGTTTCACATTTATGCTTATTGATAACTATAGGCATCTGATTTTAAGAGGCTTGAAAGTAAATTTTTGTCTAATTTATAGATAAGGATGAGTTATTTATGGTTGTAAGCTATGCACTTTAAATATTTTAAGTCATACTTAGTAAATGTGTCATTTGAAACAACTCATAATATTAACTATATATTTAAAGACCTTCCTGCTTTCAGTGTTGTTGATAGGAGACTCATTAGGATCAAGGATAACTTATATCAAGGATAATAATATTTTATATTACTCAGAATACTCAGTGTGCTTGTTAAAGAGCAAATATGCTTGGGTGTGTATAAACCATACAGCCTGAAGATGCTGGTGCATTAGTGTTTGATCATTGGAATTATATAGTTAAACCAAATTATTACTGTTGTTGTACCTACCATTTTCTTTCATTCAAGTTTTGTGAATTGACAAGTGTCACTTTGGAAGGTTTAGGTGCAGGTTTGACCACTGAGGCCTGCTTACCCATCCTTATTTTCTTGCCTTGATCAGTCTAAGAGCCTCTTTCATAAACCTTTGTGGATTTTGTTTTGCTTCCTTTTGTTTTTTATGCTGGTGGGTTTTAATTTTTTAGGAAGGGGGGTACATTGTTTTTTTAAGTGCCAGTGATTGGAAAGCATGAAGAATCAGCTGGTGCCTACTGGCTTGTAAACTTCTAGCTGATTCATTTATTGTCAAAAGCAGTTTCCTGTCTGATGGGGGAGGGAAAGAAGGAGAATAGGAAGTGACATAGGGAAGGCAGCTGTTTGTTAAATACTAGGAAGTGACCATTAACATTTGGGTTTTTTTGTTTTGTTTTGTTTTGTTTTTCGAGACAGGGTTTCTCTGTGTAGCCCTGGCTGTCCTGGACTCAATTTGTAGACCAGGCTGGCCTCGAACTCGCAAAGATCCGCCTGCCTCTGCCTCCCAAGTGCTGGGATTAAAGGCGTGCGCCACCACTGCCCGGTGTCATTTGGGTTTTTTTTAATTGGGTCAAACGTTAACCTTTTTTACCTTTGTCTATAAACTTAATAGAGCCATGTTTTTTCCCTTCTTTTTAAAAAATCTTGTTACAAAATGCTTTCAAATTCTTTATATAATTCTGTACAATAATATAATCTTGAAAGTGGGCTTCAGGCAAATTAAAGGTCTAAAGTTTGACAAACATGAAGTTAGTTAAATTCATGGTTCTTTCAATAAAATTACTAAAACATTTAAAGGAGTATCAAGTCAAATGATTTAATTTAAGGAATAAACAATTCCATAGTATAATTTAAAAATAAAGATGAGCTAAAGATAAGCTAAAGTGATTAAGCATATTTGAAGGGGTTACTTTTTTTTTTTTTTAGGAAATAGAGTGTGTCCTCAGTTGGTATCTCTGAGGTTTAAAACCTTAATAATACATTTTAATTGGGCAGTTTTTCACAAATTTTGACTCAGATTGAATGAGCTAAAACAAAATAAAATGACTAAAATAAGAATTGGGGTTTATTGGTGGCTATAAAGAATTTATTTGTGGAGTATTTTGATGTGATTTCTTGGATATGTTTTCATTTTTTAAGTTTATCCAAATTGTATCTGTACTCTAGTAGTAAAAAATTTAATGGATTAACTTCTTTTAAAAATTTATTTGTAGTAACTTGAGACTTCTGTTTGGATTTAGATTATGACTCATTAGAAACTTCAGTAGAAGCAGCATGTAAATTGGAGAAAGGTAGTTGTAGATAATAAGGAGGAATCCTTTCTTTTTACAGCCTGTTCAGTCTGTAGAGCATTCTAGGATCTAATAAAAGATGAAGATTAAATCTCTGGCTGAGCCTCACACCATCAAACTGTTTAGGTATTTATACAAAGAAAGGAGTCCAACTTGTCTTCCTTAAGCATTGATGAATCAATTGCTTTAAGAGTTCAGCATTTTTTGAAGCCATCCTTCAACTCTGATACTGTTTCTTTCCCAACTTCATTGCTAGAAGATCATTTAATATAAGTTGGAATTTGTAATAATTTCTTAGAAGACAACTCTGTGGGTTTTTAACATAATTACTTATTTACCCAGACATTTGATGACATTGTAGTCTCAAACTGCACATTATTATTTCCAGCAGTGGGTATCGAAGCCAGAGCCTTGTCTGACTGAAGCCACCGAGCTACATCCCTAGCCTTAAGGCTGAACTTGGTTTTTTAAACCTGAATGTTTTTATTGATCTAATTTACTCCCCTCACTTTTCCCTGGCCCCCATACTTTAAAATGTTTTCCAGTCAAATGGTACTCAGAACAGCAGATGTGTGGGGTTTGGATGCTAATGTCATGAGTCAACAACTTTCAGTTTGAGCTGGTTTGCTTGGCTTTGTCTGAGAAAACTGGATGGGCATTTGAGACCATGATCAGAGAGTTGCTGTTTGTTTACTTACAAAGTCTCATTCTTCTGTTTTTTTAATGTAATAGAAATAATCTTAACAAAATGGACAAATATTGACTTGACATACAAAGATTAACTCATAAAGTCAAGTAAGAGCTTTGAGATCCGTAGCTTAAGTATAATTTATTTCTCCTTTCCTTGGAATCAGGCTTTAATTGGCAACATTTGCTTATAACATTATTCCAGAGTTAAAGGCATCACACAGTTAGGAGAGTACGCTCAGTAACTCCATGGCAGTAATTCCATGCATGCCAATATTTCTGAGTGTTTCTTCAGTGTTGAAATTCAGTCAATAGCACAGGAAAAGAATAGTGATTCAGATACTGGGTAAGAGGTGGGAAGGTCCAGTGTCAGGTTTTTATTACATTTTTTTAAATTACATTTTAAAAGAAGGAGAAAATATTGCTGGGTCCAAAGACATTGAAAAATCCTCAGAGACCTGAAGTAGTCTTAGAGAGGTCTAATTGGGAACTGGGAATGTCCTCATCCCTGTTCTTGCCGTCTGCCTTCTTTCAGAAGTTTCTGATCTTTAAAAATCAGAAAAGAAGATCCTGTCTAAGCAACCTTCAGTATTGCCTGATTTTTAACTTTCCCAGGAATGAGCATTTGTGTTTATTTTCTTGAGATTATATTACATTTTGAGCTTTAAATTTAGGAAGTCAAAATACAATTTTCATTGTTACCATGTGCCAGATACTTGAGTTGAGCTGAGTTTCTGATGGATACACTTTTTTTTTCGACAAACTCTGTATCTGTGTTTGTCTAGCAGCATATTAGTTGTCATGCACTAGGCCAAGCTTTGATACCCATTTGAGGGTGTTCATTGTCTTAATTAAATACTCTTGTACTGCTTTTTTTTTTTTTTTTTTTTTGGTTTTTCGAGACAAGGTTTCTCTGAGCCCTGGCTGTCCTGGACTCACTTTATAGACCAGGCTGGCCTCGAACTCACAAAGATCTGCCTGCCTCTGCCTCCCAAGTGCTGGGATTAAAGGCGTGCGCCACCACTGCCCGGCTCTTGTACTGCTTTTTATAGCATTCCCTGTATATACAGGAATATGTGTTTGTGTTGGCTTTGCTCAAAGGTTTAGTCTGTCTTCCTTTTTATCCTGCCCACCTTTGCCCGATAGACTACAGTAACATGTTCTGCCAGGATCTTGGTGAGAAAATAAGGGAGAAATTGCAATTGGGCACTGTCCCTGTGTGCACTGGTCACACTGGATTGAGATAGGGAGAGGACCTTATTAATAATAAATTACCAAAGACTTGTCCAGAATTAAAAGGAAAAATAAAGTTTTCCAAATTACCAATGTTGAGAAAATTTAGTGAGGAAATGAAATCCATGCTTAGTTGCATGTGGTATTAAGTTTGAATTAAAAATACACTAAATTAATGAAACCTTCAACAATGTGCTGATAATGTAGAAACTTCATTTTGTAAAATTAAACGTTTTTTCAGAAGATGGTGACATTAGCCCTAATAACTTGAAGTATATGTCCCCCCACCCTTTTTTAAGATTTTAAAATTTAATTTTGGGATTTTTGTCACCTGGTGAACTTCAAAGTATTTTTTATTTGGCATATAGAAATAAGCTTAAGTATACACATACAGCAGGCCTTTTAAAGCATCCTGGTAATTAGTCTATTTCTGAAACTTGGATTAGTCTAACTTTATGTGTAAAATCGTTAAGTGCAATTTTCCTAGTTACAGGAGTAGGTCTCAGTTGAAAGGTTTTTGTTGTTGTTGTTGTTTGTTTTACCTAAAGTTTTAAGATTAGATTATCAAACATAAGTAGCATATCTCACAGTGTATTATATTACAAATATAAGACGTGTCTCACAGAGGGTGTTTTTTTTTTTTGTTTTGTTTTTTTTGTTTTTTTTTCGAGACAGGGTTTCTCTGTGTAGCTCTGGCTGTCCTGGACTCGCTTTGTAGACCAGGCTGGCCTCGAACTCACAGAGATCCGCCTGCCTCTGCCTCCCAAGTGCTGGGATTAAAGGCGTGCGCCACCACCGCCCGGCACAGAGGGTGTTTTTAAGTAATTGCCTGGTTTGTATAAGAAGGTTTTTGATATGGAAGTGTCAGGTGAAGATTTATTAAATAAACTTATTTGAGACACAGAATAAGCCAATAGATACTGCTTAGTATAAAATCTTATAAAATCTTATAAAGCAGTTCATTATACTCTTAATTCTATCGTTACATGGTAACTTGTGTACAGCATTTTGTAGCAACTTAGGTTTTTTTTTTTTTTTGGTTTTTTGAGACAGGGTTTCTCTGAATATCTCTGGCTGTCCTGGACTCGCTTTGTAGACCAGGCTGGCCTCGAACTCACAAAGATCCGCCTGCCTCTGCCTCCCAAGTGCTGGGATTAAAGGCGTGCGCCACCACCGCCCGGCAACTTAGGTTTTTTTAAGTGGACTTAGCTCTTGCACTTTCTGTGGAGCTTCTGAATGTGATGGACATTCTCTGTCACTCTGCTTACTGAAGCACGAGTATCACATGTGAGAGGTTCCTTCCAAACAGTGCTCCTGTTCTCTGTGAGTTCTAAGCCAGCCTGGTCTACAAAGCAAGTCCAGGACAGCTAGAGCTGTTACACAGAGAAACCCTGTCTTGAAAAATCAAAAAAAACAACCAAACAAACCCAAACATTTCCCTTTGGAAAAAAATGGGAGAGTGTCTCATAACTGAAAAGTGTTTTATCCTTGTGGGCAAAGAATGAATAATATTTATTCATGCTTTGTTGCTAAACTCAGGGAACAGATTATTACAAATATACAGACATAATAGATACTGAATCTTCCTAAAGCCCGTTAACCCAGTCTTCTGATGTGAGGGTCTTTATGGCCACAGAGACCCTGAGTGGCTTGTGTTCCCCTCATTGGTCACAGGGTCTCTAAACTTGCATACCAGCTTGTAGTGTGCGTCTGTTAGAAAGCCCAGGGCTGCTGCGGTCATGTCTGTTTAGTGACTTCAGTTTTCTACCTTCCAGTCCCCTTAGTTTCTCTTTAATATTGTGACTTTTTTGTTTTGTTGGGAGGTTTTTGATTTTTTTTGCTGTTGTGGTTCTAGAATCAAATCCAGAGTTCTACATACTCCTCAGGCACTCTACCACTCAACTATCCCCTGCTATGTCATGACTTCAAATAACTCTTCCATTAACTGGGATATTTTTCAAACAGTCTTTTCAAAGCTTGCTGCATAAGACCTCTCACTGCTCTCTTGAGATAGAATTCTAAGTTTTGAAATAGTTTTAAATGTTGATACATAAAATTGTAAGGAAATGTAAGAACAGTATTCATTTTTTTCTTATGTTGATATCTCAGTCACTAATGATCCTGACTGGAGTTTTATTGATGTGTAGACTTGAACAGTCATATTTAACCTACTGTGACTCGTAAACCAGAATGTTTTGAGTCATCTTGAAGTTCCTAAGATTATTTTCAGAAGGCATAGTAGATGGTCTCTACTGTTCTGTTTAGGCACAAACGTTTTCTGAAACTTCCATCAACTTTTTCCTCTGACTGCTGCTTTCTGTCATGTCAGAGGATGAAGTTTCTGCTGCTGCAGCAGAAGTACCTGGAATACCTGGAGGATGGCAAGGTCCTGGAGGCACTTCAAGTTCTACGCTGTGAACTGACGCCGCTGAAATACAATACAGAACGAATTCATGTTCTTAGTGGGTAAGGAAGTGGAGTTCTTAGATTCCAGATCCATGAAGGAACTCTTAAGTTTACTGTTGACCAAAGTTATATTTCATTAACTTTCTTTCTGAGATAGAAAGTACCTGAATATTGCTAAAATCTTTTTTTGTTTTTGGTTTTTTGAGACAGGGTTTCCCTGTGTAGCCAGCCCTGGCTATCCTGGAACTCACCCTGAACTCAAGAGATCCGCCTGCCTCTGCCTCCCAAGTGCTGAGATTAAAGTTTAAAGGCGTGTCCCACCATGCCTGGTGCTAAATTCTTAGTACTCAATAAATTCACTTATGCATGTATGCACAAGCTATTTATATTAAGATTTGAGATACTTAATAGGTGAAAGGGAGAAGAAATCCATATAGCCAATGGTACTGTTTCAAAATCATCTCTCACAGAGATCTGCCTGCCTCAGCCTCTCCCAACTGCTAGGATTAAAGGCATATGCCACCATGCCTGACTTTTGCTGCACCTTTAATTCTGTATACTAATGGTGGTTCTTCTTTGTTTTAGTTTTGTTTTGTTTTGAGTCAGGGTCTCACTGTGTAGCCCTGGCTGTCCTAGAACTCACTATATGGACTAGGCTGGCCTTTAAACTCGCAGACCCAGCTGTGCTCGGGTTCTTACGTGTGCCCTACCTATAGCCTAATCACAGTCTCCACTAGGCTTTCTAACAGGCATGTCCAGGCCACATGCCTGTTCTTCTCTTCTTTTTTTCTTCATGGCACTTTACTTATTTTGATGCTGTGTCTTACTGTGACGTCTCCGCTGTCCTGATACTCTGATCTATAATCAGCCTGACTTGAGCTCACAGAGACTCGCCTGCCTCTGCTTTCAGAGTGTTGGGATTAAAGGTTTGAGCTACCACATGGGACTAGAACATATAATTTAATACATAGTTTTTATTTTGAAGTGATCTTGAAAGAAAAGAAAATTACTTCCTGCCAGTACTGTGTCCTTTCATTCTACTATGTCACTTCCCAAAAAAAATTCATCTGAAACCCAAAGCTTAATAATGCAGATTTTTGTAAAGGACACAAAAACTACCATAGTTCCCCCTCCCCCTTTTTTGGCAGTACTGGGATTGAACCTAAGATTTCATGTGTTACCAATAAGCATCTATTACTGAGATAATGTCCCCAGCCCTTTTCCTGCTTTTTTTATTTTGAGACAGTCCCTGAGCTTCCCCAGCTAACTCAACTTTTAGAGAAGCTTGGGTTGTAGGCCTGTGCCAGCACTATTTTGTAAAATTTAAAAAGTAAACTATTTTCCCACTTAGGTATTAACATTAAATTCTCTCAAAAGGTCGGTTGTAATTAATCCAACTTAACACGCCTTTAATCCCAGCACTGGGGAGGCAGGCAGATATCTGTGAGGTCAAGGCCAGCCTGGTCTACAAAGCCAGGACAGCCAGGCTGTTAGAGAAACCGTGTCTTGAAAAACCAAAAAGAAAGAAAAACAATTCCCTTTGAAGATTCTTTCTTTTCCCCACTTATTTTGTGTTGTGCACGTGTAGATATCAGAAGACAATTTGTGTGAGTCAGTTCTCCTTCCAGCTGTGGGTCCCAGGGATCAAACCTGGATTGGTATGCAGACTTATGTAAAGAGTCTTGACTTGAGAAGCTCACTGGTTCCCCAAAATTATTTTAGAGACAAAATTTTCATAATATCCAGTTTCTCCAGAGGCTTGTTAAGTATAATTACACTTTCTCCTCACTAGATAGCAAGAAGACAGGTGCGCGTTGTGTACTTAGACTCTGTGATGGTTTTTCAGTTAAGGGAAGGAGGGGCATTGACCCTGGTATATCTTGACAGGCGTCAGCCTTGGGCAGCAGGAACAGTGAGCACTGCGTTTTTCTTAGCCCTCGCTCTTCACCCTCCTTTATACAAACGACAGGAAAGGTGTATTTGGCAGAGTACCAGACAAAGTCCCTAGGAGAGCTAATTGCCAGATCTCACTCCATGTTTGAATAAAGGCCTTCAATTCTTTTACTGAATCCTGTTCATTTGAGAAAAGCCAGGTTGAAGGTATCCTCCCAAAGGAGGTCCTCATATATTCCCCAGAGTTCAGGGACTTCAGCATTTATACCACTATCTGCATGTAGTGAAGAATAATGCTGGGGTTTTAGGCATATGTAGATCTGCCTGGCTTTTTGGGTACTTAAACTCTACTTCAGGTCCTCATGAGAAGCAACTGCTCTTACCCCACTAATCCATCTTCCTGGCCCCTAAGTTGTCTTGATTTGTGTTTTCAGTACTTATTTACAGCAGAGAAGCTGTGAAGTTAGCTCAGTGGTGAAGAGCAAGGTCTGTAGCTTGCATGCCTGGGTCTCTCTGTTCCTATATTACTTACCTCATTTCAAGACTATTTCCTGAGCTTTGTTTCAGTTTCATCATTTATGCAATTAAAATAACAGTGTTTGCTTCATATGGGTTAGTTATGGGTATTTGGTGAAGCATGTGTTGAGAATTTGGAACATAACAGTAAGCTACATATATAATGTATAACAATAGAGGGGAGTACTCTTTTACATGCAACAATAATATCAGGTATTTAGGTAATATATTACCTTTTAATAATTTTATGAAGGTATCAGATTGTATTAATAAGTTGAATTCACTATAAAAATACTTTTGTTGATTTGTATAAGCAAGAACTTGATTGTGAAAATACAATCAATTGTTTTTCAATTATATTCCAAAGAAAAGGGCTTGAGATTTGTTGCCTACTCTGTTATAGGTATCTGATGTGTAGCCATGCAGAAGACCTACGGGCAAAAGCTGAATGGGAAGGCAAGGGGACAGCTTCCCGGTCCAAACTACTGGACAAACTTCAGAGTAAGAGTGGTTTTTGTTGTTTATTTCCTCTTAGGTTAGAAGTAGATACTGGAGATCAGATACAAAGCTTGTACTTAGTCTTACTGAGTGTTTGTGGAAGAAGAGGAATCTATTAAAAAGCCCTGTAAACCAAAGATTTTCACCCTCACCAAATGTAACCTGTGGAGTCAGGGAGAAAGTGCTGGCCTCAGCATTCTCCTTGTGCTTGTGTATTTAGTGATGCTCTCAGGGGTTCCTCTGGAGGAAAAGTACTGTGGTCAAGACAAAGAAATGTGAGCCACAGCTTCAAGTCATAAGCATTTTATAGTTTTTGGGGTTTTTTTTGGTAGGAGCTGGATTTTTTTTTTTTTTTTTTTTAGTCTTCCAGCTGTGTTACATCACTTTCAAGTTGTGTTAGGGGATTTCATTTTTACCATATCTTTATATAAAATACCTTCTTCCTATTCAAATCATGCTGTTATATGGTGTGAGATTAGAAATCTCAAGAGTCAGAAAATATACACTCAATATACCTTGGAGAAATGCATAAGAGGATTGAAATATGTTTTGATGTCAAAACACTATTGTGTGAGTTCCCACAGTACCTTTGGCATTAGTAGCCACTGAAGGCAGCTAGAACTTGGCCAAAATCAGTGTTTTGGCTTATTCCTTGTTAAGTGAAGATTTTTTTAAACTGGTCATCTACTGATACATAAACATCGGACTTTCTATTCATCTTTTCTTTTTTACTCTTTTTCTGTATGTGGTGTTTCCCCCTCCCTACCTACAAGATATAGCCAGTATATTCCTTTCTAGTGACAATATCATTGCAGCTTTTTTTGTTTGTTTTGTTTTGGTTTTGGTTTTTCAAGACAGGGTTTCTCTGTGTATTCATGGCTGTCCTGGACTCACTTGGTAGAGCAGGCTGGCCTCGAACTCAGAGAGACCCACCAGCCTGTGCCTCCGGAATGCTGGGATTGAAGGCGTGCGCCACCACTCCTGGCCATCACTGCAGCTTTTGACAGATACTCAAAACTTAACTTTCTGTCATCTCCCTAGAACTTGTCTATGTAAAAGAAACAATAATATTGAAGTAAAAGGTACAACAGGAGTAAATGTCTTAAATAAATTTTACACTTTATTATTATTTTTATTTCTCTTTTTTAAAATATCTTTTATTAAAGCCTATTTACCACCATCAGTGATGCTTCCCCCACGGCGTTTACAGACTCTCCTGCGACAGGCGGTGGAACTACAAAGGGATCGGTGCCTATATCACAATACCAAACTTGACAACAATCTAGATTCTGTGTCTCTACTTATAGATCATGTTTGTAGTAGGTAAGAGGAAAATTTCTTATATTTTCAAATATGTTAGCATTTTACAGATAGAATTATGAACTTTATTAGGACATTTGTAGGGTTTCTTTATATACTGTTATAAGTTCATACCTGATTTACCATTTATTCACAGTAAAACCCAGGACTATTAAAATTGAAACTTAGTAGAAAAAAATCATAGAAAGTTTCTACTGTATAAGCCTATCTTTATGTATGTAGTAAGCCACAGTTGGGGGCTGAAGCTAAAAGCTTATTTTTCATGTCCTTGTCTGTGGATTTGGTCATCTTCTGTGTTCAACAGCTTATGTACCAAATTCTCTGCAATATAAAAACCATGGAAATACTTTTCCTTAATTAAAGTTCTACTTTTCATAAATGGAGGGCTCCAAAAATGGTTAGAATAACAGGCGTTAACTTTGTGTTTATGTTTACCAAACCATGGACATACTGAGCTTGGAAGGATTCAGGCTTGTCTTTTGGTGTTGAGTATTTTTTAATAAAAATGTCTTTTCTGTTTTGATAATGCTCTCCAAACTTAAATCAGAACTTTAAAATTCCAAGATAGAAATTATAAACCCTTTCAGACTCTAGGAAAGAAATGATTTTCTGACCAGCCAAACACTAGAAACGGAGCTGTAGTGCACATACTCCATTTTTTCTGCTGACATTTATTGAAGAATTAAAGTAATGAATTTCATTACTGAAAGAAGTGTTCGTGTGAGTCAATAAGGAACTTCTAAGTAATCATAAACACTATGCACACATCTAGATACTGCTTTAAAATAATACTGAGGTGTGTCTAAAGCAGGTGGTTTACTTTGGTTTTTGTATTTCATCGGTGCTGGGAATAGAGCATAGGTGCTTGTGAATGCTAGTCAGAAACTCCCACCGAGCTACACCCCAGCCTTGTAACCTGCCTATGTATATTATTTTGACATGACTCACGCACTTGGAAGAAAAACATTGTTTGAAGCTGGGCGTTGTGGCGCACGCCTTTAATCCCAGCACTCGGGAGGCAGAGGCAGGTGGATCTCTGTGAGTTTAAGACCAGCCTGGTCTACAAAGTGAGTCCAGGACAGCCAGGGCTACACCGAGAAACCCTGTCACGAAAAACCAAAAAAAAAAGAAAAAAAAGAAAAACATTGTTTGAGCTGCTGGCCTTAAAAAGTGACGCCATCTTAGAGTACAGGATCATGGTTGGTGTGAGTTACTGTTCTTCGAGGAAGTGATTAGTGACCCTCCTTCCTTAGCCCTCTCACTCCTTCACACTGTTTCCTTCTCAACACTGTTGTTTGACTTGTTTGGGAGAATTTTTTGTTTGAAATGGGGTGGGGTGGAGATATTAGATTAAAAGGCTGTATAGTCGCTCCCTTGTTTCGTAGCTCCTTCCAGAGGTTGGAAACTGCTAAACTTGGAGACCAAGGGCTCTTTGTAGCTCATAAATTCATTATGGGGACACTGAAAGGTGACAACTAGACCTGATGGGACCAGAAGTGTCAAAAAATAAGTCTTTAATTCCTGTGTGGAAACAGAAACCTCTGAGAAGAGGATTTTTTTTTCCTGTATATTCCTTAATTCCTGATATCACTATCTGTGGAACTAATACAAACAAATACTGGTCTGACCTTCATCTTGGGGATAGGTGCTCATCAATCCATGTATATATAAAGCACTCTGAAATTTTACTCGGATTGAAAGAGTTCTTGTTTCTCAAATATAATTCTTCCTTAGGTCTTTATGATAAAAAAAAAATGCACCCATATGGTAGACAGACTTGCAGGCAAAATGCCAACACATAGAAAAGTTAATTAAAAATAAGAGAGCATTGAGCCCCTTTTCACCCCTTCTCCCTCAAATCATTACCAGCTGTACAGTCTTTCTGTCCATGCTCTTGTTTTTCTTCCTCAGATTTCTGTCGTGTTAATGCCTGTAGAGACAGCAGAGCATAGAAGGTGCTGGGAGAGTCTGTTCAATTTAGCAGCTGCTTCCAGTTTATCTTGAGCTTTTTTTTTTTTTTTTTTTTTTTTTTTCTTTTTAACTTTTTTGAGACAGGGTTTCTCTGTGTAACAGCCCTGGCTGTCCTGGACTCACTTTGTAGACCAGACTGGTCTCTCAAAGAGATCCTCCTGCCTCTGCCTCATGCGTGCTGGGATTAAAGGCGAGCCCTGCCACCACGGCCAGCATTATCTTGTCCTTTCTATATTATTTGAGCACTGTTCTTGAAATAAATAGTCTAAGCCCTAGATGGATGTTCTGATCCCACCTCACAGGGCTGCCCTTCCCTATCTGCCCTTTGAATATGTGTCCAGGATTACTTCTTTCCTCATCTTTCTTCCATAAGTCATACTTCCCATGAATCTGATGACGCCTGGAAGCAGGCTAAAGCCCTTAGACCTGAGTGCAGTGTGGGTGTTGCCCTAGTTAAACATAGCAGATCCAAATAGATGTTCTTTACCTCTTACCCAGACCTGCTAAGTCTGTTTTTTACACTTGAGTTCTGCCTTTTCTGTTCTGTTTTCTTTTTCACATGTATGCTATATGTACATGAGTGATGAATGTGTTTTCACATGTATACACATGTACATGTGGTGCATTTGTGTGGAGACCTAAGGTTGATAATGGAACTTTTCCTCAGTTCTATTTTGTTCTTTGAAGACAGGGTTTCTCACTGAACCTGAAGCTCACCAATCCCAGTGAGTCTCTAGCCAGCTTGCTCCAGAGATCCCCTGCCTTCATTTTCAGAGGCGGGGATTGCAGGCGGGCTACCATGTCCACCTAGCATTTACATGGAGTTCGGGCATCTGAACTCCCATCTTCTTGTTCATATGCAAGAACTTGAGCTGCCAAGACATCTTCCCATCCCTGCATTTTCTGCTGTCTCAGGGAGGATCTATCTACCCAGTTGCCAAACAGGGAAACCAGGAACCATCCCCAGCTATGCCTTCTAGAGGTAGATTTTTAAGGATACTAAGAGTAACACCAAGCATTAACTCGTAAGTTGTACCCTTCATTGCCAAACTGGAAAATAGAGCCTGAATTTAATTCCTTAAGTTTAGCTGGAGGTCTTCAAAAGAAAAGTTGATAATTGTTAGCCATCTGCTTTATTTTTTCTTCTAGCAACTAGATTTTAGCATTAGAGCTGGAAATAAATTTTCTGAAATTATATGAAAACTATTCGTTCTTTCCTCTCAGATTTAGAATTGATTATGAATAGCTGAATTATGACTTTGAAAATCCCATGTAAACACTGAAGAGTTTTTATTAGGTATACACAATTTTTTTTATCAGTTAATGTGTATATGTTTTTGCTTAAATTTGACCAGAGAAAAAGCCGGGCGGTGGTGGCGCACGCCTTTAATCCCAGCACTTGGGAGGCAGAGGCAGGTGGATCTTTGTGAGTTCGAGGCCAGCCTGGTCTACAAAGTGAGTCCAGGACAGCCAGGGCTACACAGAGAAACCCTGTCTCGAAAAAAAAAAAAAACAAACAAACAAACAAAAAAAAAAAATTTGACCAGAGAAATAATTTTCTGAGCTTTTTTTTTTAAGACTAGTAACTAATGAAGATATGTTTTCATGGGCTGTTTTATAAGTATTAATTTTTTGATAAGAGATTATTATAAAATATTTATAGATGCAATTTAAAGATTGAGTTTGGTCAGATACTATTGATGTGACTGGCAGATGTTAATAGACTGGATGATTTATGCTCTGTAATTGTGAGTCAGTCCTTACTGAAAGGTCATTTACTAAGCTAATTGAGTCTTTTTACTGTGGCATTTAGTAACTTTAGGCATTTAAGGTTTTTTATTGAAATTTTATTCAGTCTTTGAAAAATATTAATAAGTTGATGTTTGGAAAGATAGTATAGTTGTAGGCTCAAATTTTAGTTGAGTTACTTACCATTTTTCTGAAAACCTGGTAAGATACTTGGCTCTTTGAGCCCTGTGAAAATGGAGGTGATAGAATTTCTCTTGTCATTAGTTTCAAGACTTATTCGTATGTGAGCTGGAGCAATGGCTCAACAGTTAAGAATACTCATTCTTGCCAGGCATGGTGACTCACACCTTTAATCAGGAGGCAGAGGGAGGCGGTTGTGAGTTCTAGGCCAGCTTGGTTATTACAGAGAAGTAATAGGACAGCCAGGCTATTACAGAGAAGCCCTGTCTGGAAAAACAAAAAAACAGAATACTTGTTCCTGAGGAGGATCCACATGGCTAACAGCAGTCTAGAACTGCTAGAACAGCCCATGAAAACATAGCTTCATTAGTTACTAGTCTAAAAAAAAAAAAGCTCAGAAAATTATTTCTCTGGTCAAATTTAACCAAAAATATATACACATTAACTGATAAAAAGAAAATGTGTATACCTAATAAAAACTCTTCAGTGTTTACATGGGATTTTCAGAGTTCAAGGAGGGGTCCAGTGCCCTCTTGTGGCCACTGTGGCCACAGTGCACACAGAAATAGGCGCTAGGAAAACACCCATACACATGAGACAGGAATAAAACAGTGCCCTGTGAAAAGTGTCACGTGCAGTACTTGGCACCTAATAAAGTGTTTAATCAGATACAGGTATGCATTATTTTGGTTCAGAGTAAAATAATGTTTAATATTGAAGCAGTTTTTAGTGAAGTAATCTAAAAGTTTAAGTTGCCAAGTATTACCTCCTAAAGCTTATTGTACCCTGTCAGGCTGGTGAGTTGATGGTACACTCCTTCTCTATGTGTGTGTCATGTACTTTTTTTTTTTTTTTGGAGACCAGGTCTTGCTGTGTTGCCCATGCTAGTCTCAAAGTCTTGGGCTCATTTAGTCTTCCTGCCAGGCTTTCAGAAGTGCTGGACCATAGGCTCATACCACTGTGCTGCTTCCTATCATTTACTGGTAGGGAAAAAAATAGAGAAGACTGTTAAAGTATTTTGAGGATGAATTTAAAAGTGACCTGTGGGCTGGAGAGATGGCTCAGTGGTTAAGAGCACTGGCTGTTCTTTGAAAGGACCCAGGCTCAAATCTCAGCACCCACATGGCAGTTCACAGCTGTCTGTAATTGCCAGGCGAGGTGGCACACGCCTTTAATCCCAGCACTGGGGGTGGGGGGGTAGAGGCAGGTGGATATCTGCAAGTTCAAGGCCAGCCTGGTCTACAAAGTGAGCGCAGGACAGCCAGGGCTACACAGAGAAACCCTGTCTCAAAAAAAAAAAAAAAGTGACCTGTGTAAGATCATACCTGTCTGCCTATTAATCCAGGACTTAGAAGACTGACGCCAGTCACAAGAACCAGTCTCAAAATAGAGTAGGAGGGCTGGAGAGATGGCCCAGTGGTTAAGACAGCACTTGGTATTCTTGCAGAGGACCTAAGTTTCCATCCTAGCACTCACATGGTGACTCACAATTCTTTAACTCCAGTTTCAAGGAACCTGACACCCTCTCCTGGCTTCCACAGGGTACATGAGGCATGCAAATGATACACATATGGCAGGCAAAACACTCCTCTGACATTCGTTGCAGGAGTTGTTTTGCTCCTTCCGTCATGTGGGCTGCAGGAAGTGAGCTAGGTTGTCAGGCCTGGCAGCAGCACTTACCCTCTCCTCAGTTACTAATGAGTGTGCACGTGTGTCACAGTGCACTGTGGAGGCAGAGGACACCAGTCCTCTGCTTCCACCATTTGAGGTCTAGGGTGTCAGAATGTCAGCTGTCAGCACCCACTTTGACCCTTTGAGCCATCCCACTAACCCTCCCCTCATTTTCTTTTTGTCAAACCAAGCTTTTTAACAGTATCTTACCTGATTTTATATGCTTGAAAAGTGCTACATTATTCTTTATTATTTGTAGGACAACCAATGTCATTCATCTATAAAATGGGTAAACATAATTTCCTGAATAGTAATTATTTATTACCTTAATCAGACTAAGTAGTCTTCAGAGGGCAGCAAAAAAGTAAACTTTAGATTGAAGTAGATTTAATATTACAGATTTTCACTAGGGTTGACTTGAACAAAAAGTACCTGATGTCATAGTGTTTTAATTTTTCAGCATACCATTTATGCATTTATGTTTATAGTTGAGGTTTATGATGTGTTCTCGAAAGGGAATTCTCCCAGTTGTTAAATGCCTTTCTCATTATTGCTAAAATACACTTTGAAAAAATAATTACATGTGGATTTTTTTTGTTTTAGGAGGCAGTTCCCCTGTTACACTCAGCAGATACTTACAGAGCATTGTAATGAAGTGTGGTTCTGTAAATTCTCTAATGATGGCACTAAGCTAGCAACAGGATCAAAGGATACCACAGTCATCATATGGCAAGTTGATCCAGTAAGTACTCCTGTGTGGGTCCTTCAATTGCAAATGGGGTACTTTTTTATTTTATTTTGTGTGTTGCTAGCATCTGTGTATGTGCCTCGCTTACACAGGCCTGAAGAATGCATCTGATCCAAGTGATAGGTGGCAGAGAGCCACCAAGTAGATGCCAGCGACTAAACCCAGGTCCTCTGAGCCCATCTCCAGCCCCCAAAAGGGGGTACTTTTGGGTCTTAATCCACTGGTTACCTTTTGTTTGTTAGGTTGGTTGGTTGATTTCCTGAGACAGATTTCTCTGTGTAACAGCCCTGGCTGTCCTGGAACTCACTCTGAAGACCAGGCTGGCCTCCAAATCAGAGATCAGCCTGCCTCTACCTCCCAGGTGCTTACCTATTTTTAATATACATATTGATAAGTCATCCTCTACAAGTAAGTGCCTTTTTGGTCATGTTTGCGACTTGTTTTTTTTTTTTTTTTTTTTTTTTTTGAGACAGGTTCTCAGTTTCCCAGGATGGTCTGGAACTAGACTCTCCTGTCTCAGCCTTCCAAAAACCTGGGTGGATAGAGATGTATCTTCATGCCTCATTGTGCTTATCACTTTGTTCCTCTTTTGTGGTTTTTTTTATGTGTTTGTATTTCAATATTATCCTAGTTGCTCAATGTTAAATAGTAGAGGTTGTCCAACGCTGATATGCATTGTTTTTCCGAGTGGCTAAGAGGCGCTAAATTACAATCTCTCCAGCTGAGGGTACTGGGGTAGAAGTGTTAAGTGCTGATTATAGTTTGTGGATCTCATGTGCAGTCCTCCTGGCTTTTCCTCAGTGATAATGTTTGAGAATTATTGCATATGGATTTCAGGTGCTATGTTTTCTCTACTTAGAATTGTTTTATTACTAGATATGTGTGTTCATTTGTCTATTAGTCAAAAAGAATGCGATTCCAAATAGGTTAAGGAACTACAATTGTTGCAGGAGCCATTCATTCACCTAAGATCTGAAGTAAATAAAACTTGGTTTGGAGCTTTAAAAAAAATGGCTTTTGCCTTTTGATAACTATATTGGCTCCTAAATTTATTTTGGATTAAACAACAGATTAAAAGGAGTCTTAGAGCTAATAAGATGGCTCAGCGGGTGACAGCGTGGATATCTGATTTTGCTCCCTACATAAAGGTAGGTCCTGGCATATGAGCCACACACAAGTGTGTGCATCCAACATACACAACAAATAGTTTTATTAATTATTTACTTAGGATTTCTTGAGACAGAGTTTCTCCGTGTAGTCTTGGCTGTATTCGCCTGCCTCTAATTCCTGAGTGCCACCACTACAACAAACTTAAAGGTGCCATAGAAGGAAAAATGCATATTTGAGACAGTCATTTCTTGAATACTTCTCTGTGATATACTGTGATTGGTGGCAGGAAAGTAGTGTTCTTCACTGTGAAGAAGGAGTTCTTACCTTTTTTTTGTGTCATACCTACTTAACAGTTTGACAAACTTACCAGTTGTCTTAAGATGGTACTGTTAAATACACAAGCCAAATACATAGCCAGCCTCCCTGCCTATGTATCTATCATTTGCGTGTGTGTGTGTGTAAAATATATAATTTATAAATTATACACTAATTACTTAAAGGAGCCTAATTATATTGAAGTGTAGGCTCATCAAATAGAATGAAGATATATAATATGTGGTATTCCTTTATTAACACTAAATTTTTGTTGCAGATAATGACCACCAGCATTCTGAATTAATAACTTAAATATCTGTAGCAATCATAATATGAAATGAAAGTATTTGAAATTTCTCAGTTGTTTAGGGATGCTGTTTTGTTACCTATTGTCTACTTAGTATTTCTTTGTGATGTACTATACTGTGTCAGTTTAAATGCATCAGTGATAAAGTCTGTCACAAATAATTTGTTGGTATCCATTAAGGAAAAGAAATAATAAGCACTTCCCCTCGGAGTAATTTAACCAACAGTGAGCCCACATGTGAATTCTCCACTCTTCTCCCTTGTGTCTCATTGTCTGTCTGTCTGTCTGTCTGTCTGTCTGTTGTATAAGTCTGAATCTGTCCCTCCTATATCTGTGTCTGTTCCCAACAAAGGGCTTTTTTTCTTTTTTTAAGTGACCAGTGCAAAAAGCATCACATGGGGAAGGAGGTAGAAGACACTTTTACAGAAGTCTTTTAACAGAGTTGTATACAAGGAATGAAGTCACTGTCGCCAATTGACCCAGACAGCAAACAGAGGTTCTCAAGTTATTTCCGAATGTTGTTTCCAACATTTATGGTAGATATTTATTTTGTGAGGCCACTTTCATTCTATTTTCAGCAAATGATTATCATAGCATTCATACACATGTGTTACTTTGGGTCTGGCATGGAAGAGCACATAACATTGCAGCTGTACATTAGCGTAGGTTGGAAAATCCAAGGCAAGGAAGCTTGGTTGTTTACATTATTCTCACTGTTGTTTGTTTTGTTTTGCTTTGTTTGAGACAGGGTCCATTTCTGTGTATCCCTGGCTGGCCTTGAACTCACAGATCCACCTTTCTCTGCCTCAGGAGTGATGGGATTTAAGGGGGTGTGTCACCACCCCTGGCTACATTGTTCTCTTAAAAGCAGGTTAAACAGGCTGAGTATACAGTAGAATTACAGTTGTAAGTTACCTCAAGGTGTATTATTAACTTTGGCTGTGAGGTCCAACAGAAATTCCAGTCCTGTGGAATGTATAATAATAATTCACCAACATAGTTACTAACAGACCGTGTTTGACTTTGTTAAATGCCTACATTCAAGATGGAAGAAAGCCATGCGGTGGTGGCTCATGTCTTTAATCCCAGCACTGGAGAGACAGGGACAGGCGGATCTCTGAGTTTCATACCAGCCTGGTCTACAGACCTAGTTCCAGGACAACCAGGGCTACACAGAGAAACCTTGTCTCAAGAAAACAAAATACAATAAAGATAGAAATACTGAATTACAAGCTGTGGTTATCCAAGACCTTGCTTCTATCCATTGAACCTTTCGTACAGATATCAGATTAGGAGCCCCATCAAAGGATTGTCCAGGTTAGGAAGGACAAAAAATGCAATTAAATAAATATGAATTACATTTATATTCAATTGAAGTATTATGAGGGCATCAAGGAGCCTTATAGATGGGAGTACTTTATAGAGCTTTGTAGTGTAGCACACAGTGGAGACAAGAAAGGGATTCTGGTGGGTGGAGTGTGTTCTGCCCCCTTCAAGTGCAAATAGACATATTTGTGGTAATGGCAAGTTGTTGCAAATGACACTAGAAAAAGTTTGAGATCAACTCATGGCCTCTGTATTGTAAGGGGTTTTGTTAAATTCGTCTTTCTAGCAGCTGTATGTGAGATTCCCACTTTATTTAGCCAGTATAAAATGCCTGTTGTGTGTTAATTTTTATTTTAATCCAGGCAGCTGAGCATATGATAATAAGCCCTGGTTATTCTATGGTGGATGCTGTGGGAGCTTAGAAGAGATCTTGCTATATCTAGAAAGCTAAGGAAAGTAAGATCTTAAGGGAAAGGTCAAAGAACTAGGCAAAAATGGTTAGGAATGGCCTAGGGTCATTTGGGAGATGAGTTTTTGGAAGATGAGGGTAAACTTAGTGAAGCAAATCTTTTATATTTTTTGCTGAGGAGTTTAGATTTGTAAACCAGTTTCCCAGAGTGGTTTTTCTTGAAATAGTGGTTATGCAGAATGTAATAGGTATTACTTGTAAGGATTTTTTTCTTGGTAGTATTAACTTAGAAATGCAGAAATTCTTAGATTCTAGTCTGAAATGTGAGGGTGATTTTTAGATGGCTATACTATGAAAAGTCCCCTGAGACTGGTTAACTCTTGATATGGTGGTACTTCTCAGATACTCTTTAGAAAAGTTGACTATGCTCTTAGAAGAAACCCAACAATGGGTGTATTGCCTGCATGTTTGTGTGTGCCTGGTTTCTGTGGAGCCCAAAGGTTGGGTCCCTTTAGACTGGAGTCAGATGGTTGTAAGCTGCCACGAAGGTTCTGGGAGTCAAATGGGGTCCTGTAAAGATCACTGTCTTTATCAATTGTGGAGTTACTTTTTATTGAGTTAGGTAAAACAATTGGTTCCCTTTCTTTTTCTCCCTCTTTTGTCTTTCTCTTCCCTTCCCACTGCCCCCTCTCTACCCCTCCCTCCCTCCTTTTCTTTTCTTTCTTACCATGGTTTTTTTGAGACAGGATCTTGATGTGTAGCCCAGCCCAACCTAGCCTTGAACTTATGATCTTCCTATGTCTAACCCCCAAATGCTGAAATTACAGGCATGTTTGAATAATGCCGGAAATAGAACAGTTCCTAGATAAGAATTTCTATATTAATTTATTGTTAACTTAGAAGCAAATCTTTATGTTCATCTGGAGTACTGTTTTGTCCATATTTTGTTTTTGGTAATGTTAAGCTAGTCAGAGACTATGCAGGCCAGTTTGGCCTACTATTGATCTTACTCAGATACTTGATATCTCTAAATGCTTCATTTTCTCAAGATCCTGGATTGGACTATATACTGTCATGAAAGAGAAGTTTAGAATACTATGAATAAACAGCAAAGTAAACCATCCACTTCACAGTTACATTTCTGGAGCTGGGAGATTTCAGTTTCATCAGACTATTTTCAGATCTGTTTCTAGTTGCTTATAGATCATTACTAGTGGACTCTCCATACTACCCCATTCCTCTAGGCTCAAGGGACTAGAGAAATGGCTCAGTGATTAAGAACATTTCCTGTTCTTCCAGAGGACTCCTGTTCCATTCCCAGCACCAGTACCAGGCCATTCAGACAACTCAACACTGCATGTTTCTCCAATTCCAGCAGACCCAATACCCTCTTCTGGCCTCTGCACCCTACCCCAACAAACACATAAATAAGAATAAATTTAATTTATTTGGATTAGGGTCAGTAACTCTCTAGTACAATATCTAAAACATATTATTAGTCATCCCCCCCCCCCCCCCCGGCTATTTTGTTTTTAACCTCCCTTAAGCCAGAAATTTGGAGGTGGTTCTCTACCCCACCCTTAAGTATTGGAGACTGGACCTAGACTATCATACATGCTAGCAGGAATTTCAACTTTGTTCTTGCATTGTGTCTCTGAAGTGTCCTCGTCTTATCTCTTTAATTCTGACAAGTGGGGGTATTCTGTTGTATGTTGTTGGAGTGTTTGTTTGGTTTTGGTTTTTTTCTTTGTGAGTGTGTATATGTGTGTGTAACTGCTGGGTTAGCTTATTAGGTGTTTCTTGGGTCTTTTCCTTTTGGTTCATCATCAGCATTGTTCTTGCCCTCTCCCTAATGCTTAATATCTTATTAGATATTGCCTAGATTGGTATTTTTAAGTGATTTCACCCATTGTGTAAAATCAAATTGTTATTGTGAAGTAAACATGTCAACTCTTATACATTTGTACTGCATAGGTAGCCTGCAGAGCTTAGGCCTTAGAGTCAGGAAGCCCAAATGCAAATTCTCTCCCCTATTACAGAGACAGACTTTTTAATCTTCATAAAACTTAATTTGCTTCCCTGGAGTATATTGTTTGTTTCTTTGGTTTGTTTTTTTTTGTTTGTTTTTGTTTTTGTTTTGTTTTGATTTTCCAGATAGGGTTTCTCTGTAGAATCCTGGATGTTCCAGATTTGCTTTGTAGACCAGGCTGGCCTCAAACTCACAGCGATCCACCTGCCTCTGCCTTCCCAGTGCTGGGATTAAAGGCATGCACCCCCACACCTGACAAGTATATTATTATTAATATTATCTTGATATTACATTATTGATGATAAAAGACTTAATGAGTATTTGATGGATATTCATAAGTAGTATTGATGTTAGTTTGTTAGTAGAAATGTAATATGTTGCAGGCATTCGGAAAAGTTGGACAATTTTTTTAGAATATTAGATAGCAAATGACCCAGGAATTCTATTGTTGTTGTATATATGTTTAAGAGAAATAAAAACAGGCCAGTGGTGGCACATACCTTTAATCCCAGCACTTGGGAGGCAGAGGCAGGCAGATCTCTGGTTTCGAGGTCAGCCTGGTCCTCATAGTGAGTTCCAGGACAGTTGGAACTACACAGAGAAACCCAGTCTAAAAAACAAAAAAAAAAAAAAAGGAAGGAAGGAAAAAAAAAAAAACACATCCGCAGAAAAGTGCATACTTAGTCTTAGCCATTTTTCTTAATATTCAAAAAAGTAGAAATGAAATAAAATGTCTGTAAAAATGGAACATTACTCAATAAAATCAGACACCTGTGGCATAAATGAAGCACAGAGACATTGAGATGAATGAAAGAAGCCAAATATAAGAGACTGTATTATATTTCATTTCACTTATATGAAATACCCAGAATAGACAAATCAATAAAAACAAAGTAATGGTTTCTGGGAACCCAGGGAGAGAAATGATTAATAACAGATGGGATTTCTTTTGGGATGGTGATAAAAATCTTACAAAATTAGATGATGATGGTTGTTTTACAAGACTGTGAATATATTTAAATTGTTCAACTATATGCCCTAAGAGGATGTATTTTATTCTGTTATGTGTCAGTAAAGTTATTCAAATCTTTAAAATAAAAAGAGGTGGCTTTTGGTGTGCACATACTTTCAGCTCCTTTCAAGTTTCCTAAGCGCAAATTCTGGGACAGTTTCACATTTCTATCTAGTACACAGTACCCTGTTAACTAATAGGTGTGATCTCATTTCTGTGAAGCAAGCTGCCTGAGCCCACACCTTAATCCCAGCACTCACAAGGCAGAGGCAGGTGGATCTCTTGAGGCCAGCCTGGTCTACCCCAGGACAGCCAGGGCTACACAGAGAAACCCTGTCTTGAAAAAACAAACATTACTCTTAGTTTATACATAGAACCATTTAACCTAAATTACTATAATGAGTCTCTCATTAAGCTCGATTGTCACAGAAACTTTGCAGAATAAGTGAGAATATCTATGTACTTAAGTTCTTGAGCTAGAAAATGGTAGCTTTAAGGGATGAGAGTTAACGGAGTTGTCTTATTTTGTTTTTTTAGGATACACACCTGCTAAAACTGCTTAAAACGTTAGAAGGACATGCATATGGTGTCTCTTACATTGCCTGGAGTCCAGATGACAGCTACCTTGTTGCTTGTGGTCCAGATGACTGCTCTGAGCTTTGGCTTTGGAATGTACAAGTGAGCGAGTTCTATCCTTGGTTTAAGTCCAGCATACTCTTAACACACATACTTGTTAAAATTTTATTCTTGGCCAACGTAGTAGCCCACACCTTAATCCCAGCACTCACAAGGCGGAGGGAGGTGGATCTCTGAGGCCAGCCTGGTCTACAGAGTGATTGCCAGGGCTACACAGAGAAACCCTGTCTTGAAAAAACAAACAAACATTATTCTTAGTTTATACATAGAACCATTTAACCTAAATTACTATAATGAGTCTTTCATAAGTTATAGTGCTTTAGGTATTTAGAACTTGGCTGTTTAGATTTATAAATTCAAATATATGCTGGATAGTAAAGTTTAATTTATTAAAGGACGGTCAGCAAGATTTCCAGCATGTTTTGCTTTGTTCAATGGAATTTGTACTGTTGAATCAGAAAAAAATTTTGATTGTGTTTTCATCATTGTGTGTGAAACTTAATCTTTCAATTGTAAAATATCTGTCAAGTACAATTTCACATTTTAATGGCAAGTACACCATCTCTTAATGTACATTTAGTAGTCTGAGCTAGTTTAGCACAACTAATGAATGTTCTTAGAACGTACTTTTATTTATATTACTGTTTCTAACTTAAAATGTAATCTATGATCCTGTTTTAGAAAAACTTGTCATTAGATTCACTCTATCTTACAGGTTTTTCAAAATCCAAATTTAAAATTTAAGCTCTGAGTAAAAGAATGATAATCTGTGGTTTGAGTATAAAAGTAAAAGTTAATGGGATTGGACTTCAAATCTAATAATTGTTAATACAAAACTAAAATAATACTCCAAGCAGGATGTGGTGATGTACACACCTTAGATTCGAGGACTTGGAAGGTAGAGATAGGAGGATCTCTGTGAGTTCAAGGCCAACCTCGTCTATGTAGCAAGCACCAGGACACCTGGGAGTACATTTAAAAAAATCAAAATAATAGTAATACTCTGCAGAGATGACTCAAATAGTAGCATGGGAGGCATAAACAACAGAGCGAATACTGTGATGTGCCTGCAAGTGCGACACATAATCTTAATGCTGTTTGAGTAAGCTTTCCTTACTACTCCTTTACTTCCTTTTCTCACACAAACTTTTGAAGAGAATTGCAAATATTAAAAATTTGAGCCAGTCATGGTGGCTCACACCTTTAAGCCCAGCACTTGGGAGGCAGAGGCAGGTAGATCTCTGAGTTCAAGGCCAGTCTGGTCTACAAAGCCAGTCCAGGACAGCCAGGTTTTGGTACACAGAGAAACCCTGTCTCGAAAAACCAAAAAAGAAAAAAAAAAATTTGAGAGGCTGAAGGGATGGCTCAGTGGTTAAGAGCACATACTGCTCTTCCAGCGGACCAGAGTTTGGTGGCACTGAACCAAAGTCAAAACAACTCCAGCTCCAGGAGATAGAAAAAAATCTTAAAAATTAAGCCAGATTTAGTGTATCATACCTATAATCCATCACCCATTGGGAGGCTAAGATGGGGAATACTGTTGTGAAGTTGAGGCCCACATGACCTACATAGTGGCCCAACATGGGGAGCAAAAAAGTTGTAAGAATAAATAGTGTAGCTGCTGGGCGTGGTGGCACACGCCTGTAATCCCAGCACTCTGGGTAGGTGGATCTCTGTGAGTTGAGGACTGCCAGGGCTCTGTTACATAGAGAAACCCTGTCTCAAAAAACAAAACAAGGAATAATATAGTATATAGCCAAATGCGATAGTGCATGCCCGTAATCCTATTGTATAGGAGATAGACAATCCAAGAATTTGAGTGTCATCCTCAGCTACATAGCAAGCTAGAGACCAGCATGTTTCTAAAAAGCAGAGTGATCATACAGTGCCCACTACCCTCCAATTGGTAGTTATTAATGTTTGTGATATTTTATGTGTACATATGTACATGGATACACATACATATGTACTTAAACATCCAGATCCAATCGAGGCTAGCCTGGTCTACAGAGTGAGTTCCAGTATTGTTGCACAGAGAAACCCTGTTTTGAAAAAAACACACACACATACACACATCCAGATGCAAAGTATTTGAAAGAAAATTACAGATGTTTAATCCCTAAGTATTCAAGCATGTATCCTCAAAAATAACATCCTACGTAGCATTATCTTATGTATATAAATGTTTTGCTTGCATATATGTATATGCACCACATGCATGTATGTATGTATGCCTGGTGCCTGTGAGGTTTTAGAAAGCATCAGGTCCCCTGGAACTAGGGTTACTGATGATTATAAATCACCATAAGGGTGCTAGGAACCAGACCCTGGTCCTCAACCATCTTCACCAAACCCACACACATCTCATTTTGTTCCAAAATTGTCTTTCAGGCTATTTGTATCAAGCGAGCAATTAACCACTGTTGTATTTGTGATTGGGTTTAAGGAGATGGCAAAATACAGAATAAAATAGGAAATAAACAAAGTGAATCTGATATAAATGACCTTTTTTTTCCATTAAAGCTTTTCTATTTCCTAAGTAGGCATATGTAGTCCCACTAGGGACAGAATGATTGGCACTTGTGTGGTTGTTTCTCGGCAGTGGTTGTTACCGTATAACAGTTCCTATGCACTGCTTGATAAGTTAAGGTTTGTTTCTAGAATGGTAGTCCTTTAAGAAGTCTGAAGCTGTTTTGTTTTTTTGGTTTTGGTTTTTTGGTTTGGTTTTTCAAGACCGGGTTTCTCTGTGTAGCCCTCACTGTCCTGGACTCACTTTGAGGACCAGGCTGAGCTCAAACTCAGAGATCTGCCTTGCCTTTGCCTTCCGAGTGCTGAGATCAAAGGAACACATTTGTGTTTTAAGATAGGCTTCTAGCCGGGCGGTGGTGGCTCACGCCTTTAATCCCAGCACTTGGGAGGCAGAGGCAGGCGGATCTTTGCGAGTTCGAGGCCAGCCTGGTCTACAAAGCGAGTCCAGGACAGCCAGAGATATTCAGAGAAACCCTGTCTCGAAAAACCAAAAAAAAAAAAAAAAGATAGGCTTCTAATTGAATGAATTCATATACTTAGTGTTCCCCGCATAATATAAGGAAAACATTGCCCCAGAACTTACTGTTTTAACATAGAAAAAGTAAACAAAGATTTAGGTGCTTTCTGTATTTGTATTTAAATTTTAACTGTTTTGGTCAAGTGTCTAAAACAGTCATTAAATGGCTGAGAATAGGGAAGGGTTTGGTGAAGATTTAAGATGTTGAATTGGGTTTTGTTCTGTTCTGTTTTTTTTGTTCCTTTCATTTAAGGGAGACGACATGTTTTCTATTTGTGCCTCTTGTGCCTTTATTACTTGGCCCCAAGTTCCTAATCATACCCTTCGTTTTCATTCTTTTAATTTTACTTTTGATTACTCATTTCTCACAGGAAAATTATGCCCATGTTCTTTTTTATTATACCAAGGGCAGCTAATACCTCTCAGATCCTGTTTCTAACCCCTGAACAAAATGGACAAGACTAGATTAAATGGTATGTGTAATGTCTCCTAAGTTGAATAACTTAGAACATGTAACAGGAGGATGTCTGAGGTTTAAGCACTAAACAAGTTGCTTAGTTGGAAGCACTGTAGAATGCTATGCGAAACAGTACAGAGATTCTTTCTTTGTTCTGCTTTGAATCGAAATAAAGTTACATACTAGAAAAAAATAGTCTTCCCATCTTCCCTGCTATATTGTGAACATTTGAATATAAAGTTTAGCATAATTAAAATTGTCTCTATCGTGGCTTAAGAGCATAGTTTTACTACCCATTAATTGTGTTCTTAAAGAATTGCTAATTGCAATAACTGTAGTTTTAGGCTAAAATTCATAAAGAACTTTCGGCAGGGATGGAAGCTCAAAAGGATTTAGGTGTGTAGCTTTGCTCTTTTCCTTGTCTTGATTGTGAAAAACTATGCTAGTTTATGAATATAATTCTAAGATAAGAAATTTACTAAAGCTTATTTCATCATATCTAAAGTTCTTAATTTTTTCTTTGAGTACTATAGGCTGTTTTTGGTGAGGCCTTTAAAACATCTGTTTCCCTTCCTCCCACCCTACCTCCTTTCTCTCTCATTTCTTTTTCCTTCTCCTTCCTCACCCCCCCCATTCCTTTCCAGTCTTTTTTTTTTCTTCACATGTACCCCTTAGAGAGGAATCTTGAACAGTTTTATTTCCTTATAGACGGGAGAATTAAGTTCCACAGTTTTATTTCCTTATAGACGGGAGAATTAAGAACAAAAATGAGCCAATCTCATGAAGACAGTTTGACAAGTGTAGCCTGGAATCCAGATGGGAAGCGCTTTGTGACGGGAGGTCAGCGCGGGCAGTTCTATCAGTGTGTAAGTATTATTGAATGTCTCCTTGCCAGTATCTGCTTGTTTAAAAGTAAATTAAATGTTTTTAATGACTTTTTTTTTTAAGTTAACAGTTGTCAGGCATGGTGGCATATGCTTCAAATCACAGCACTTGAAAGGCAGAGGCAGGCAGACCTCTGAGCTCTAGGCCAGACAGGACTACATAGTGAGACCCTGTCTCAGCAACAAAGGTACTAATTTATAGGACTGAGAATTTCAGCAATTTCTTTTGAGTGAGTTTAGGCTTTTGTAAGTAAAACATTGCTTAGCCAGGCATGGTGGTTTGTGCCTATTCCCCTGCACTTCCCTGCACTTGGAAGGCTGAGGTAGGAACATTGCCAAGAGTCAAAAAGTGAGTTGTCTACCAGACTGGACTCAAAAGTGGGACCCCCCCCAACTCAAGAAATAAACAATATTTGTAGGGCTGAGGAATGTAGCTCAGTTAGTAGAATGTCTTGCTAGCATACACAGAGCTCCCAAGTTTGCTCCCCCAGACCCAATAAAACTGGGCATGGTGGTACATACTGGAATTCTAGCACTTAGAAGGTAGAGACAATAGGATCCTAAGTTCAGGGACCTCCTTGTCTGCATGGTCAACTTGGAATATATGAGACCTCATGTGGAGTAAAGCAAACCCGCAAGGATGCTGACCGTGATGACTGGACAGACTACCTGAGAGAAAAGGTGATAAATGCTGGCTGCAAGGGCGGCCCATCAGCTGAGCATGTCCTTCCACAGGACCCACGCTGGGTTCCCAGCTCGCAGCTATCTCTAACTGTGCTTTCAGGGGGTCCAAGGTCCTCTTCTGGCCTCTATGGGTAACTATACCCATGTGCACACACACTCGCACAGACACACATAATTAAAAAAAATACAATAACTCCTATAAAAAAGTGACGATTGCTGACAGAATTTTTCAGTCATTTAAAGGACCTTATGGTCACATGGTTCTAGTAGGTGTTCTCAGATTTTTTTTCCTCACTGCATCACTTCAATTAGGTGTTTATTTAGATAAACTATCTGTAGTTGGTCTT
Source organism: Lophiomys imhausi (assembly GCA_907164525.1). Classification (NCBI taxonomy): domain Eukaryota; kingdom Metazoa; phylum Chordata; class Mammalia; order Rodentia; family Muridae; genus Lophiomys; species Lophiomys imhausi. Next base: position 1,633,012 of record CAJQZJ010004750.1, on the reverse strand, counting down.
TATGGAATAAAACAGATTTTAGTAGGCTATGCAATAGGCTTCTTTTCTTCTGGGCAGATCATTTAATGTACTTCTGGGGCAGCTCATTGGCATTCCAATTCCACTTTCTCCCTGGGTAGCTGTTGAAAGTTAATACTTTCTAGTTAGATGAAGCTTATGGGATTCATTGCTGTTTATCTTAGCAGATTATAAGCTATTAATTTTTAGTTCTCCTTTTTCCTATCACAGCTTTGCTTGGCGTATTGTTATAGTACAGACCTATAGTCCAAGTCTCATCAGTTAAGGCACTTGCTGAGCTGTTCTCATAAGGCATTGCCAAGCATTCATTTCAAGTCTGTTTTCTGAGTGTCTTGTTTTTGTTTTTGTTTTTTTCCTGCTTAGGACCTGGATGGAAATCTTTTGGACTCCTGGGAGGGGGTAAGAGTGCAATGCCTATGGTGCTTGAGTGACGGGAAAACTGTGCTGGCTTCTGACACACACCAGAGAATCCGGGGCTACAACTTCGAGGACCTTACAGATAGAAACATGTAACTATTATTTTGTTTCCATTAGAAATGATCTAATTTAGCCAGGTGTGGTGGCACACACCTTTAATCCCAGCACTTGAAAGGCAGAGGCAGGCAGATCTCTGTGGGTTCAAGGCCAGCCTGGTCTACAGAGTGAGTTCTAGGACAGCCAGGGCTACACAGAGAAACCCTGTCTCAAAAGCTACAAAGGAAGAAAGAAACGCTCCAATTTATACATTGTATACATTGTATATGGTTTGGCTTTTTCAGAAAAGCAGTTTTTTTTGTTTTTTATTTTGATTGGTAATTAATTGGTGTTTGAGTGGTTCTTTTTAACTTACTCTATTTGATATCTATAAGGCAAAAATTGTCATTTACGCTATAGTATTTTATAGTCTCATAATTTGAAATTCTTGATTCTGCATTTGCTGTTCCTGACAAATTATTTCTGATTACAGAGTACAAGAAGATCATCCTATTATGTCATTTACTATTTCAAAAACTGGCCGATTAGCTTTGTTAAATGTAGCAACTCAGGTATGGGTGTTTGTTTGTTTACAACTTTTAGAAAAATTCGACTTAGTGAAAATTTACTTGTTGTTTTAGTGTGTTAAATATATATATATATATGTTTAGTGCTTAAATGTGTAGGAATCAAATATAAGTTAATTGAATTACTATCATTTTGCACGAATAAAATATGAAAATGCTCCAATGTAAAAAGAAATATTCACAAATTACTGTTAATTCTATTGAGACTGGGTGTGGTAAACCACACTTTTATCCCAGTAATTGCCCACAGATGTGCAATTTAAAAGCAGCCTGTTCTACATAGCAGTTCCAAGCCAGCTGGGGCTAGATCAGTAGTTTTCAACCTGTGGGGTTTGAATGACCCTTTCATGGGGGTCATTTATAGGATATCCTGCATATCAGATATTTACATTACAGTTCATAACAGTAGCAAAATAGTTATAAGTAGTAACGAAAATAATTTTATTGTTGGGAGTCCCCACAACATGAGGAACTGCCTTAAAAGGTCACAGCATTAGTAAGTTTGAGAACCACTGGGCTATGAAATCTGTCTTTTGAAAAACAAAACAAAAAAAAACTAGCCAGACATGGTGGCATATGCTTTTAATCCCAGCACTCTGGGAAGCAGAGGCAGGTGAACCTCAGTGAGTTCAAAGCCAGCCTGGGCTACAAAGCGAGTCCAGGACAGTCAGGCCTACACAGAGAAACCCTATCTCAAAAAAACAAAAACAAGGCTCATAGTGGCATACGCCTTTAATCCCAGTACCAGGAGGCAGAGGCAGGTGGATCTCAGTGAGTTCAAGGCCAGCCTGGTCTACAAAGTGAGTCCAGGACAGCCAAGGATACACACAGAAACCCTCTCTTGAAAAAGCAAGACAAAACAAATTGCTAAGCTGAGTCATGTGTTTTTTGGTTTTTGGGGTTTGTTTGTTTGTTTGTTTGTTTTCCCCAATACAGAGTTTCAAGATAAATAATAGTTCTGGATGTCCTGGGCTCACTTTTTAGACTAGGCTAGGCTGGCCTCAAACTCACAGAGATCCCCCTGCCTCTGCCTCCTGAGTACTGGGATTACAGGCATGTGCCACTACGCCTGGCTCTGAGTGACGTTTATGCCTGTAGTCTTAAGAACTTGGGAGGGTCAGCCGGGCGTTGGTGGCGCACGCCTTTAATCCCAGCACTTGGGAGGCAGAGGCAGGCGAATCTTTGTGAGTTCGAGGCCAGCCTGGTCTACAAAGCGAGTCCAGGACAGCCAGAGCTGTTAACAGAGAAACCCTGTCTCGAAAAACCAAAAAAAAAAAAAAAAAGAACTTGGGAGGGTCAGGTGTAGTGGTGAACACTTTTCATCCCAGTCTTAGGAAAGTGTTGGCCAGCCTGGTCTCCAGAGCAAGTTCCCGGACAGTCAGGCCTACACAGAGAAATGATTATATCCAAAAAAACAAAACAAAAACGAGAGGGGGAAGAATCTATCAGTTCCAGGGGAGCTTAAAGCATACAGTGAGATTGTCTTTTAAACACAAAAGCCACACAGGTGAGGCAGAACCATCCAGGGCTACATAGTGAAACCCTGTCTCAAAAAAAAAAAACAACAAAACCTTTTTTTTTTTTTAACCTACAGGGAGTTCATTTATGGGACTTGCAAGACAGAGTTTTAGTAAGGAAATATCAAGGTGTTACACAAGGGTTTTATACAATTCATTCATGTTTTGGAGGCCATAATGAAGATTTCATCGCTAGTGGCAGTGAAGGTAAAGTATCTCTGTCCGTGTTGGTTCACATAGATTGATGAGTGTAAAGGTCTGTAATTCTCTCCCAGTTTTTCAGGATAGCCATGTTTCTCAGCAAGTGTAAGGAGATTAAATTTTTCAGTCCATTATCCAGTATATTCCTTTTGAGGAATGGCTTGAGTCCTTGATGTTTTGCTGTTGATTTTGGTTGTTTATTTTCCTCTATGTTGTTGTGATCAAACCTCAAGCAGCTATTCTTTAGTGCCTGAGCCCTCCTTACTGTTACAGTTACCTGTCCTAACTATTTTTAGAAGTGTGTTTGATATTTCAATCAAATCAAGATTTAAATCATTATACTTTTTTTTTTTTTTTGAGACAGGGTTTCTCTGTGTATCCATGACCTGTCCTAACTTACTCTTTAGAGCAGGCTGGACTTGAACTCATAGAGATCTGCCTGCCTCTGCCTCCCGAGTGCTGGGACTAAAGGCGTTCACCTTAATACTTTTATAAGACTTGTTTTTTTTCACAGGACTGATAATTTTCAAAGGTTGGTAATAGCTTTGCTGGTCATAGTGGCACATGCCTTGAAATCCTAGTGCTCTGAAGATGGAGGCAGGCAGATCTCCATGAGTTTGATTCCAGCCTGCACTACAGAGTGAGTTTCAAGACAGTCAGGGCTACACAGAGAAACCAGAAAAAGAACCCCAACAATGTATAGAAAAATTAGGGACTGAATATGGCTTAGTTGATATTGTGCTTGGCAGCACACACACAATCCTGGGTCCAATCCTTCTCTACATGGTGGCTCACACCTATAATCACAGCACAGGGGTACAGGCTAGAGGATCAAAAGTTCAAGTTCATCCTCTACTACATAGTAAGTTTGAGACTGCTTGGGCTACATGAGATTGCGTCTCCAAGAAAAAAAAAAGAAAGACTGGGTTTCATAGACAGTAGATTTGACAGGCCGATGCAGCATATAGAACACAGGTCATCCTAAGCTGTACCTAGTTCTCTTGTGGATGACTACACATCCTACTTTTGCTGTCTCATCAGCACATACCCTCCTTGAACATGTGTTCACATGAACCAGAACTCACAGAAATCTGCCCACCTCCCGAGTTCTGGAATCAAAGGTGTGTATCTCTCATTGAGTACTCACCAGGTGCAGTGATTCACCCTCTTAGTCCAACACTTGACTCATTCCAGTTAACCCCTGGGGTGGCTGATAGGTTGTCATAGTTAACAGCTGGTTTATCCCGGAGTTCTGCTCTCAGTTTAGAGCTATCATCTACTAATAAGCTTATCACTAAGCTGTAGTGGATGGATGGATTGATTGATTAATTAAGTTTTGGTTACTTTATGAGATTATCATTTTCTAGAAAGTGGACATAAGGTAATCTTTTTTTTTCTTCAAGTTACATCTCAATCACAATCCCCTCCCTACTCCCCCCTCTAGTCCCACCCTTCCACCCTCTTCCCCCTAACCCCAATCCGCTTCCTATTTTTTAATTTTTTTTTTTTTTTTTTTGGTTTTTCGAGACAGGGTTTCTCTGAATATCTCTGGCTGTCCTGGACTCGCTTTGTAGACCAGGCTGGCCTCGAACTCACAAAGATCTGCCTGCCTCTGCCTCCCAAGTGCTGGGATTAAAGGCGTGCGCCACCACCGCCCGGCTTTTAAATTTTTTTTTAAGATAGATTTTTTTTTCCCCCAACAGCTCCCCGTTTCAGTCCAACAAATGGCTCTTTCTCTTATAACAACAAAAATAATTAGGCCACAGTTAATGAGAATTATAAGGCTTAGCATACATTCCCAATGTCCAGTCCATACATATTTGGCAACTTTAACATTCTACTATACAACCATCTCCATGAGTTTAAAGTTCTATATCCAACTCAGCTTCCATCCTAACTTGCATCACAATTTTAAAAATATCGTCTTAGATCCAGAACACCCTCTTAATTCCTAAACAACTCAAAATTTAACTATGAGACTACACCTATCTAGTCTTCAACCACATCAGAGACCCGAGAGGGATAAAAATATCTGATTATATAGGAAGTGCAGGGCCAGCAGCTTCCAAAACTAAGAAATGACATACCAGTGGCTGCCTGGACAGTTCCCATTTTCTCTCCATACATTACAGCATCAATCTTCAACCGTTTGGCCCCATTTCTCTGACAGACATTGATTGTAGAGCAGGAATTACAAAGGGCTTGCCTACCCTGTCTTGGCAGAGCTAGGCTGTCAACTTACCTGCTTCCAGTCTACAGTAATCTTTAAGCAGGGCTACAGTTAAGAAATCTAACTGGGCCGGGCGGTGGTGGCGCACGCCTTTAATCCCAGCACTTGGGAGGCAGAGGCAGGCGGATCTCTGTGAGTTCAAGGCCAGCCTGGTCTACAAAGTGAGTCCAGGACAGCCAAGGATACACAGAGAAACCCTGTCTCGAAAAACCAAAAAAAAAAAAAAAAAAAAAAAAAGAAATCTAACTGCAGCCAGGTGGTGGCGGGGCACACCTTTAATCCCAGCACTTGGGAGGCAGAGGCAGGCAGATCTCTTGAGTTCCCAGCCTGAACTCACTGTGTGAGTTCCCAGTCTACAAAATGAGTCCAGGACAGCCAGAGCTGTTACACAGAGAAACCCAGTCTCAAAAAAACCAAAAAAAAAAAAAAAAAAGAGAGAGAGAGAGAGAGAAAAGAAAGAAAAGGAAACCTAACTGCAGGGCTGGAGAGATGGCTCAGAGGTTAAGAGCACTGACTGCTCTTTCAGAGGTCCTGAGTTCAATTCCAGCAACCACATGGTGGCTCATAACCATCCATAATGAAATCTGGTGCCCTCTTCTGGCTTGCAGAACATTGTATACATAATACATTTAAAAAAAAAAAAACCGAGGGAGAGAGAGAGAGAGAAACCTAACTGCTCTGGGTGTGGTGTTGCATGCCTTTAATCCCAGCACTTGGGAGACAGAGGCAGGCAGATCTCTGAGTTCAAGGCCATCATGGTCTAAAAAGTGAGTCCAGGACAGCTAGGGCTTGGTACATAGAGAAACCCTGTCTTGGGGAGGGGGGAAACAGAACTGCACTTTAGATAAGTAATATCAGTCACTGTACAGCATGGGAGAAGCATAGTACCCACCTAATAGCATGTAGAGGATTTAATTGCACACACAAAGTATTAGTAATTCATAAAAGGTTCTCTTCGTTGCTGTTTTTCAGTTTGGATGCCTTGTTTCTTCTGCCACATATCATATCCACAGAATGTATTATCTCTGTTCAAATACCATCATTGTAATTGAAGATCATCTGCAAAAAAAGTTATATGTTTATGTGTATGCATGCATGAATGTGAGTGCAGTTGCCTACAGAGGAGCTGCCTTACATAGCTGCTTGGGAATTGAACTCTGGTCCTCCACAAGAGCAGAAAACTCTCAGATGCCAAGCTGTCTTGCCTTGGATTGTAATTATTCGCTAGTCACTTATGGACAGACTATTGCAAATAGATGTTTTTGTGATTTTAGAGCTAGTTGCCTTGAACAGAAAAAAAAAAAACCCTATAATTTATTAACATAGCTTTTCACAAGATTTAGTAAACTTCATATTTTGTTTTTTCTCCATGTAAGTTGTAATATTGAAGAGTCTTGTGTGTAGTAAGTGGTAATTATGGTCAGTGATTTGGTCACTAACACAGCTTCCTGCCGTTTCTCCGAACTGCTGTACATTCAGACCACAAGGTTTACGTCTGGCACAAACGTAGTGAACTGCCAATTGCGGAGCTGACAGGCCACACGCGCACAGTAAATTGTGTTAGCTGGAACCCACAGATTCCATCCATGATGGCCAGTGCCTCAGATGACGGCACTGTTAGAATATGGGGACCAGCGCCTTTTATAGACCAGCAGAATATTGAAGGTAAGGCATGCACAGTCCTTGTTTTCTCCACATGAAACATTGCTGAGTTAAGTGTTTATGTGTAGCAATTTAAATGTGGGATAGAATGTTTTTTTTTTCCCATCTACCTCAGTTTATAGAAAGAATTTAATAAGTCTAGGATTAGGCAGAGCATGGTGGTACACTCCTTTAATCCCACCAATTGGGAGGCAGAGACAGGCGGATCCCTGAGTTTGAGGCCAGCCTGGTCTACAAAGAGAGTAGCCAGGGCTACACAGAGAAATCGTGTCTCAACCAAAAAGAAAAAAGAAAGAAAGAAATCTAGGATTAGGTTTTTATTTGTTGTTTTTGAAGAGACAATGAAGAAAGTAACCTAGAATATGGTACCTCATTTGTATCAAGCTAGCTGTAGTAATAATTACTTCAAAGATCTTTGAGTTCAGAGATAGATCAGTGGTAAGTCCTTGCCACATAGGCGTGAGAACATGAGTTTGGGCCCCAGGAACCATGTAATGCTGGTGTGTAGCTATGTGAATCTATAATCCCTTTACTATTACGGCACATGGGAGGTGGACACATAGAGAGTCCCCAGAAGCTGTCAGGCCAACTAGCTAGGCATGTGCAGCAGAGAACAAGAGGCTTTCTCTTGAGCTGGAAGGCAAGGATGACACCCAGGGTTGTCCTCTGACCTCCACATATATTACCACGTACATGCATATACACACAAATCTCATTAAAATGTTTCATCATGCTAAGTAAATGTGATATTACATGAAACATTTCATATACATGAGAACTAATGACCAATGTATAGAATTTGAGAAACTTACATTTTAATGATCATCATTTTGGGGTTTTCCTACTATGTCAGGGCCTGTCTAGCATACTAACGTGAACTGTGTCTGATGGTGAGTATAAGAGGAAACAACTGAAGCCCCCTGTGCTGCCTGTGCCATAGCATGCTCAGAGTGTATTTGCTCTCACATATGTTCATGGTCTTGTAAGAGAAACGTTTTCATTTTCATTTTATAGGGAAGGAACCAAAGTATGGCAGAGCTCGGTAACTTGTTGAATGCTGCCATGTCGGCAGGCCTAGGTCTGGAAGGTTTTTCCCAGCACCTTGACACTTGAAGATGAAGAAAGTGATAAAGCTAACAGATGAGGACAAATTCTTGATTAAATATAATAGTACTAGAGAGAAGTAATAAATTTTATGTAAATATCTTTTTTTTTTTCTCAAAGAGAACAAGTAAAAATGTCTTGTTTAGAAGGAAATAACTTACAGATCGTTTTGTTCAGTGTGTTCCACTAAGCAGTTGGTGTTTTTGTTGTGTGTGTGCGCCTGTGTGCCCTTGCTACCTGATATGTGCATGCTGGGAACCAAATGCCAGTACTCTGTAAGAGTAGCAAATACTCTTAACTTCTAAAGCCATCTATCTTTGGGTAAATGATTTAGTAAGTCCAATTTAGTAATCCCACTTAAATGATTTAGTAAGAAAAATGTCTGAGTTTTAATTAATGATTTTCTTTGGAGGGAAGTTAGCTTTTTTTGTTTGTTTTTTAAACACAGATTAGGGGGTTGGCGCTTGGCACACGCCTTTAAGGCAGAGGCAGGTGGATCTCTGAGTTTGAGAACAGCCTGGTTCTAGGACAGCCAGGTATATACTAAGAATCCCTGTCTAAAAAAACCAAAACCAAAAAATCCCCACAGAGAGGAGAATAAAGAGGCATGAGAATGACTGAGTAAAGTTGCATGGCACTTTGGAGGCCTTGTTCTGTTAGTCATTACCTGATATTCCTAGAAAATCAACCAATGCCAGAAATGTTTACTTTTGGTTGTTCTGTCTAGGTTTGAAGGCCCACTCTGTGCGATCTGATCTAGGGATCTGTGGCTGTAACTATCTGTAGTTCTATATTTTACTAACCATTCAGAATGTGATTGGAAGAAATAGGAAGTACTGGTTGTTCCATAGCAGGTTCATCTCAAGGGTGCTCTGTTACACCCCAATGGGATAAGAGCTGCACTGTGTACTTTGGTGACTTCAGTTAATGTGATAATTCACTTCAGTGTGTATGCCAAATACTGGCTTGGTTGCAAGATGAAGCCCAATTCAGCAACTTCCATTATGCTACACCAACTTAAGGCCTGATCTTCCAAGTACAATCCTTCTCATATCAAAGAAAAGGACTACTTTTTGAGATATCTTCTGGAGTCTTTCCCTACACACACAATGAAATCATTATTTCCCTAATTAAATTATACCTGTTTAGAATAGGAATTTGAAAGTATAAGTGGGTTAAAGATAACATTCAAAGACTGTATAGCATAAGTACTATATATCATTTAAATAACTATGTAAAGAAAGGTTTGTACATTTATTAATTGTGTGCAGGAGGGTGGTGAATGCACTTGCTATGTTGAGGTCAGTGGACAACTTGCTGGAGTTGGTTTCCAGTTTAGCAACAAGTGCTTTTTCCCATGATGCCATCTTACTTGCCTAATAAGTTCTTAAAATGAATTAGTTTTGTATGTTATGGGTGTTTTGCCTGAATGTGAATCCTTAACACATGGGTGGTTCCCACAGAAGCCAGAAGAGGCGGTCTAATTCCCTGGGCCTAGAGTTAAAAACTCACCATGTGTATGCTGGGAATTGAACCAGTGTCCTCTGCAAGGACAGCCATTGTTTTTAACTGCTGATCCTTCACTCGAGGTCCTAGCCCAACAATTTATTTTAAAGAAAAGTTCCTGGTCTTTTATGATGAGTTATAGGACTGATTGCCTTAGTTACATTTTGGTTTTTGTTTGTTGGTTATATAAAATGGAATGGAACGAAGTGTTTATATAGCATGTATATAAGGTGCATGAACCTTGGAAACAGTATACTAAATGAAACATACCAGAAACAAAAATATACCAGACACACCACGTGTCTGTGATTGCATTTTTATATTGAAGTGATCTAAAAATAGACCAATCCATACAGACCAGAGGAGTGGGTTTTTTTTTTTAATGACGATGTGTGTGATTGCTACTAGGTGGAGAAGTTGGTCTAAAATTGTATACGGTCTGATATTGTACAAGCTGTGAACATACTAAAACTGTTAAATATTTTAAATGAGTTTATATTTATGGTATGTAAACTATATCCTACTAAAGGTGATACATCACTCTAAATGGAGCTGGATGATATATATGGTAGACTTGGAGCCTCAGCAGCTGAAGCAATCGAGTACACAGTTAGAACGTGTAGCTCCACCTGTACTACCAGAGTTTTCTTTTGTCTTGTTTCAAACTAGAGATTTTCTTATTCTAATTATGTATTTCAAGGTTAATCTTAAAAACAGGGAATTCTGTCAGGCATAGGTATGCATGCCTTTAATCCCAGCACTCAGGAGGCAGAGGCAGTTAGATCTCTGTGAGTTCAAGAGGAGCCTGGTCTTAAAGAGTTCCAGGCCAGCCAAAGCTACACAGTATAAAACCCTGTCTCAATCTCCCCTACCCCATAAAAATAGGAAATTCTTCTCCATTATTTAAAATATCACAAGGTTACACTTAAAAAAACTGAGGGGGACACATTGTTCAGTGATTATGAAAGTATCAAGAATTTGTTTATTGTTACTTATTCTGCTATTATTTCTTGATGCAGATTTTGAAACTTTCTAACTGGTATCTTTTTTTCTTTCCCTTCTTTCTTTTTCTCTCTGCACATTTCATCATGTCATCATTCAGAGGAATGCAGTAGCATGGATAGTTGATGGCGAATTTGGAGCAGACGACTTCTGTTTAACTTAAAATTAGTCGTATTTTAATGGCTTGGGATTTGGTGCAAACAAACATGATTGATAGCTGGACAGACATGCTCGTCATGAAAAAAGAACCATTTCTGAAGCCCGATTGGGGCCAAACATTTACACCTTGCTTCATAGTATCCAGTTGATGAAGCGCGTCGTTAGAACGTTGTTGGACACCATGTTGAATTATTCCCCATCGGTGTGAAGAACTGTGCTACATTCAGGCTTACCCATTGAACTCAGTATATATATTTTTCCCTCCTGCCTTTTGTCTGGTGGGATACCACTCTTGTTGCTCTTCTGTGTAATGAAGTTCAGATGCTTGTTTGGAAACTTTATTTAACAGTTTAGAAGGCTTGATAGGAAGAGTTCATTAGTCTGAAGAGTATACATTGGACAGGAAAGAATTTTCTTTTGTTTCTCCAAATCTTTCCGCCTTATTTAGCTTGAGATCTTTACAGCTTGGTTCATGGATTCTAGCCTTGCCCGTTGCGCAGTATATGCTGATCAGATGATAAACCAGTGAACTATGTCAAAAGCACTCTCAACATTACATTTGACAAAAAGTTTTGTACTTTTCACAAAGCTTGTTGCCCCGTAAAAGGGTTAACAGCACAATTTTTTAAAAATAAATTAAGAAGTATTTATAGGATTAAAGTGACTTCATTTGTATACATTTGGAATCTAAACCAGCTTAAAACAGTTTCCTCTGTGACTCAGATACGCAGCGTAATGATGCTCTACTGGAGCACTTGAGACATGGCATGGTCAGAAACAGTGCTCAGAAGGACATGGCACAGGAAAGCCAGGAGATACATTGAAGGTTTCCCCCTTTTTATTTTATTCCCAAAGGAACATCAGTACTTGATATTAAAGAAATGTATCAGCCATCAGTCTAGGTTTTCAAGAAAGCGTGCTCCAAGTTCTTCTGAACTTGGGGGAGTCATTTTGATGTGATCTAGCAAGAGTAGAGATCAGAAGATAGACCCACTTTGGGAATTTATAGTGTAGTTAAATCTTAGAAGAATTCAACAGGCCACAAACATATAAACTGGAAATAAAACCTGAGTCATATCTCCTAATTGCCCTTAATGTCCAACATACAGGGGCACTCGAATTTAAAGAAGATTCTTTCTCAGATGTTGCCATACTGAACCTCATTCAAACTGGTGCTGTGGACAGTCTTTCCCTCTCCTTCCCCTTTTAGTTTAAGGGAATGTTTCCTTTATGGGGGAAAACAACTTTTTGAAGACTTTACATCTAACATAAGCCTGATGTTCATGGTATGTTTTAAACCCTGTAACTGCTGAGTCTAACAGTCTCCCTTGAAACACAATCCCTGTTTTCAATAGAGGATAATCAGGGTGACCACAGCTGTTGAAAAAAGAAGTGGGATCACTTCCAACGTAAGATCCTGGTGAAGAAAAAACATCTTGTACCAACTTGCCCTTGAGGCTGAGCCACGTCCATAGCGTTCTCACCATGATCATACCCCTTCAAAAGAGAGAGGCTTGAAGTGAGGAATCTTTCCATGTGGGGGTCATGGGGAGGGGAAAGTCAGGAAAAAGAAGAGAACACATTTGGCCTTAAGATAGTGTTCATTCTCCCAAAGCCCATAGTGAGGAAGTGACAGGTTGTAGTCAACAGGTTATTTTATCAAATCGGTGTGTAAAAGATTCCTTTCAGCCTCATTTTGCAGAGACCACTTTAGAAAATCAGAGAAATCCTGTTTTGATACTTCTAAGTTAATATGTTACCGTTTATCTGGTACTTTATTTTCTTGACTAAAATTACTTTAAGCTTGAATAAAAATCTTAATTCATAACTGTATATAATTAAGTGGCACTCCTCTTTACCTCAGTGCAGTTAAAACCATATTTTGATTGGTATACCCTAAAGCCATTAAAGCATTTACCCCAGTCAATACGCTAACAATCACTAACCAGATGTGGGCATAGAACCCCACAGCTGTTTACAGATATGGTTACAATGTACTACACAGCACATACATAATGTCCCCTAAGATTTGTGCCCTCACACTCTACTAGTACACTCAGCCACACCTAGCTGAGTTTTCACAGTGCTCTGAAGTACAGTGAAACACGTGGAAATAAAGACATGCACTGGAAGTGAGGGATGCTTTACAAGAACATAACTATTGTTAAAATGGAGTCAAAACTATGCAAGGGTATTCATAGCAGCTAGGTGAGCTTGGTTTCCAGGTCTGTTGTAACAGCTCCCTGTATACATTGGTACTTCTCTGTGCCAATTTGCTGTAAGCGTCTGTTTCATATATTTGCCATGAAGTGAGTGTGGTAGAAAGGTGGTGAAGAAACCTAGGGTTTATGATGGAAGAATCTGGTGGCAGGAATTTTCTAACCCGTAGCTATTAACAACACCTCTGACAGTGTGGTAAAGTACAGAAAGGGTTAAGAGAGAGAATTCTGTCAACCAGCCACAAGCTACTAACCAGTGTATAAACTGAAAAGTACCAATACTTTTTGCAGATAGAGCAAAATAGTGGAGAATTTTTGCTCCAAAAATCAGGTTAGTAGGCTCAATTCCATGTACTTAAAATGTTTTTGTTAGTAATGCATTGATTAAGGGCTAGAGCAAAAATAAAATTAAAACGTCTTTTTCCTCTAAATAACTGGTTATTAGTGGTAAAGCACTGGATTTGGGGATCACTGAGGTTGGTTTGTGGGTGGTGATACAAAGAATTAGTGTGGGAGTTAGCTGTGGAAGGTGACAGCTTCATATTTGGGTTTTGTATTCTCTTAGTTTTTTTGCAGCTGTATTTAATTGCTCTTTCTGGACAGATAAATGTGTTCTAGTAACCCAGGTAAGTAGTTTAAACAGGAAATCTTATTTGCGAATGTCCCCATAAATTGGCCCATTTTATTGGGTGGGAAAACGAAAAAGGAATTTTTTAACTATAAGTAATTAAAATTACAAAGAGCAGTCTTGTCATTGTTTCCTTAGTCTGAGAAACACAAGAAGTAATTCTGCAAGATTAATTGATGAAGCATGCTCTGCCTTGACTGGCATTAATAGAGAATTATTCTTTCCAACCCTCCCCTTCTTGAAATTTTCTTTTTTAGGATGTTGGTTCCTGCAGACAAGAACTTGCCCTCTGCCTCCCAGGGGGTAAATGTTTCGCACATCTCTTGAAAGGGAATATACCCATGCCATTTACTTTACAGCAGAAGAATGGGGAGGAAAGAAGATAATTTGTCTTAATATCCTTTGTGTCCCATTTGAAAAAATATAATTTTACTTAGTAATTTTACTTTAATATCTCATTTAGACTTCAGCGATTCTCCCTTTGTGTTGCTGGCCAAGCATTATCTCCATTCCCAAGCCCACACTTGATTTCACCTAAACTGCTAACTTAAAGAATTGAATTTGCATTTACACTTAGACACTTTCCAAAAACAGGGTGAACTTCATCTAAACGTGGCAGTGTTGAGCTATTATTACAGTAGCTGCCCTAGAGTTGCAGAAACAACCTTTAAAAACCCATCCCCTATCCACTTAATCCAGAGAGCCTGGATTTAATGAAGTTAATCGTATAAAAATTTGTGTGTGTTTAAGAAAGAACTTGATTCACAAAATATTCTAGAAACAACTTCTAGGTTGTCATTTTTACTGAAAGTCTTGTGCACATGTAAAGTGCCCTCTTGAGTTTAAGGTTTGGTTAATACTTGTCTATTTTTATAAGAATAAAATTGTGTCCCATCTTTAACTTAGATATTTACTTTATCAGGATCAATATGCTAGAATTAAATCAGAACATTTTTAGGCTCAGAGGGGGAAAATGTTACTGGTCCCTAAGAGAGAGAGAGAGAGCGCGCGAGCGTGAGAGTGAGAGAGCGTCTGTGTGTGCGTGTGTGTTTTAAGGGGAACAGATCACAGAAGCATGTATGTGCTTACAAACCAAGCTGTAGAGATCATGTAGAGATCGAGGCTGTTGCTCTGGAGACTGATGTGGCATTGCAGTGCAACTATGGACTGATAAGATGTTTCCAGAGGAGTGTATTCTTAAACTTTAGGGTTTGCTTTTTTAACTGCCTCTCAGATTGTATTTAGTAGTTTAAATTTGTTTTATTCTTTCATTAAAATATAAAAACTTCAGGTCTCATATTTATTTTCACTTCTACTAATTATTTACAAGACACCTTTTGGTTGACATTTATTTTATAAATGTGTGATATATTAAATGTCTACTTTTTTGTTTTGATTGAAATTACAGTAACTGATTTGCTTTACTGAGGTTTTTAATTTTATTTTAATTATACCTTTTCCATGTCAGTGCACAGCACTTGCCCAGTCCTTTGTATTCCCTTCTCTCAATTCAATAAACAGAATGAGTAATTAAGTAATTCTTGTTGTTGTATTACATCTCAAAAGACTAGTTTGTGACTAGTCTGTGACTGGTGGCCATATCCTGACTTAGAGTTTGTGAATGGATTCTAAGGAAGCAACTTTTAGTGTACTCGAAGCCATTATGTAGCCAGTCATGGATAAGGTCAGATTCCAAACCTGTACTTAAATAGAAGTGCATGTGAGACTCAACTTGGAATAGGGATGAGTTAGGATTTCAGATTTCCAAAACAGTTTTCAGGTCTCTCATGAGAGGAAAAACCATTGAGAGAGCTCAGCAGTTAAAGGTAATTACTGCCACCTGTGTTGGGGTGCTGCTCTTAATCCCAGCACTTGGGAGGCAGAGGCAAGTGGATCTCCGTGAGTTTGTCAAGGCTAGCCTGGTCTACAGAGTTCCAGGTCAGCCAGGGTTACTCAGAGAAACCCTGTCTCAAAAAAACAAACAAAAATGTTCTTTTCAAGCCTGATGACCCAAGTTTGATTACTAGGACCTACATGAAGAGAGAACTGACTCCTGCAACACCGTGCACCCCCAGTGATGATGCAGTAACACAGATTCAGTCTTCAGACGGGTTCCTAACACGGCAAAGCCAGGCCTCCCATCTGGGAAAGCAACTCACATATCCCACCACACACTGAACTGATGGGTTACTAACACGGCAAAGCCAGGCCTCCCATCTGGGAAAGCAACTCACGTATCCCACCACACACTGAACTGACAAATCATGCCAGAAAATAGAAGTGTTTTTGAAGAGTGATATAAAACTTAACAAGGGATAAGCCGGGCGTTGGTGGCGCACGCCTTTAATCCCAGCACTTGGGAGGCAGAGGCAGGCGGATCTTTGCGAGTTCGAGGCCAGCCTGGTCTACAAATTGAGTCCAGGACAGCCAGGGCTACACAGAGAAACCCTGTCTCGAAAAACAAAAACAAAAAAAAAAACAAAACTTAACAAGGGATAAAGCAGACTTGAAGGTCTTCCTAGTCTACATAGCAAGTTTCAGGCCAGCCATGGCTACTCAGGGAGGTGCTCTTAAAGGGGCGGGGGACGAGGAGCTGGAGAGATGGTTCAGAGGTTAGGAGAGTACTGTCTGTTCTTCAAGAGGACCCAGGTTCAATTCTTGGCACCCACATGATGACTTGCAGCCTTCATAACTCCAGTCCCTCTTCTGAGCTCTGCAGTGAAATAAAAGCTTTATAGGTGGTGTCCAAATGTAGGTCACTCTAAACAAACGAGCCATGGGGTGAAATTTGAGCCACAATGGGTTATTTCAAGGCAGGCTGTTTGTGGATTTGAACCTGGCCTGAGCTACATAGCAAGACCCAAAAAAGAAAGATGCTAGACAGATATTGAATTTGCTTGAAAGCATGGTAGGCAGGGAAGGTGGTAGGTTATTGGTAAAATGAGTTTTATAACTGGTAGAAAGCTACCAACAAACATGGTTATAGAGTGTATAGCTCAGTGATTTAAACACTTACCGAGCATATGTGAAGCCTTGAGTTCACTTCCCAGCACTAAAAGATTCTGGGCAGAGGCAGTGTCTCAACAGATAAAAAGTGCTTGTCTTATAAAACTTCAGTCCCCAGAACTCAGATAAGCTAGGTATGGTGATGTGTGTCTGTAACCTTAGCAAGACTGAGAAGCAGAGACAAGAATCACCTGGAAGGTAGCTGACCTGCTCTCTTGGAGTCTGCTGTACAATGACAGAAACAAGATACTCTATCTCAACAAGATGGAAGGTGAGATCTCCATAAAGTTGTTCATGACATCCACATCCCCTTCCTGACAGGGTAGAGGGCTCTATATAGAGCACTTCCTTGCTTGTCCCAGGACCTCCACCATCAGCAATCATAGCAGTTAATGTGTTGTTCAGTTAAATGAGGTTCAACTCCATCCAGTCTGGAATAAGCAGGACCTAGGCAGACTAGTTCCAGAGAAGTCAAGGTCCAGAAGGAAACTACCCACAACTGGATCCATGTTTTCTTCCTTTGACATTGATCAGTTTGAAGCAAGGTTCAGGAATGGACAAAGCTCTGTTCAAGTGCTTTGGTAAATGGTTTAGGGGTTAGCAGATGTAAAAATGTCAGAAGAGCATGGAATAATAGTAATCTTACTATACCATGGCTGGGGTGTAGAGCTCAGTGGTAGAATACTTGCCAAACATATACAAGGCCTTGGGTATATCTCCTAGCAAAGCAGAAACAAAAATTTAACTATGATCTTTCAACAGAGGTTCTTTTAGAAAACAGGAACCTGACATTTTTGAGGGTTTTGTGTGTGGTTTTCAGTTTGGGGGTTTTGAAACATGCCTGGCAGTGTAGCTCAAGCAGGCCTTGAAGCAGTGCTGCCTGAGATTATAGTCCACAGCAGTGGCTTTTTTTTTTTTTTTTTTTTTTGAGACAGGGTTTCTCTATGTAGCCCTGGCTGTCCTGGACTCACTTTGTAGACCAGGCTGGCCTTGAACTCACAAAGATCCACCTGCCTCTGCCTCCCAAGTGCTGGAGCAGTGGCTTTTAAACCAGCCACATTTGACCAGGTTCTAATGTTTAGTGGAAACTGGCACAAATGGGACCCAAAATTGCACTTGGTCGAATGAAGCAGGGCAGACTGATGACAGAAGAATACACAAAGCTCTGAGCTTCAGTCAGATGGTTGTGATCACTCACCTACCACCCTCTTCCCCACCCAGCTCAGGAGGAGCAAGTGAAAAGCTGAAAAGACCTCTTTCCCCCTTTCCCCTTTCTCTGTGTATCTCTGGCTGTCCTGGACTTGTAGATCAAGCTAGCCTTGAACTCACAGAGATCCGCCTGCCTCTGCCTCCCAGTACTGGGGTTGAAGGCGTGCGCCACCACACCTGGTGAAAAAGACCTCTTTCTAAATAAAGAGCAACTTCAGTGCAGTACCAAGTTGGTGCTGTGCTCACTGTGATGACTGCAGTTGAGGTTTTGAATGGCCCTGGGTAGCCTTCTGCCTTCAAAATATTTGAGAAAAGTGGCCCAGATCCAAAGGCTTCACTGAAAACCCACAACACCCATTTTTTGGACAGCATTGCTAACCAGTTTTACATTTCAATCTAATATAGTGCATGGCAAAATACTATGTTTGGTTTAAAGGACAAAATTTGATATGTAGCCTGGTTGACACTGAGTTCCAGACCAGCCTGGGGCA
Source organism: Lophiomys imhausi (assembly GCA_907164525.1). NCBI lineage: Eukaryota > Metazoa > Chordata > Mammalia > Rodentia > Muridae > Lophiomys > Lophiomys imhausi. Next base: position 1,615,020 of record CAJQZJ010004750.1, on the reverse strand, counting down.
CAGGAGAGACTGTTTAAAAACAAACAGGCTATGCCGGACGGTGGTGGTGCACTCCTTTAATCCCAGCACTTGGGAGGCAGAGGCAGGTGGATCTCTGTGAGTTTGAGGCCAGCTTGGTCTACAAAGCGAGTCCAGGACAGCCAGAGCTTATAGAGAGAAACCCTGTCTCCAAACACAAAACAAAACAAAACAAAAAACAACAAAAACAAACAGGCTAGGGAAATTACTGCAGCAAAGAGCACTGGCTGTTCTGGAGCACTTGGATTTGATTCTCAGTACTCACATGGTAGCTAACAACCATCTGTAACTACACTCCCAGGAGACCCGATGCCATCTTCTGGCTTCCAGAGGCACTGCACACTTGTGCACAGATAAGAAAACAGGTAAAACACCTATACACATAAAAAAAACTTTTAAAAAGCAGGTCATGGTGGTGCACGCCTTTAGTCCCAGCATTCAGAAGACAGAAGTAGGTGGATCTCTGTGAGTTCGAGGTCAGCCTGGTTTACAAAGTGAGTCCAGGACAGCCATGGCTCTGTGACACAGAGAAACCCTGTGTTGAATAAAAACAAAAAACTTTAAAAAAGACAAAATCTCAGGTTACTGAATTTAGATGGCAAACAGTTTCAAATACTCCCATTCTGTGGTACTGCTGACAGAACCTACTGCCTTGCTCATGCCAGAAAGTTGTATTAAACACTGAGCCACACCTTAGTTCAGCCTATTTCTGCGTTATTAAAATAAGTTTATCTAGATATTGGAGACAATCACATCTAGTAGTGATAATTCTTCTGATAAAATGTTACTTATTTTTAACTTTTTTTTTTTCGGTTTTTCGAGACAGGGTTTCTCTGTATAACAGCTCTGGCTGTCCTAGACTCACTTTGTAGACCAGGCTGGCCTCGAACTCACAGAGATCCGCCTACCTCTGCCTCCCAAGTGCTGGGATTAAAGGCGTGCGCCACCAACGCCCGGCCTTATTTTTAACTTTTAAAATTAAATTAAATTAAAACTTTTTAATTTTTAACTCTGTAGCCTGGTCTACAGAGTGAGCTCCAGGACAACCAAGGGTACATAGAGAAACTCTGTCTCGAAAAACCTAAAAAAAAAAAAAAGCTTCTAAAGTTAACTGCCTTGAAGAAAAATATAGTGGTGGCCTTTGATTATGTTGTTCCATTACTGTTTCTCTGAATTAAAGGGCATCAGTCAGACAATCAGATTAGCTTGTTATTCAACAGCCATTTATTGTTTCTGTGTGCAAGGCACTGTATTAGGTGCCAGGGGAGAAAGGAAGACAACACAAACATCAGAGTGAACTCTGCCCTCCAGGAGCGCACAATCTAGTAGGAGACCAACTGTGTACAAGAGACACCCTATAGAATGTGGTGAGTACTTTCCATGGGAGACAGAGTACAGAGGTTTAAAGATTAGGTCAGAGGAAAGCCTCTGGGCTCTTGATACATTGTCCTCCTGTGTGGCAGGGATGAAAGGGCCCTGCTAGATGTGACCAGTAGGTGTGCATTTTGGGTCTTTCTTGCTCAGCTCTAGACAGAGCACGCAGCACCCTCGGTAGTCTACACTCACCAGACCCTCCACATTAGAGCCTTTCCAGAGGACAGGGAGGGAGGACACAGATGGACACTGAGCTCAGTTGGACCCCAGATGTTTATACTTTTGAGATCTCTGACAATCCCTAGGCCTCTGCTCTCCATGTCTGAGATGAAATTGCTAGCACACACGATCCCCAAGGTCCTCTACAACACTCTAATCATTGTACAGCGCACTGTAGGCATCCTAACCACAGCCACTTACGGCTACTGCTTGTTTCCTCCTTCTCAGCATTTGTAGACGCATATCACCCTCCCTCCAAAACTCCAGAGGAATTACTCTTCCCTTTCCTGGCTTTGACACACACAAGCAATATGAGAAAGAAAGGGGTTTTGTTTGTAATCAGTGTTTCAGAATTAAGTTCCGTTGGTATAGACAAGGCAGCTTTCTCCTTTACTCTGCCTCAGCAGCTTATGCTTGACAGACAACTGATAGCCCAAAGGTGCTCAGCTACATGGGTTTCAGTTTGAGTTACAAATACTTTTGAGAACTGGGCATGGTGGTGCACGCCTTTAATCCCAGCATTCGGGAGGCAAAGGCAGGTGGATCTCTGTGAGTTCAAGGCTAGCCTGGTCTACAAAGTGAGTCCAGGACAGCCAGAGATACACAACGAAATCCTGTCTCAAAAAAAACCAAAATAATAATAATACTTGAAGAAAGCCGGGCACGGTGGCACACACCTTTAATCTCAGCACTCAGGAGGCAGAGGCAGGTAGATCTCTGAGTTCAAGGCCAGCCTGGTCTACAGACTGAGTCCAGGACAGCAAGGGATACACAGAGAAACCCTGTCTTGAAAACAACAACAAAGAATACTTGGAGAAGATCAAACAGTTTAGTAAAAGTCCTCCACTATCTTGGAACCACTTTAAGTATGATAGCTTGTCTCTCAGTTATAAGACCCCCCAACAGGCCTGCTTAAAAAGCTTGAAAACACCGAGAGACAATGAAAGGAGGGGTGGGGGTTGTTAAGCAAAAGGTGCCCAGAAGAAAAAGGTATAAAAATAAAAACAAAGTAACTGCTGTGTTGTAGTTTCTTAGCCCTGTTTTTAGGCAGAAACACATTACTGTAGGGAGAATTTCTATGATTTTAGAAGCCCAGGGAACCAAGTCTACTTGGCATACCGATAGTCCCAATCCTTTTCTCTATGTGGTCAGAGCACCACTCCCATTCTAACAGGGTAACTCCTGCTTTCTTGCTTCTATCAATTCTTCTCTCAATAGGACATGCAACATTGGGGGCTGGAGAGATGGCTCAGTGGTTAAGAGCACTGGCTGCTCTTCCAAAGGTCCTGAGTTCAATTCCCAGCAACCACATGGTGGCTCACAACCATCCACAATGTGATCTGATGCCCTCTTCTGGTTGCAGGTGTACATGCAGATAGAGCACTCATATACATAAAATAAATAAATCTTAAAAAAAAAAAAAAGGACATGCAACATTTAATCTTTTGCCACCAAGTTCCATTATGCCACAGCGTACAGTCATGTTTCCTTAAATGTCACTGCAAATGATGCCAACATGAACGTGCAAACAGGACAGAGGGTAGATAGATCCGAGCTGCACTGCAGGGAGTGACAAGCACAGCTGAGCAGGTCACCTGCTTGCTCTCATCCAGAGCAAGGGTGTGAAGAATAGTTAGGTGTTTCCACACGCATGCAATGGCCTGTGTTGGGCTTCCCAGTTCACAAAGTGGTCAGTGCAAAGGGAAAGGAGTTGCAGTTAATCCTGCACCAAGTGCGTACTCACAGGCTGTTTATTAACAACGAACGACTGCCTGCTGTCCTGATTCTGAGTGTCTTCTACTAAGTCACTAGAACAGATTACAATCACTAAAGAGATAAAATACAGATGTAACAGTTATGATACAAAAATTAGGCTTGGCAAGAATCAAAGTGATTAGAGGGAGGTGGAGATGATTATGGAAGCACAAGCTTTAAAATGAAAGCTCTTGGTAAAATCTTGATTTTAAAATTTATTTTCTCTATCCATAAGCAGGAATTATATTGTACCTAGTCACATGGCTTATAAGGTTTCAAATACTGCAAATAAACAAATATATTTTAAAATGTCATTTTGTATTGAAAGACTTAGCTGAAAAGTTTCCAAAATCTACCGGTCATGGTGGCGCACGCCTTTAATCCCAGCACTCGGGAGGTAGAGGCAGGTGGATCTCTGTGAGTTCAAGGCCAGCCTGGTCTACAAAGTGAGTCCAGGACAGTCAGGGCTACACAGAGAAACCCTGTCTCAAAAAAAAAAAAGTTCCCAAAATCCTTAAGCCACATTAACACAAAGTTGCCATAATACAGACAAAGGAAGTAAATTAACTTTCTTTTCTCCAGATTAGCTGTGTTGCTCTCTGCTCTGGCTTTTCAGACTTCAAGACTAAGGCAGTGGTCCTCAACCTTCCTAACGCTACAATCCTTTAATGCAGTTCCTCATTTTGTAGTGACCCCCAGCCATAAAACTATTTTCATTGCTACTTCATAGCTGTAATTTTGCTGTTATGAATCATACTGTAAATATCTGTGTTTTCAATGTTCTTAGACAATCCCTGTGAAAGGATCATTTGACTCTCAGGTTAAGAACCACTGTACTAATGGCTCTTTTAGGTGTGTCCTTTTTTTCTTTGGCATGCAAAGCTGGCACACATTCCTGCCTGTACCAAACAGCCACAGAGGATACAAAACACCTTCATGTGTTAGGGTTGAGAAATCAGAAATCTACAAAAACTCAATTCATTATTTTTAAATACTTTATGTGGTAAAAATACAGCAAAAATAGTTTTTTGTTCAAAGACCAAAATATATACTGCTCTGGTCACGGTTCTAAGGGTAACTTAAGTAGTCTCTGGCTCCTCAATTGTGCATTGTAGTGTAGGTTGGCTTTGACCCCGGCTTCTCCAGCTTCAGTCATTTATCAAAGCAAGAATCATACTGTGGAAAGAAGAAACTGGAATTACTAACATCTCCTTAGGACTCCCCTGGAATCTGGCCCATTTACATCCCCAGGTTCATCAAGAATTCTCATGCAGTCACTTAAAATCTAATAGAATATTCAGATGAAAGCTGCTAATGTCTTCACTAAAACAGTAAACAAAATGGGGAGGGGGGTTAAAATCTAAAACCAATTTGGTGCTGTCATTAAAAAATAAATAGGGGCTGGAGAAATGGCTCAGCTGTTAAGAGCATTTACTATTCTTCCAGATGACCAATGTCAAATGGCACACAAAAGCTACTCGTAACTCCAGCTCCAGGGCACTCAGCACCTCTGGCTTCCAAGGGCATCTGTACTCACATGCACATATCCACAGGCATGAGTGCATACTTGTGCATGCACACTCACACAAAATAATATACATTCTTTAAAAATAAAATAGGACCAGGCACATGCCTTTAATCCCCAAACTCAGGAGGCAGATCTCTGAGTTCAAGGTCAGCCTGAGAGTTTCAGGACAGCACGGACTACACACAGAAACCTGTCTTGAAAACAAAACAAACAAACAAAAAAACCACAAGGTCAGATGTGGTGGTGCACAACTTTAATCCCAGCACCTGGGAGGCAGAGGCAGGCTGATCTCTGCATTCAAGATCATCCTGGTCTACAGAAGTGAGTTCCAGGATAGCCAGGGCTACACAGAGAAACCCTATTTTGAAAGAAAGAGAGAGAGAGAGGGAGGGAGAGAAGGAGGGGGGGGGGAGGGGGGGGGGGGGGGAAAGAAGGGAGGGGGGGAAGGAAGGAAGGAAGAAAGAAAACCCATAAGAAATATAATCATTTCCTTTGATATGCAGGGATCAACATTTCTCTTGTTCAACAGCTCAAGTATAACCTTTGATGCAGTGATCTGTTATGTATTCTAAATGTTAATTGGTCCCAGAGGCCTGTTTGCTTGCTAACCATTGTCTCTGATTGGCTTTAGAAAATGCTGAGCCCTGTGACTGGCAGACAGAGAGGTAGGCAGGGAAAAGGTTGGCAGGCTCTGGAGGAGCAGAGAGGGTCATGGAAAGAAGCAGCCAGGAGGAGGAAGGAGGGCACATGCCATAGCTTGGAGATATAAGAACATCATGCCAGGTGATCTGGAGCATTGGCATCACATGGAGAATGACATCCCAAGGGGACATATGTATATACTGGGGTCTTATTTGGGGAATAGCATTAAAAGCTAGCATAAGATGGGCTAAGATTGCACAATCCAGGCTAAGGCTTAATAAAATCCATCAGGTGTCTGTGTTTATTTATAATGGGTTAAGGATTAACACCACTGATCCATTAACAATAATACAAATATTGGTAATAATTATTTATTTCTATAAACCTTGATTAACAGACCAAAACTACTACAATGCACAGATATAACCTCAGTCACTAACAGAATAAATAGGCATATTAGACATAATCAGTGAACAGTGCAGATGAAAGGCAGTCACTGACATTTTGAAAAGATTTTTGAGTTTACTATAGATGACAAACTTAAGCACTTTACATGAACTTTTTAGTTCATGCTGCAATTCCATTTAGGTAGGTACGAATGAGCCCATTTTCAGATGAAAACCCAAGGAACACAGAGGCAAAGAAACGAGTCCCTCACAATAGGTAGCAGAGCCCAGATCCCACTAAGTGAGCACCTTGACCTACAAGCCAAAGGTATAAGCTCCACCATTTTCTAAACAATGGAAACAGTGTTTTCAAAACTTTAATTCCATTTAACAATCCCTGAATGCCTGCTATGTGAAAGGTACTGAAGCAGGTGTGAGGTAAGCATAAAATCCCCGAAATAAGCCGGGCGGTGGTGGCGCACGCCTTTAATCCCAGCACTTGGGAGGCAGAGGCAGGCGGATCTTTGTGAGTTCGAGGCCAGCCTGGTCTACAAAGCGAGTCCAGGACAGCCAGAGATATTCAGAGAAACCCTGTCTTGAAAAAACCAAAAAAAAAAAAAAAAATCCCCGAAATAAAAGCTTATAATTTGGTAATAAAATAACTTTAAAATAAAAGCATCCATCCCAACCCTTCCAACTATGGATGACATTTAGTAAGTAAGGAACAACAATATACCAAAAATGACAAGTTGACACTGGAGGGCAGAAGGAAGGGTGAGAAAAGGGGAGGGTATATCCTTCAAGGGGTACAACAGCAGCACAGACAAAATAGTTATGCAGGCTGCCCATCATGTTTAGCTGTAACGAACCACACCTTAAACCTGCCCCTAAATTCTACACCCACTTTTTTGTTTTATTTTTGAGATAGGATCTTGCTATAATTTGGGAACCTTGGAATTTACTAAGTAGTCCCTGGAGGCCTTGAATCTGTGATTCTCCTGCCTCAGTCTATCAAGTGCTGGGATTACAGATGTATACCACTATTGCTGGTAAAATAATGATTTCTAAAAACCAGTATCTTGGGGCTGGAGGCTTGGCTCAGTGCTTAAGAGAACTTTTTGTTCTTGCAGAGGACCCACATTCAGTTCCCAGCACCTATATGGCAGATCACCACTGTAACTCAAGTTCTAGGGGATCTGAAGCCTCTTTCTGGTCTCCACTGGCACCAGGCATAAATGTGAGTACACAAGCATAAATGCAGGCAAAACACCATACACATAAAAGTACAAAACTGAAAATCAAAAACAAACCATTATCTTTCCAGGAATAGTGGTTCACACCAGTAATCTAGCACCAGGGAGATGTAGGCAAGAGGACTGCCAGAAGTTCCAGGCCTGACTAGACTACAAATTGAGTTACAGGTCAGCCAGGGCTACATAGCAAGACTGGTATTAAACAGAACAAATAAAAAAATCCAAACAAACAAACAAAAAAGCTATTTTACTTATGAGTCTTTTTGTCTGCATCTGTATCTGTCCACCATGCATGTTTGGTGCCCACAGAAGTGAGAAGAAGGCATCAGATCCCCTGGAACTGGATCTAGAGATGGATGTGTGGATGCTAGAACTTGAACCTGGGTCCTCTGGAAGAGCAGCCAATGCTCTTAACACTAAGCCATCTCTCCAGCTAGCTAACTTTTTCTTCTTTTATTTCTTCTCTTCTCTTTTTCTTTCTTTCTTTCCTTTTTCCCCCTCTTTGGATAGGGTCTTACCATGTTGTTCTGGCTGCCCTGGACTCACTATATAGACCAACTCAGAGACCTACTCAAAGTCGGCCTTTGTTTCCTGAGTGTGCTGAGATTAAAACCTTCTAACAAGCCAGGTGTGGTGGCGCACGCCTTTAATCCCAGCACTCGGGAGGCAGAGGCAGGTGGATCTCTGTGAATTCAAGGCCAGCCTGGTCTACAAAGCAAGTCCAGGACAGCCAGGATTGTTATACAGAAAAAAAACCTGTCTCAAAAAGCCAAATAAATAAATAAATAAATAAAATAAAAGCTTGTACCATTATACCTGGCAGAATGAGAGTTTTTTTTTTTTTTTTTTTTTTTTTGGTTTTTCGAGACAGGGTTTCTCTGTGTAGCCCTGGCTGTGCTGGACTCACTTTGTAGACCAGGCTGGCCTCGAACTCGCAAAGATCCACCTGCCTCTGCCTCCCAAGTGCTGGGATTAAAGGCGTGCGCCACCACCGCCCGGCTTAGAATGAGAGTTTCTAATCATTAGGAATACACACACTCACACACACATACACATACATACATATATATGTTTTTTTCCTTCTGGCTTTTTGAAACAGAACAGTGAAGCCACTCAGCTAGATTCTAAGATAGGAAATGAATAGCAATGGAAGTTTTAAGAATGTTAATAGCCTCAACAGCTAAGAAATAACTTGGGTATTATAGAAAGCTCTACTGTAGGTTAGATAAAACACTAATTTAATGACATTAAAAAAAATACGCTGCCACAATAAATTCATATAATTCCCCAAAGTTTTACAATGTTCATATAAAATTCTACAGTACAGTAATATCTTATGAACCAAAAGCAGGCATGGCATCCAGTATGCTGTGAAGAGGACTCCAAACTTACCTATAGAGATACATGAAGAAACAGAGCAGGTAGAAACCAAGCTTGATCATGGCTTCTTTCATGTGTGACTTTAACTGCCCCCGATTGTGTATTTCTGTTGGATCAAACACTCCCATGTTACCACTTGGCACCATAATGAACCTGATAAAGGATACACACATTAGAAGGAAATCAGATCTCAGCATGAATACTAAAAAAGTCTCAAAATAGTAATCAACCTGCAAATGTTAACCAGTTGTTGCAGCCTCAAATGTAAACAAAATAAAGCAGTATGATGATGCCTACCATGTGGTTTTCCTTTGGAAGCTACTGCTTACTTTTCATTTAATTTTGTACCCACTGAAACAAACGCAGTAGTAATACCTAATAAATACTGAGAACTTTTAAACACATCTTCTGTCTCTCTTTAGCTCTTTCTCATTAGATACAAGTTAAAGGAAATTCCAAAACCAAACTAATGTTATAAAGTTCTCAGAAACTTCTAAGGATCTTTTTGTGTGTGTGGTGTACATGTATGTATGCATGCTTGTGTGTGTGTGTGTGTGTGTGTGTGTGTGTGTGTGTGTGTACATGTAGAGGTCAAAGGTTGATACTGTGTTTTCTTCAATTTCTTTCCACATTATATATAGGAGCGCACGCGCACACAACACACACACACACACACACACATACACAGCATGTTCCTCACCTGAACCAACAACTCCCTAATTCAGCTTGTTTAGATAGACAGCTCGCTGCAGGGATAACCTGCCTCCAGCTGATAGTCAGATTACAGGAAGGCCCAGGCCAACATGCTCACATGGTATTCATGTGGTGCCGGGATCTGAACTCAGCTATCATGCTTGCACATTGCCCACTGAGCCATTTCCCTAGCCCCTTTTTTGAGATACGGTCCCACTCTGTCGCCTAAGCTGGCCTGTAACTCACTATATAGTCCAGTCTAGTTTTGAACTTGAGGAACATCCTTTCCAAGCTTCCTCCCTGCTGAAATTCCAGGCATGAATTACCACATCTGGATCTCAGTGACTTGTTGATGTGGATTGAGAAGGAAATCAATGGTTCCATGCCTGGGCTTCACTAACAGACTGTGCCATAGGTGCAACATACAGCTCTGAACCTAGTACCATAAATAATCTCCTCCTGTTTGCATGTCCAGGCTTCTTGACTTCCTCCCTCTTGCCACATACAGTTTCTCAATGTCATTTCTGTGAAATGTCTTAAACTCTCTGCTAGGGTCCTACTGGCCTGTCCATACCTGAATAGAGGGTGTTTTTACTTGAATATCCAAATAATACCTCCAAATAGTCTCAAAAAAGACTTATAATTCAGAATCTGTGCTATCTAAGATCCTTAGTGATCCTTAAAATTTTCTCCTTATCCAGTTCTGTCTCTCTCATAATCTCTTCTCCATTCTCTGAACTGAATTATTAATATCCTATCCCTTCTCTATTCAATTCTAGTGAATACTTTTCTATTCAACACATACTGCTTATGAAAAAATCTCTCCAAAGCATAATCTTGCTGGTTAAAAACCTAAAATGAAGCCGGGCGGTGGTGGTGCACGCCTTTAATCCCAGCACTTGGGAGGCAGAGGCAGGCGGATCTTTGTGAGTTCGAGGCCAGCCTGGTCTACAAAGCGAGTCCAGGACAGCCAGAGATATTCAGAGAAACCCTGTCTCGAAAAACCAAAAAAAAAAAAAACCTAAAATGGGGGCTGGAGATGTGACTCAGTGGAATAGCTTTTCCCAAGCAAGCACAAAACCCTGAGTTCAACTGGTTGTGGTAGGCATGCCTTTAATCCCAGATGGCAAAAAAAAAAGGAACCAAGTGTTGATAGAAGCTACAAATAAACCTTGACATGCTAAGAGGCCAGTCAAAAAGACCATAAACTCATCTTTATATACATCTTTCCAGAATCTGTAAATGTAGAGGCCAAATGGATAGGACTGAGGATGGAATCCGACCCCCAGATGACCTTAGCTTATGTCAAACTGACATAAAAACTAAATGGTACACTGATACAAGATAGAGTGATTTTGGAGGAAGGGACTTCAATTAAGAAATGACCACCCGGCCGGGCGGTGGGGGCGCACGCCTTTAATCCCAGCACTTGGGAGGCAGAGGCAGGTGGATCTCTGTGAGTTCGAGGCCAGCCTGGTCTACAAAGCGAGTCCAGGACAGCCAGGGCTGTTATACAGAGAAACCCTGTCTCGAAAAACCAAAAAAAAAAAAAAAAAAAAAAGAAATGACCACCCAAGCAAACAGCACTCAAATAATAGCTGGGCAGTGGTGGCGCATGCCTTTAGTCCCGGACACAGGAGGCAGAGGCAGGCAGATCTCTGTGAGTTCAAGGCCAGCCTTTTTACAAAGAGAGTTCCAGGACAGCCAAGGTTACACAGAGAAACCCTGTCTTGAAAAACAAAAACAAAACAAAAGACCCCCCTGACTGGCCTGTGGGCAAGCCTACGGTGCACTTTCCTGACTGATGATTGATGTGGGAGGGTGGTCCAGAGTGAACTAGCGAGTCAGTAAACAGCACTCTTCCCTGGCATCAGTCAGTTCCTGCTCAGCTGGGGGAAGTTGTCAGTCTTTGTGTTTCTTTTCTATAGCATAGTGTATACCTGGGGTATAATTTTGTATTTATTGTTTTCTTTTTTCAACTTTCTTATTGCTTTCTCATGATATGCCAACATCCTAATCGGAGCCTCATCCTGGGAACATAGATTCCTTACAGTCTGGTCAGGGCCAGTCCTAGGAAGACTTTGTTTGGTTTTTGAGACAGGACCTTGCAGTGTTGCCCAGGTTGGCCTCAAATTTGAAATCTGTCTGTTTCACTTGCCAAGTCATTACAAATGTGTTCTCCCATGCCTAGCTCCAACCCTTCACTCTTTTTCATGTCCTTTTTTACTTTATTATTTAGTGTGTGTGTGTGTGTGCATGCATGCTTGTGTGTGTATGTGTTCAAACACAACTACAGGCCTGAGGGGATGGAAGAAAGGATGACACATGCTTCTGTCATGAAAAACATGAGGTCAGAGGAGCAAATATGAGGTCAACGAACAACTTGCAGGAATCAGTTCTGTCCTGCCCTGTCGGTCCCAGGGATCAAACTTAGGTTACTGAGCTTGGCAGCCAACATCTTTTCCCACAGACCAGCTCGCTAGGACTCCTTTTCTGTTTTGTTTGAGATGGGGGTCTCACTGTGTCCCTCTGGCTGTCCTAGAACTCTTTATGTAGACCAGGCTGACCTCAAACTCATAGAGATTTGCCTGCCTCTGCATCCCAAGTACGGGGATTAAAGGTGTTTTCCACCACATGACTCATTTTTATTCTAACAGTATTTTATAACATCATACTTAACAATCAGCCAATGAGTGTTTTTTGCCCCTAAAAATGACTAAACAAAAGTCAAAAGAGAGGGAGAGAGAGATGCAATCTATTAACATAAAAAATAATTCCAGGGCAGGAGAAATGGCTTAGTGGTTATGACCATTGGCTCATTACCTACTCTTACACAAAACCTAGTTTTGGTTCCCAACACCATAGGGCAGTTCAAAACAATCATAACTTCAGTTCCAGGAGATCCAATACCTTCTTCTGGCCTCCAAGGGCATCCACACACATGACATACATATAAATACAAATATACACACATAAGTAAGTAAATATTATTCTATAATTCTTCACTAGATAACAAACTATAACAGCTTTATTATGAGTGTTTCCCCTGAGCTATTTCTAAACAAATTTCCTGGGATGATTAATTTTTGTTGTTCTTGTTTCGTTTTTTTGGAAAACAAGGGTTTCTCTGTGTAGCCCTGGATATCCTGGAACTTGATCTGTATGCCAGGCTACCCTTGAACTCAGAGATCATTGTGCCTAGGCCTCCTGAGTGCTGGGATGAAAGGTTCTCCCCACCACAACCTTACACCTCCCCAGATAGGCATGGTTAATCTTGATTGTCAACTTAGATGATAAAGAAAGGCCAAATTGGTAAAGTACACCTCTGGGTGTGTTTGTAAAGTTCCCGACAGCAATTAGATCATGAGAACTGTGACCCAATCAGTGGACTTGTCCCTCCATGTACTCATAAAATGAAGGCACTATTTGGAAGTGGTGAAAGGCAGCAGGTGTATAAATACAAATATACACACATGAGTAAATAAATATTATTCTGTAATTCTTCACTAGATAAAAAGTTAATATAAATATAACAAGTAATAAGTATTACTTGTTATAACATGCCTAGTAGAAGCATGTGACTGGGCTCATGTGCTTGTGGGCTGGATCTTGCCCTGGTCCCTTTCTACATTCCCTTTTCTGTGCTTCCAGCTTCATGAAGTGAAGAAGCACCTTCTGGCCAAGCAACCCTGAACTGAAAGCTCTGACACGACCAGCTAAAAGCAATTCTCCCTTCCTTTAGGTTGTTTCTATAAGGCATTTTGGTCATAGGATTTCTTTGATGTATCTCCAGTACTATGCATACAAATAAAGGCTGTATTGCTCAAGCCTTTGACTATTCTTAGAAGAAAATGATATTCAGGGCAATGGAAACATTTTATAAGTCTTTAGGCATCACATATAAACACTAGATTACTCCTATGCATGTGAGATTCGTGCTTTACCACAAGACTGAGCCATGAAAACTACTATCTGCCCAATATACCAAAGTAAACAATAATTTATTCTGATTTCATGGAGTATTTTGTTGTTCTTTATTTTAATCACTGGGGTGTTTTTGAGGGGAGAACTTGCTGTTAGTTATTTTTCTTTTATCTAGGCTTTCATGTAGCCTAGGATGTCTTCAAAGTCACAAAATGGCTAAAGCTAGATTTAAACTCCTGATCCTCCCTCCAAATTCTACCTCCCAAATACTGGGATCACCACCAATTGCTGAGATTACAGACATGTACCACCATGTCCAGTTGTTAATATTTTTAAGAACTATGGTCACAAAACAGTAAAACAGTAAACAAACTATACTTACCTATATATATTCCAAGTGGCAACAGGTAAGTTGAGAAGGAAGATGAACCAGTGCAACGAAATAAGCATTAACACCGTGGCAATGGTGTGGCCGATCAACTCTGGCATTACCCACTGCACGGGAAGAACGGAGCATTATCCCTCAGTGATCCATCGCTCCTGGCTGAACTCACACTCAAGCCAAATCAATGAATATACAGAGTTTTCATTTTTAGACTCAGAAACCCCAGACAGACTATAACTTCTTACCCAAGGCAAATACATCACATAACAGCTCAACACTAAAGCAATTCAATCTCAGTTCTCTTTCACCCTAAACACAGGGAAAGGCAGAATCATACTTACTTTTTAATTCCAGTATCTGTGCTAGTGTGCTGAACCCTCCTACTCTAAATTAGCACAGCTTGTATCTATATACGCACCTTTTCATTAGACTACCAATATTAAAATAACATCCCCCAAATAAAATTTTCCCATCTTCACAATCTTAAGGAAGTAAATGCCATGCAGAAAGATAAAATTAAAATAAATGGTCAGATGTACTAAGTGCCAGCAATCCCAGCACTAGGAAGGCAGGGGAATCTCTGCAAGTTCAAGGCCAGCCAGGGCTACCTAGTGAGACTCTGCCTCAGAACAACAAAATAAGAATAGAAATTTTAAAATAGGGGCTGGAGAGATGGTTAAGAACACTTGCTGCTCAGAGAGGACCCAAGTTTGTTTCCCAGCACCCTATGGAGTGGCCCACAACTGCCTATACTCTGAAGGTATCCCATGCCTCTTCTGGCCTCTTCAAACATCTACACATATGTGGCATGGACTCATATGGACATATAAACAAAATCATTTTAAAAAACTTTTTTAAAAGGACTGGAGAGGTGGCTCAGTGACTAAGAGTGCACGATGTTCTTGCAGAAGACCCAACTTCAGTTCCCAGTACCCACACCAGGTAGATAAAACCCTCTATAATTCAAACTCCAGTGGGAACTGGCATCTCTGACCTCAGCAGGCACCTGTACTCCCTTGCACATAGAGACATATATATGAACATAACTAAAAATAAAAAGGTATTAACTTGAATAGCAATGGATGGCAGAAGATTACTAAGCAATGTCTTTAAAAGTCAGAAAGAAAAAAATGCTTGTCAGGCTATAACTCTGTACTCAGATAAAGAGTTAAGGATACAGTAAGAAATGTTCAAGCATAGCCATTTCAAAATTCCAATTCCTGCGTATGGTGCTTTACCACAAGAAGCTCCTCCTCCAAAATGAAGAGCAAAGAAGGAAGACACAAGACTCAAGAATCAGAGGATCCACCACAGAATGAGAACTATGAGATAGTCTCAGAACAGACAACTAGAGGACAACATAAGGATCCAGGTCTGAGAAAGAAATGGGCCCATGGGGAAAAACTGATACATCCTTTTCATCTTTTACTAATTCATTTGCAGGAGAAAAAGTGGAAGGGGTCTTGCTATGAAGCCCAAGCTGGCCTCAAAATCATGGCAAAACTCTTGCCTTGTCTTCCTAAATGCTGAGATTGCAGGCACTCACTACCATCACATCCAGAATGTCACCATGTAGAAAATAGTACTGAAGGGCTGACACATGTGTCTGAAAATATAGTAAAGGAAAACAGAAAACTAAGGAAATAAAAGAAATATATATGACATTTTCCCTTTGTTTTTCCCCTCCTTTTTCTTTCTTTCTGGTTTGTTTGTTTGTTTTCAAGACAGAGTTCCTCTGTATATCCCTGGTTGTCCTGGAACTCACTCCGTAGACCAGGCTGGCCTCAAACTCAGAGATCCTTCTGCCTCTGCCTCCCAAGCACTGGGATTAAAGGTGTGCCACCGCCACCACCACTGCCTGGCTGAAATGTGACAATTATTAACACAAGGAAAGTAACAATATGGGGGTGGGAGAAGAGGGGGTTCAAGAGAAATGTTACCAGTGTCTACTCCGAGGCTTAAAAATGAAGACTTAAATTTTTACAAGATTAGATTGTAATGACACAAATACTAGAACATCAACTTACTCTGAAAAGAAAAGAAGAAACTACCACAAGCCAGGTATGGCAACAACAAAGATGAGGAAGCAGGTGTTTTCAGGGAGGAAATAGCTAATAGCCTATTCCTCTGAACCTCCAATAGACTGAAGATGCAATGTCACAAGGGACTGTTTTTCAAGTAAAGCAAAAAGTCCCCCTCAATATATTTTTACCCAAACTCTTATCCAGAAAGCTTCTTTGTCTGATCATCTCATAAATGAGTCATGGACAAATGGCTTCCTTGTATCTATATTGAACTCAACTTAGAGGATTTATGCCAATATAAAGTTCTTATACTAAATATAAAATGGCCTTAAAACAAATTAACTAACCAAGTCTACTTTTTTTTTCACAAACCACACAAGGAAGGCCTTCTTTCATTCAACAAAAGACAGACAACATTTTCCCCATGAATGGGAGGTGGTAGTATGGGCACAGAAAGCAAGAACAGTTAGCCTCACACAGACAAGACCAAAACAGACACAGTAAAGAAACAAAATTTAAAGTCAGGTCTAGCATAAATTTATGATCTAAAATACTGTAAAACAGCAGTTCTGTTTTTTTTTGTTGTTGTTGTTGTTGGTTGGTTGTTTTGTTTTGGTTTGGTTTTTCGAGACAGGGTTTCTCTTTGTAACAAGCCCTGGTTGTCCTGGACTCACTTTGTAGACCAGGCTGGCCTTGAACTCACAGAGATCCACCTGCCTCTGCCTCCCAAGTGCTGGGATTAAAGGCATGCACTACCACCCCCGGCTGAAACATAGCAGTTCTATCTACAACATTACAATGAAAACGTAAGATATTAAAACAAGATACAAATTTTGATTATAGTAAAACAATATGAAAATTTCGGCTTCAACCAAAAATGAGCAAAGAAATGTCTTACCTTGTTTAATTTTGAGCAACATGATCTAGCATTAATGTAATCACATTCTAAATCAGACAATGTAATGATCTGGTGATCAAGATAAGGAATTATATACACATAATTATGGTGCTCATAAGGTGTAGGAATGTGCATACATATGCATCAGAGACTGATGTTGGCCATCTTCTCCTATTTCTCTCCACCTACTTCGCTGAGACAGGGCCTCTGACTAACTCTGAGACTTGCTGCTTGACTAAGCTGGCTGACCAACCAGCCCCCAGGATCCTCTGTCTCCTCTTCCCCAGTGCTGGGGATCAGAACAGAATCCTCAGGCTTGCTGCAGGCATTTCACCCTAATGAGCCACCTATCAAGCCTTGAGGATTGTACTTCCTGTTTAACAACTAAGTATCATTTATGTTTTAGAAAGCAATTCCAGCATTCAGGAGATGATTGGGTTAGAAGTTCAAGGCCATCCTCAGCTACATAGTGAATCTGAATTTCAAGGCTAGGATGGGAAACAATGTCTCAAAAAAAAAAAAAAAAGAGTAAAGAAGTAAAATGTATCAACCAAGTATCTCCTATCTCACTACTTTCCACACAAATTCATAATGAGTCAATCCCAACACCACAACTAGCATTATAATACAAATTCAGAAAATACAATTGGAAAACCTCTTTCCAATTGATCTTCCAATCTTTCCTGTTTTCAATCTACTCCGAAGATTCATCTATTAAACTACTGAATTTTGAGCCTTTAAAAAAGATTTTTATTTATTATTTTATGCATATTTATTTTTAAATGATTTTATTTTTAAATTATTTTTATGTGGCCGGGCGGTGGTGGCGCACGCCTTTAATCCCAGCACTTGGGAGGCAGAGGCAGGCGGATCTGTGTGAGTTCGAGGCCAGCCTGGTCTACAAAGTGAGTCCAGGACAGCCAGGGTTACACAGAGAAACCCTGTCTCGAAAAAACCAAAAAAAAAAAAAAAATTATTTTTATGTGCATTGGTGTTTTACCTGCACGTATATCTGTGTGAAATGGCAGATCTCCTTACAGAGAGTTGTGAGTTGCCACGGGGGTGCTGGGAATTGAACCCTGGTCCTCTGTAAGAGCAGTTAATGCTCTTAACCATTGAGCCATCTCTCCAGCCCTGTATTTTGAGCTTTATTTTATTTATTTGGTTTTTCGAGACAGGGTTTCTCTGTGTAGCAGTAAAGGCTGTCCTGGACTCACTCTGTAGACTAGGCTGCCCTTGAACTCACAGAGATCTGCCTGCCTCTGCCTCCCAAGTGCTGGGATTAAAGGCATGGGCCATCATGCCCCGGCTCATATTTTGAACTTTTAAAGTGACTGAATTGTATGCATTTTTTAAATGTTTCAAATAATATATACATCATAGAAAGATAAAACCTAGCCAATCAAGATGCATTACTTCCCATGGTTACTTTGTGGTAAAAACAGCATCCTTTTAGTCTTAGCATCTTTCACAAATGGGATACACTGTTTACTGCAGTCATCAGATGGATGTATTTCCCTACTCTTTTGGTAAAGCACCTTATCTGCTCTATGGAGGCACTCTACCACTGAGCCACACCCTCAGATCAACAAAGGACCACTTGGAACTTATTTCTAATAGAAATTGTGTATCCTTGACCTAAAGCCACTGTTTATGTCAAAAGTTTGCAGCAACTCACTACTGCTTGCAGGATAAAGTCCTCCTCTTTTATCTGATCTAATTCTTCCTTCCCAACCTGATCTCTTGCTACAACCTAAAGTACCTATCTATGTACTCCTGATGATCTTTAACCATCACCCAGAAATGAACATGCTGGCCCCTGCACCTGGATCTTTCCCTGTAACTCTCTTAACTACTCAAATTCCATACACCCCTCTGTCTAAATGAAGTCTACACTGATCATTTTCCACCTATTCTCTGTAAAGCTATTACTGCAACTATCCCACAACACAGTAATATGCTGAATTTTCACCAAAATGCACCCTGAATTTTGTTTAATCAATGTTAAACATTCCAGTTAACATGCACATATATACATGATCTGGTATAGCCCAAGACTGTTTTAATGATCAAATCTAGTTTTCCAAACTACAAAAATAAAAATAGAAAAATTGCTGTTGCATTTCTGTCAAACAGCTCTGGTTCCTTATATCACAAGTTTAACATTGGTCATCAGAACTTAGGCAAGAGATGCTGCCCTTTTAGTCAGTTCCTTAAAGCTAATAGGGCTCTTTTCATTAGAAATCATCAAAGCAAGAACTGCTGCTAGATAATTACAATAGGCCAGCCACTGCTAGTTGTTTAACACAGGTTCTCATTGTGTGGTTCTAGGAAATAAACATTTACAATCCTAAAGAAAACTGAAGCAGGTAAGATACTGTGCTGGGCAAAGATTCCTAATTCCAAATTTTGTACCTTCCTATTAAAGCAAACTGTCAGTTCACAATAAAGTGGAAAATACACTCTGTACAGCTATCCCAAAGTTGAACAGTGACAAACAAAAAGTTAAATTCGATCAGAAAAGAGGATGTGAAGCAATAGGGGTAACATGTAAAGGTCCTAATGCACTTTTGTAGTCATATTTAATTACTTAAAACTGGACTGTGCATTACATTACTGCACTACAAACACTGTGCTACAACAGACTATTATCCCCCAAGGACTGAAGAGCTGTAGCCACACAGTTACTACAGTGTTAAGTTGCTGAACATCATTTATTGGTCTGGGAAATGCTGTCTGAAACCTGTAACAGAAACAAATACAGAAAATAATGAATTTTAACACGGACAAGATTTTTTTTTTAAGTTTTGAAACTGGGGACCAAATCAAGTTATTGAGTTTACAGCTCTCCCAGTGCCGAAAATAACCAAAAACGCTTTGTGGATGCTTCTGCAGTAACTCCTTTCAAAAACTCTCTAATGAACTGCACGTGAAGGAAGGGCAAAGCCGGCTCTTGGAATGAGTCATCTCCTGGGTGTGGGGAGTCCCCAGAAGCGCAGACACCCGCGAGGACAAAGGACAAGGGTGCTGCCCGGGACTTGAGAAGGCGGCAAACCCTCCCGTCCGCCAGGAAGTGCCCCGGACCGCTTAGCTCTCCCGGGGACACCACAGGCCCAGTGCAGACAGAGAGGAGGCAGAGGGAAGCGTGCTCCGGCCGGCCAGAGGCGCAGCGCGGCTCCTCCGCTCGAGACCCGGGCCCGCGCCGCCGCCCCCTCACCCCACACCTGCCAGCGCCCGCCGGGCCCACCCTCCGCCCAGTGCCCCGGCGGCAGTCCTGGGAATGAGCGGCGGCCTCTGGCCGCCTCAAGCAAGGATACGAAGTAAACAGAGAGGAAGATAAGCGCGCAACAGTCGAGGAGCGCGAAGAGGAACACCACCGCCTCCATCCTCCGCCGCCGCTCCTCCCGTCAAACAAGCTCCGGGCCGCGCCGCTTGGACAGGCGGCATGCCGGGAGTTGTGGTCCAGGAAAGCCACTGCGCTCGACGCGATGCATGATGGGAAATGCAGTTCGCCAGTGTACAGCAAGCCAAGGAAGAGATGGGCCTCATCCTCAGTGAGTATCCACTGTAAGGAGTTACTCACCGTGTATGAAGTTTTCTATCTTTCTTTTACTTTCTATCCATCCTTCCTTGTCTACCATTGTTGATTTGGGGGTAATGCGCTGTGTGTGTGTGTTTTGGGGGTGTTAGGATCTCACTTTGTAGCCCAGGCTCTCCCCAACGTTGGGATTACAGACATGTAATCTCTACACATGACTGCTTTAGTGTCTGCTCTATATCCACTTGCATTCTGTAACTTTTCATCTTAAATACAAATCCAGCCTTACCACTCCTGGTTTCAAGATTGAGATCTCCCCTAAAGTTCCTGACCTGTTTCTCCAGGGCTTGCCCAGTTGCTTCCGTAGTCTCGATTACAACAAGCTTTCTCACCTCTGAATTTAAATCTTTGAAGAATCCGATGTTTACTAAGCGATTCATTCTTTTACCAAATAGTTCTTACTTCACCCCTACTATAGACCAAGAGCTGTTTTATACTTCAAGTGCGGAAATGAACAGAGCAAACAAGTGCTCTGGTGGGTAATGAGGCAATAAAGTAGCAACTAAATACTAAAAAAAGAACTTAAGTGTGTGATAAGCCTTTGGACGCCAATTATGGCAATCATTCACTCATTCATCCATTTATTTAATTTGTATTTTCTGAGCAGCTAGTGTATGTGAGGCACTGTTCCAAGCCTTAGAGATACAAGTGAACAGAGAGGGAAGGTGCCCATCAGCCTGTACATTGCATGGGAAGTGTGTGTGGAGGCAAGGGGGACAGAAAATAAACAGTATCAATTAAAAGCACTTCTAAGTACTTTGAAGGACATAAGGAAACATCTGAATACTAGCAGAGACCAGGCTGAGAAACTCACACAGCAATAAAAACAATAGTGTTGAAAGATTTGTCAGGGATCAAAAAGGCCCAAGATAGTAGAAACTTGCTGTGTTTAAGAAGAAAAAAAGGGGGGGAGGGGGGCACTGGAGGAATGGTTCAGTAGTTAAAAGAGCACTGGCTCCTCTTCCAAAGGACATCAGTTCTATTCCCAGCGTCTATGTGGCAGCTCACAACTATCTGTAACTCCATTTCCAGGGGCTCCAGAGCTCTCTCCATTACCATATTGGGCCTGTCCTGTATTCTTTATAAGCTCTTTTATCCTGAGAAAATGTAATAGCTCACACCATAATTAAGCACAATTATTAAATTACCATTTTCCATTATAATGAGTTTTGGCATATTCTACAGGAAAACTCAAAAGCATGGTTGCAATGTCTAACTATGGGGAATCAAAATTTATGAGAAGGAAATGGTCAGTATAAAGAGTTTGCAGGCCAGGTATGGTGGCATATAGTTGGTACCATCTGTAACCGCTTGTTTTTTTTTTTTTACCCTCACCCCTTGCTCCCAGAAATAAAGACTCTGAGACTTATTATTAACAAAAGTCTAAGCCATATAGCTAGGCATGTTCTCCAACTAGCTCATAACTTAATAATCCCATTTATTCCATCCTATGTCTGCCACATGGCTAGCTACCTCTCCTATGTTTCATACTACAACCATCTTCCTCAGATTTTGGGTCGAATCTCCTTTCTGCACCTGACTATCCCAGAATCCACTCTTTCTCCTGGAACTCCTACCTTCTATTCCCTGCCTCAGCTAATGGATCAATCAGCTTTTTATTGACAGATGATGCTTCCACACAGTGCACAAGCAATTCCCTCTACAGTGGCACATGTCTTTAATTCTAGCACTTAGGAGGAATAGGCAGGTGGTTTTCTATTTCAGAACCATCCTGGTTGGTCTACAAAGCAAGTCCAGGACAGCCAGGGCTATTGCACAGAGAAACCCTGTCTTGAAAAACCAAACCAACCAACCAAACAAACAAACCCATCCTGGTCTACAAAGTGAATTCGAAGCCAGCCAGGGCTACCTAGACACTGTCTCAAGGAGTTTACTCATACTCAAAAAAATAAATGAACCTAAATTTTTTTCTTTCTTTTTTAAAGAGAAACAGCTGAGGCCAGGTATGGTGACATAGGCCTTTAATTCCAGCACTCAAGAAGTGGATCTCTTGTGAGTTCCAAGCCAGCTACCCAGGGCTACATCATAAGACCCTGTGTCAAAAAAAGAAAAAAAAAAAAAGACAAGAAGCTGGGGCTTAACTGAATCATACTGAAATACTCTCTTGTGCACTGTGTAAAGGCTATCTTGTCCTATTCAAATGCTGACTTCTGAATGACAGAGAGTTGAGCATAGGCCGGACTTTGGTATTATTATTTTTACAAAGCATCACCTGTCTCAGTGTTTTGAAAACATTCTTCTCCATCACCTTCTGACTGGTTTAATAAAGAACTGGCTAGCCTATAGCAAGCCAGGAGAAGATAGGTAAGACTTTCCTCAGTGATAAGAACTGGAGTTGGGAGGGGGAGAATCACGCGCAGCCAGACACAAAGGAAGAAACAGGTGCTGGCCACGTGGCAGAACATGGATTAATTTAAGTTATATGAGCCAGTTGGGAACAAGCCTAAGCTAAGGACAAGCTTTCATATTAATAAAAAGTCTCTGTGTGTCATTACTCCGGTGGCTGGCAAATCCAGACAGTCTGGCAATAGAGTCAGGCATGAAAAAAAAAGCCTTTAGAAAATGAGTTCTGAAGAGTAACAGAACAAATGACAACTACAAATAGCAACAATGAAACACATGGAAGGAGTTGCTACATGATATCAAAATGTCCAGTTTTCAACAACCAAAAAGGAAACATGGAATCTCAGAAATGAACAGAAACTGTGTCTAGGTAATCTTAACAATGAATTTAGATGAAAGTCTAATTATATATCTATTATATACATAGATAAATTCTAAATATGCATTACCAAAGCAGGCATGGTGGCTTAATGCTTATTATCCCAATATTCAGGAAGCTGAGGCAAGGAAGATTTCTGAGAGTTCAGAGGCCAAGGGCCACGTAGCAAGATGTCTCAAAACAGTAACAGCAAAAAGAAAGAAAAGGAAAGGAAAAGAAAACAGAGAGGGGCTGGGTGTGGCAGTGCACCCCTTTAATCTCAGCAAGAGGCAGAGGGTCCTGGATCTTAGTGAGTATGAGGACAGTCTGGTCTACACAGGCGTTCCAGGGACAGCCAGCGCCACATAATAGAGACCTTGTCTCAAACAACAACAAACAGACTTCAACAAAGCAAAAGGCAGCCCCTTGGATTAGAGAAAATATTTGTGGGTTGACTATCTCATCAGAGACTAATATCTCAAACATACAGGAATTCCTAAAATGCAACACAACAAGTATCCAGCAAATTGAATTAAGAAATGTCAATGGAAGCCAGTTATGGTGGCACACGCCTTTAGTCCCAGCACTTGGGAAACAGAAGCAGGCAGATCTTTGTGAGTTTAAGGCCATTCTTGTCTACAAAGCAAGTCCCAGGACAACAAGGGCTGTTATACAGAGTAAAAAAAAAAAAAAAAAAAAAAAAAAAAAAAAAAAAAAAAAAAAAAAACAGAAAAAGAAAAGAAATGTCAATGGAAAAAGAACTTATGGACATTTCCCCAAGGTTATACAAATGGCTAATAAGCACAAGAAAAGACTTTCAGTATTACTGACCACTAGGGAAATGTAAATCAAATTTACAATGAGGTGATATATCTTTTAGAATGGCTACTATCAAAAGAACAGAAAATATGTGTTTAAAAAGATATTAAATGCTTGTTATTCATTGTTGTTGAGGCAGGGTCTCACAATGTAGCAAAGAATGGCCAGGAACTCATTAAGTAGCACAGGCTAGCTTCACACTTGCAGCAATCCTTTCTCCTCAGCCTCCTGAATGCTGAAATTACAAATGGAGCCAAGGTGTTCAGCATGAATACTGGAACTCTTATATATGTTGGTGGCAATGTAAAATTATATACCTGCTATTGAGAAATAATAGTCAGTAAGGCTATTACAAATAATTAACAACAAATGCTGGCAAGGATTTGGAGAAAAAGAAAGAACTTATACTATTTGTGGGAATATAAACTACTAGAGATACTATGGAAGACAGTAGGAAAATTCCTAAAAATAGAACTATCATATGATCTAGTTGACCCCCCTCCTAGATATATACCCAAATGAATGATTGTCAGTACACAAGAAATACCTACATGCCCATATTTTATTTATTTTTTAGGTTTTTTCGAGACAGGGTTTCTCTGTGTATCGTTGACTGTCCTGGTCTCACTTTGTAGCCGAGGCTGGCCTTGAACTCATAGAGATTTGCCTGCCTCTGCCTCCCAACGTGTGCCACCACGCCTGCCCCCATATTTTATTAAACTACTCTTACAACGGTCAAGTTATGGAAGCAACCCAGACACCCACCAAGACATGAATGGACTAAAATATATATACATATACAATGGAATATTATTCTGGCATTAAGAAGAATGAAATTCGGAGTAGAGATATAGTTCACTTGATGTAGCTCAGCTGGTGGAGTGATTGCCTATCGTGTATGAAGCTTTTGGGTTTGATATCCAGAACTAAAAAATAAGGAAAGCCAGGCATGGTTACTGTGGTGGTTTGAATAGATGTCCCTCACAGTCTTGGGCATTTGAACACTTGTCTTCAGTTAGTGGTGCTGTCGGGGAGGACTAGGTGTGGCCTTTCTAGAGGAAGTATGTCACTAGGGGTTTGAGGTTTCAAGACTCCTACCAATTCCAGTTAGCTCAGGACGTTCTGTTTGTGTGGTTAGAGGTGTGTGCTCTCAGCTGCTGCCCCGACTGCCTGCAACCTCTGCTCCACCATCATGGACAGTTATCCCTCTGGATCCATGAGCCCCAAATAAACCCTTCTATAAATTGCCTTGGCCAACCCATTCTGTATTCTCAGCACTTCTCCCTCATAAATCCAACTTTCTTTTCTTTCTTTCCTTTTTAAAAAAACAAACACCAATAACAGCTCAGAGGCTCCTACACATACTCGCTGCAAAAAACTCCTATGCACAATTCTCCCTTGAAAAGGCCAAGAAACCCATACTAACACTTGGGTTATTTATATCTTGTTCTTTTCCTGAGCATCTCTTTATTAACCACTGTGCTTACGACTGTTAAAACTAAATTCTTTTCTGCAACAATAAACCCCAAGTAAACCAGGTTTTGCCTGAAAACACGTTTCTAATGGCGAATCCTGGCTTTACAGTGACACACACACACAAAACCCCCATCTCAAAACAAAACAAAAGCAAACAAAAACCCATGAACACGTTGCGGTTCCTAGCCTGAAATGCAACAAACCCAACCTTTTTTTGTTTTGACACAACATCTTGCTACTTGGCCCTGCTGCCTTTGAACTCTCAGGGTCCGTGTCTGTTTGCTCAGTTAGGAACCGATAAAGTTGAAAGTCTTCAAAGCGGGCCTAGCCGCTCAGGCCTTGTTGGACGAACAGTCCTGAAAAAGAACCAGATTAGAAACTCGCGCGCACTTCCAGGTTTTCCCAATCTCTTTAGCAGTGCAGAAGCCCTCCCTATTGGCCGCGATTTCCTGCGGTTGAGAAGGTGCGGAGGGCACTTCCGGTGTCGCGGACCTACGCGTGCGCTGTTTCCGGTGCGGCGGGAAGCGCCGCTGCAGCAGTCTTCCCCGGTAACGTGAGGCGTCCGCGCCTGACCCCGGCAGCATGAAGCCCAGGCCCGCGGTGTTCGTAGACGGGAAGCTGAAGCAACGGGTCGTTCAGGTGCGTGCGTGTCTCGGGACACCGCGTCTCCATTTTCGTGCAGCTGCCTGGGCCGCCGCAGGGTTCCGGCGTGGTCTCCAGCACGGAGGCCCACACCGGCCTGCCTTCCCTCCCCATCGAGGGTGGAATTCCGACCTCTTCTTACATCAAGGCAGGGGATTTCTTCCAGGGCCTTCGTGTCCATAATCCAAACGTCAATTCCCGTTCTCCAGAGCTTGCGGCTGCCTTAGGGAACAGTA
>CAJQZJ010004750.1:1541679-1589038 GCA_907164525.1 Lophiomys imhausi | reverse complement strand
TGCCCTCACTGGTTCGGTCGGAAGATTTGATTATTGTTTGGTTTTGTTGAGACAGCGCCGTAGCGTGTAGCCCTACCAGGCCTGAGCTCGCGCTGTGGACCAGTCAAGCTTTGAACCGTCACAGAGGTCCGCCTCCCTCCGCTTCTCCAGTGCTCGGTTCAAGGCTCCACCACCACGCCCCGCGAGGCGTTTGTATATATTTTCAATGGGGGAGTTGCAGATTTTTTTTTTCCAAATTGGAGTTTCAAGAACTTAGCTTGTTTGTTGTTCCTTTACCCATCTCCCTTGGCCTCAGGCTTTTGGGGTCCGGAAGTGCTCTAGCCACCCAGTCCCCTCTGCTTCTTGTCTCCCCTTATTTCTTCATACACCTCCATGCTTTTTAGTGGGTCTCATGCAGCCTTAACATCTTTAAGTATGACCCAGATTTGTATTTCCAGTCCAGATTTTAAAATCTTTTTTTGGTTTTGCTTTATTGTTGTTTTCCAGAGGCAGGGTTTCTCTGTGTAGCCCAGGGTGTACTGGAACTCGCTCTGTAGACCAGGTCGGCCTCGAGAGATTGCCTTCCTCTGTCTCCCTAGTACTGGGATTAAAGACCTGGGCCACCACCCACTGCCCAGCCTTAGAGTTATTCTTTACACAGAGAATGTATTCATTTATCTTTTGCTACTGTTTTGAGGCAGAGTCTCTTGAGTTCTTTATATTCAGCTTCCTAGTTCTTACCTCTGCTTTATTGACTGGTAGCCTTCTCCAGCCCCAGATTTTGCCTTTTGTTTGTTTGTTTTGTTTTTCAAGACAGGGTTTCTTTGTATAACACAGCCGGGGCTGTCCTAGACTCTCTTTATAGATCAGACTGGCCTCCAACTCACAGAGATTTGCCTGCATCTGCCTCCCCAGTGCTGCAATTAAAGGCATGTGCTACCACACCCGCCTTTTTTTTAATAGAGAATTTATTTTTACTTTATTAGCATTTTATTTTATGTATATTGATGTTTTGCTTGCATGCATGTCTGTGTGAGGATATCGGATCTCCTGGAACTGGAGTTGTGAACTGCCATGGAGGTGTTGGGACTTGAACTAGGACTGTCCAGAAGAGCAGCCAGTCTCTTAACTACTGAGCCATCTCTCCAGCCCCAAGAGATGCTTCTTTTCCACTCCAGATTTTTTTTGGTGTTTATTTCAGAAAATGATGCCACCTTCTATCTAATTGTTAAAGTATAAAGACTCATTTGGACTTTTTTCTTTACATCCTGTATTTAATCCCTTAATAATGTAGCTGACTATTCCAAACCAGGTCAAATGAAGTATCTCATCCCTCTAATTCCAGCACTTGGGAATCCCAGGCAGGAGAACTCAGAATTGAAGGTCAACCTAGGTTACAAATAACTGAAAAAAAATAACCAATTCAAACAATAAATACCTCCAATTTATCATCTCTCCCTCCAGGTAGTCCAGTCCAAACCACCATCAGCTGTTTAAATTTATTGCAAAACACAAAACTGATTGTGGTCTTACAGCCAAGGAGATTATTTTAAAGCAAAATTGGAGCTTGTCAGAACTCTAGTCAAAATCATTCAGTGGTCTTTATCTGGAATACACACCCCCTTTTCATTTTTTTCACCACAGAATGGTACTGGGAGGTAGAACCCTGTGCTGTGCATATGTTAGGGAAGTGTTATATTTTAAGACCAGCCTGGGCAACAGTAAGAATCCCATCTCAAAAAAGAAAAGAGAGAGAGAAGTAAGATGATTTAATGATAAAACTGAATTGCCTTCAGCTGACAGTCAAACATTTTCTGCTGTATTTTGTGTGTTTGGGAACATAGGATATATAGTAAGCTCTTACTATCTTAAAGATATTGAATGGTAGTGGCAAATTATGTTAATTATCTATTAGAGATGTGGCAATTTTTAAAAAATTATGTTTGCAATATGATTTTTTATTTTGTGGTACAGTTTATTGCTAAAGAATTTACATTAAAGTGTGTGTTGTAATAACTCAACCTCTTATTTACAGATTGAAATATCTAAGTTAATATTTGTCATATTTTCTCTTTTAGTACCTTACCAGTAATAGATGTGGCAAATATGTGGACACTGGAGTCTTAGCCTCTGATTTGCAAAGAATGTACAGGTAAAGAAGCGTACTTCTAAATCCTTGCTTTCTTTTTTTTAAGCCCCTCCTTCCATTTTAAATGTTCCATCTTGCTTACTTTTTCAATTGATATTAGTGGCTTCTGGCATTATCTTACCAATTTATAAACCTGGATCTCAAATCAGTTATACAAATGGCTATAATCATCTACTCTATACAGTGTTAATTCTTTACACCAGAGGAAATGGCTTCTTACCTTTTATTACCTCTTCGATTTGCCCAGAGACAGAGATATTGCTATTTTCCTTTTCTGTTTCATCAGAATATCAAAGCCATCAAGCATTTCTTCTCAGCTTTCCAACTCTGTCAAGGAATGTGAGTCAGGCCTGGTGGTCATGTCTACAATCCCATCACCTGGAAAACTGAGGAAGGAAATTTTCAGGTTGAATTAAAAAACAGTGGTGAAAACTCTCAATTTGTAAAGTAATTGGGTTTTGTTGTTGTTTTGCTTTTCACGATAGGGTTTCTCTGTGGTCAAACTCACAGAGGTCCGCCTGCCTCTGCCTCCCGAGTGCTGGGATTAAAGTCATGAGCCGTCCGCCTGCCTCTGCCTCCCGAGTGCTGGGATTAAAGCCATGAGCCACCACTCCCGGCTGCCTCTGCCTCCCGAGTGCTGGGATTAAAGTCATGAGCCGTCCGCCTGCCTCTGCCTCCCGAGTCCTGGGATTAAAGTCATGAGCCGTCCGCCTGCCTCTGCCTCCCGAGTGCTGGGATTAAAGTCATGAGCCACCACTCCCGGCTGTAATTGTAGTCTTTAAAAGTTCAGTTCTTTGCCGGGCGGTGGTGGCGCACGCCTTTAATCCCAGCACTTGGGAGGCAGAGGCAGGTGGATCTTTGTGAGTTCGAGGCCAGCCTGGTCTACAAAGCGAGTCCAGGACAGCCAGAGATATTCAGAGAAACCCTGTCTCGAAAAACCAAAAAAAAAAAAAAAAAAAGTTCAGTTCTTTTAAACTATTCAAAATGAGTTTGTATAAACAGTAGATGGGTTCCAGCTTAGGTACCTAAACTCAGGTTTTTCACTGCCATGAATGAATGGCTTAATGAAAGTCTTGAAGGAGTAGTAGATTTTTAGTTGAATTGTTATATATGAGCAAGAATATCCAGTAGCTGTATCCTCACTCACTGAATCTCTTAATGCTCTTCAGTCTTTGTGATCATAGAAAATGTCCCTCACAAGTTCATAGTACCCTCTAGGTAGGTCACTGCCACCATTGAAAACCACCCTGCAAACTGTGCTGGCCATAGTCCCTGAAGGGTAGACCTTATGTTTACTTAGCCTGACCACCTTCCTTTTTTATTTCTGTTAATGCCCTCATTTTGTATCAGCAGTACTGTTTTTGGTTGCTTCTTTCTTTTTTTTTTTTTTTTTTTTTTTTTTGACAGAGTCCCATTGTATAGCCTTAGCTGGCCAGGGACTCACTTTGTACACCAAGCTGGCCTACATCTTACAGTGATCTGCCTGCCTCTGCCTTCGGCTTCTATGTTGTTAAGAACAGGTCTCATGCTGCACGAGTAGGCCTCCAAACTTGTAGCCCAGGGTGACTTTGAATGGTCTTGCCTTTATCTCAGGTGCTGGGATTACAGGCATATACCATACCTGATTTTATCTGGTTCTTGAGATTGAATTCGCTAGGCAAGCATTCTCCAAACTGAACTATATCAGCCGCTTTCCATTATGAGGTTCATGTTTTCAATGTGTCTTACAGACTTCCTAACAGCTGAATTATCACTACTATAAAAGTAAAGTGCTATTGATAGTGGCCAAGATTAATTCTGGTGAGAAAGTTTACTGAGGAAGCCCATATGCTTGCTTTTTTTTGTAGATGGGCTTTCATATAGTTGAAGTTCAAAATGGCCTCAGACTTTCTATGTAATGAAGACTGGCACTGTGTTGCTGCTAGGAATAAAACCTGGGTCCCCTGCAACAGCAGCAAGTGCTCTTAACCTCTGAGCCATATCTCCAGCCTTACCCCTTTAAGATTTGTTTACTTTTTATGTGTATGAGTGTTTGCCTGCATGTATGTATATGCACAGTGTGCACTCATGGTTGCAGAGAGGCATCAGGTACCCTGAAAAGGAAATTACAGTCAGTTGTGAGCTGCCATGAGGGTGCTGGAAACCAAATCTGGGTCCTCTGCAAGAACAGCATGTACTATTAACTGCAGAGCCATTTCTGAACCCCCAAATGCTATATTTTTTATGCTCTATATATTCTTAAGTCTTTTAAAATTTAGGTTAGATTTGTCATTGTGTTAAGTCTTACTTTAATAGTTATGTAATTAGAATTTTAGGGCAAAAACCTGGCTTTAGCAACCCCAGCAGGCTAGGCTCTCCTAGTCTACCAGATAAAGATGAGGAATGAGAAAAGTAAAGAAAAGAGATTTAAATAGCACACTGGGAAGAGGAACAGATAAAAAGTGTCCACTGACCTTGTCTTCAGGATACTGAATGGAGCTTTGGGTTTAAATAGGAAGAATCGGAACAGTGGAGCAAGAGATATGAATAATTAGACAATTGTTGCCAAGGTGTCACTTGTTGATCATTATCTCAGATCTTGCTCCATGAGGGCCTGCAATTTGGACTGTCATCCATTGAGGGGATTAATCTGGTTCCTGTAAAGTGATTGCTCTTCAGGTCTAGACCATAGAAAATAATTATTCTTATTTGGGGTATAGCTTATGCTGCCAGGCCTTGCCAGTCCTGGAATGAAAGACAATTACAGATTTAGGGCAACTTTTTGTATTTTCAGCCTTGTAGGGGTATGAGAAAGATTATGTATCACTGGTTTTTAAATAGATACTCTTTGAGTGATTATTGTCCTTATGCAGGAGTCTGATGCAAATAAAAGGGAACAAATGCCAGCGTTTATCATATTCTTAGTTAATAATTATGGGTCCAAGTATGGAGTCTCAGTGCTTTTTAGCCAAAACTGTAATGGGAATTAGTTTTATTTAGTGAATTAGTAAGGGCTTAAGGGGCATGCAGATCAGCCTGGCTCTCGCAGTCACTTCAGTCTTCTTCAGCCTGACTCAGCTTCCTCTAGGGCTAGCTAAGCCGCTCTCAACTGTTTCATGCGACCAGTTGGCCTTACCCGCTCAGCTTGGGGCTGGCTTCAGTCACACATGATGCAGACGCTAGGCCACGTGTGGCCCAGTCTGGCCTAGTCTTTTACTTTCAAGCCTCACATGACAGGGGTAATCCTCTTGCCTTCCTTTGAGTTCCTTGCCTCTGAACTCCACTTGTCTCCTCACTCCTCATTAGCATTCCTTAGGTCCTCTGCTCCTTTTCACAGCCTTCTTTCCCAGGCTTTTTCTGTCAGCAAGACCTCAGTGAAAGCAGCTGGCGTACATCTTCACACCTATGTCTTTTTACCCCCAGCTTGGCATCTATTGTGCATGGACTGACTTAGTCTCTCCTCTTGCAGGGGCAGGGGGCTTCACATGGAGTTCTCTGGCTCAAATAGGACATGATCTCGCAGTCTTTCACACTCTGGCCCTTTCTCACACTATTTGGTGGCTCCCATGACTCTCACAGTTTCTGGCCGTTCCCACGGCTTTGCAGGCACGCCCCTTCACCGAGCACCGTCTGCAAGCTTCAAAATGAGGATTTTCAGCCATACCTAGCAACAAGGCACTATCCACATCTCTCACAAAGCTATGCCTTCAATTCGGCTTTGCCCATTTCAGCTTAGATTTTTCTAGCATCCAAGCAATGCCAAGCTATAAGCTCTTCAGTTTCCCGGGTTTTCAGAGTGCCCTCTTAATGGTGACCGGGAGTGTGGAACTAATTTGCATGTCCCTTAAGCCCTTACTAATTCACTAAAAAAACTAATTCCCATTACACAAAGCAGCTTTTTTTTTAATTAAAAAAACTACCAGTGTGTTTTTTTTAATTTTAAATAAAAAAAATACCAGCGCACACGTGTACACATGTATATCACATCATGCATGTGGAAGTCAGAGGACAACTTTGTGAAGTAGTCTTCTTCCACCTTTACTTGGGTTCCAGAGATCCAATTCAGATGGTTAGGCTTACATGGCAAACAGTTCAATTTGCTGAACCATCTCACTGCCCTTCTGTTTGTTAGAGTTGTGCCTGTGTTTTATATTTTTGGCTGGTCATTTTTTAATTTGTTGTTTATTTATAAGACAATGTCTTGTTAGATATAACAGGCTGTCCTCAAACTCATGGTTCTCCAGCCTCAAGTCTCCAGAGTGCAGGGATTGCAGGTGTGTTCAGTCAGGCCTGGCTTTATCTTTTTAGTGCTCTGTAGCTGTTTTGACTGAGTCTTAGTTCAACACAGTTCAGGAAAGAATTTTTCTTGGGCTGGTAATATAGTTTAGTTGTAGGAATGATTGTGTAGGATGAACAAAGCCCTGGGTCCTGTCAACACCACCATGGCTTTAGAAAGTGAGGCTAACCGTGAATGCTTGTGATCCCAACACCCAGGAGGGGAAGGCAGACATTTTTCAAGTTCATAGCAAGTCAGAGGCTGGCCGTCCTTGGCTATAGAAACTTACTCTTTTAAGGAGGTAAGATTTAGTGACTTGAATGTTGACCCTTTCATAAGTGGGTCTTGCTAGTTGTTTTGAATGTTGTATTCTGTTTTCTTCCATTTGAATATGATTGCTTAATAAAGGTATCACAACTTCATGGTCTCCGTGTAAATTAATTAAGTACCTAGTTCATTTGTTTGTTTGTTTTCCTGTTTGTGTGTTCATGTGCACATGTGTATACTCATCTTGGCAGTCCAGGTATATTCCTTACCTTCTGCCTTGTTTGAGACAAGATCTCTTGTTTTTTTGTTCATTTGTATTGTGTCACCCTCCACCACCCAAGTCTCATCCTGTCTTATCTCATGTCCTCCTCCTGCCCCCTAGACAAGGTTTCTCCATGTAGTCATGGCTGTTCTGGAACTTGGTCTGCAGACCAGGCTAGCCTCGAACTCAGTAATCCCCCTGCCTGTGCCTCCTGAGTTTTGGGATTAAAGGTGTGTACCCCCACACCTGGCCTTGTTTTTGTCTTTTAAGTATATTTATCTTATGTGTATATGTATATACTTGAGTATATTTATCTTATGTGTGTACCTGTATACTTGAGTATATTTATCTTATGTGTATACCTGTATACTTGGGTGCATGTCTGTGTGCCACATGTGTGGTGTCAGGCCCCAGGTATGTGATGTTAAATTCCATGGACAAGTCACAGGCATTGTGAGCTGCCACGTGGGTGCTGGGAATTGAACCGTATCCTGTGGAAGAGCAGCCAGTGCTCTTAACTGCTGAGCCATTCTTTCCAGCCCCTAAGGTCTCTTATTTTTATACTTTAGTCTCCCTGTACCTATCTTGGAGATTCTGACTTAGGTCCTCACACTTGCACAGCAAGTACTTTATCTACTGAGCCATCAACCTAGCCCCAAGTATTTTACTGAAATTTTTTGAAAATTGCAATTAATGTGTGTGTGCGCGCGCGCATGTGTCATGGCACACACACTTTGCAGGAGTCCGTTCTCTTCACTATGTGGATCCTAGAGATCAAATTTATAGTCAGGTTTGGTATCATGGATCTTCTTTTATCTGCCATTAAACCACCTCCAAGTACCTGGTTTTTAATTTTATTTATTTGGTTTTGTTTTGTTTTTTTGAGACAGAGTCTCACTACATAGCTGTGGCTGGCCTGTAACTTATTATGTAGACCAGGTTGTCCTTAAATTCACCAAAATCCATTTGCCTCTACCTTCTGAGTTCTGGGATTACAGGCATTCACCAAAATACCCAGTATGAATAATTTATGTTTTTTAAAGTCATGGTGTTGCATGCTTTTAATCCCAGCTCTGAGGCACAGGCAGGCAGAATCTCTGAGTTCCAGGACAGAGTCAGGACTACATAAAAAAGACCTTGTCTCCAGAAAAATACAAGAATTTACTTGGAAATCATAGAAGTATACTGTAGAAATAATTTATAGTATTTATATTATAGCTAATTGGTTGGTGGTGTTAATCCTTAACCCACCATTATAAATAACCACACACAGATACCTGATGGATTTTTATCAAACTTTAGCCTGGATTGTGCAATCTTAACCCATTTTATGCTCACTTTTAATGCTATTCCCCAAATAGCACCCTAATATATACAAATATCCCCTTGGGATGATATTCTCCCTGCTATGCTGATGTTCTAGGTCACGAGGTATCATGTTCTTACATCTCTCACCTATGGCGTGTCTCCTCCTTTCTCCCTTGGCTGCTTCTTCCCATGATCCTCTCTGCTCCTCCAGAGCCTGCCAAACTTTTCCTTGCCTACGTCTCTCTCTGTCTGCCCATTCACAGGGTTCAGCATTTTATTAAAACCAATGAGAGACAATGTTAACAAGCAAAGTAACAGACAGAAAACAAGTCTCTGGGAGCAATTAATATTCAGAATATATAACATCACTGCATCAGTATACAGTTCATCAAACTTTTGTGCACTTTCTTTGACATACAGTCTTATACATGTTGAACTTGAATTTGATAATGAAGAAATGAGATAAGTCTAGATAAGGGATATTTTAAAAATTAGCTGATTTGTTTCCTTTTAAAATATCATTGTCAGCTGTACATAGTGGTCTACCCCTATAATCCCAGTACTTGGTTAGAATCCTGAGTTTCAGTCTAGCCTGGACTACTTAGCAACATTCTCTCAAACACCAAAAACAAAACAAAAAAGTCTGTGTAATTGGGCTGGAGAAGCATTTAATCCCAGCACTCAGGAACCAGGTGAATTTCTTAGCAAGTCAGGTTCCCCATTTTGGCCCAGAGTAGCACATGACAGTTAACCAGTATAACCCATAATATTTAGTGGAAAATATTTGTGAAAACTATGTACTAAAATTATTTTCTTTTCCTAGTATAGATTATGGTCGAAGAAAAAGAAATGCTTTTAGGATTCAGGTAGAAAAAGGTAAGTCTTTCACTGTTTGAGCAGAATTATCAACAGTTATGGAAGTAATTATTTTATCTCTTGGCACTTTGTTTATTTCAGTATTTAGCATAATTAGTAGTGAGAAAGAACGTAAGAATCTTAAGGAACTAGAAGATAAACATCTGGCAAAAAGAGCAAGACAAGATGACGAAGATGAGTAAGTATTGCAAAGCATTTCCCGAAAGTTCCACATTCATACTTAGAAAACTTCCAGTGTCTCTTTTTGGCCAAAGATGCAATATTACTTGAACATTTTCCTACCTTACCTTGTCTTTTCCTCCAGCCATATTGATTGTTCTCTAGCCCCTAAAGACATTTTGAATGTGGTTTTCATCAACTTGAGTATTCATTTTTCTTTCCTAAATCTCACTCAACTATGTGAAAAAGTCAGTGAGGATATCAGTCTTTCTTGGGTCTTCTTTGGTCCCTTGTCAATGTTTTCTTAGCATCTGGTTATAGAGATTTACTGTAATCTTTACATCATGCGGCATTGAAATTGTTTACTGTTTTGAATCCCAACACAGTTGTCTCATTAACTTTTTTTTTTTTTGCTTTAATATTATGCCACGTATATTAAAAGATGGCAGTAATAGCTGGGCATGGTGGTGCAGGCCTTTAATCCCAGTACTCAGGAGGCAGAGGCAGGTGGATCTCTAAGTTGGAGGTGAGCCTGGTCTACAAAGTGAGTCCAAAACAGCCAGGGCTACACAGAAAAACTCTGTCTCAAAAAACAGAAACATAGCAGTAAACTTTGATGTTTAAATATGCTATGGCTGGAGCAATCATGTTAAAAATGAAAACAAATGGACCTGGAGTGACGGCTCAGTTCTTCCAGAGGAACTAGGTTTGATTCCCAGCATTTACATGGCCAAACACAGCTGTCTGTAACTACAGTTCCAGGGGATCCATACCCACCTGGCCTCTTTGGGCACTACACATACATTCAGGCAAAGTCTATACTCATTTTAAAAAAAAAAATCAATGAGACATTCCTTATTATTTGGTAGATAAAGAAGGTGACACTCAAGCATTAAGCATGGGGTTCTAACTAGTTAAAATATATTTCTAGTTTACTTTAGTTTTCTTTAGTTTTGAGACAGGGTCTTTCTGTGTGGTCCTGACTATCCTCAAACTCTGTATGTAAATCATGCTGGCCTCAACTCAAAGATCCACCTCTGCCTCCTGAGTACTGGGATTAAAGATATGCGCCACCACTGCCTGGCTATTACTGCCATCTTTTAATATACCTGGCATTATATTAAAGGAAAGAATCAGCCTTCCTCTGCCTTCTAATTGCTAGGAATAAAAGCTTACACAACTATGCCTGGCTGCTTAAAGTAGATTTTTTTTTGGTTTTTCGAGACAGGGTTTCTCTGAATATCTCTGGCTGTCCTGGACTCGCTTTGTAGACCAGGCTGGCCTCGAACTCACAAAGATCCGCCTGCCTCTACCTCCCAAGTGCTGGGATTAAAGGCGTGCGCCACCACCGCCCGGCTAAAGTAGATTTTTAAATACCAATTTCTTTAATCATAATGTCCTTTTTCCTTAAGATTTATTTTGATTTTTAATTTAAAAAATTTCATACAGTGTATTTTGATTATGTTTTCCCCACCCTGTTTCTCCTAGATTATCCCTACCTCTCTACCCACAAAATTTAGTATTCCTTTTCTCTCTCCCTCTCAAACATAAAACAAAAATCAAAATCAAAAACTAGTAAGACCAAAAAAAAAAAAAAAAACCAAAAAAAAAAGCCCCCAAAAAAATCTTGGGGTTGGTTTTGGGTTTTTTTTTTTTTTTTTTTTTTTTTTTTGGTTTTTCAAGACAGGGTTTCTCTGTGTAACAGCCCTGGCTGTCCTCGACTCACTTTGTAGACAAGGCTGGCCTTGAACTCACAGAGCTCCGCCTGCCTCTGTCTTCCGAGTGCTGGGATTAAAGGCATGGGCCACCACCGCCCGGCAGAGTTGGTTTTGTTTAGCCAACTAACTACTCCCAAGCATGGGGCTCTCTTGGAGTGTGGTTAATCTACCCAATGACATTCCATCGGAGAAAACTTTTTCTCCAAGAGGAGAAAAGGTTTTCCCTTTTCTAATAGACATCAGTTGGAATTAATGGCTTGTGTTCACTTAGCTGCTTGATGGTGGGATTTTGTACAGTTTGAACTTGGGCGGGTCCTGTGCATGCTGCCACAATCTTTGAGTTCACATGGGCATCAGTCCTGTTGTGTATGGAAGACATTCTTTACTTAGAGTCACCCACCCACCACCTCTGGCTCTTTCAATCTTTCTGCCTCCCCTTCTGCATAGGTCCTTAACCTTTGAGGGAGGGGTTTGGTGAAGACAATCCATTTAATACTGAGTGCTCACACTGCACATGATCCAGTTTTGAGTCTCTGTGTTAATTTTCCTCTACTGTACAAAAAAGTTTCTCTGATGATGGTTGAGCAATACCTGACTGAGGGTTTGTTGTTTTTAAATTACTTACGTAAGGGAGTGTGCCTCTGTTAGTGGTGCCAGTGGAGGCTAGAAGAAGACATCATATTCCTTATGAGGTACAGTTAGAGGTCATTTTCATAGGAACCAAAGTTGATCTTCTCTAAGAACAGCAAGTGCTCTTATCTGCTAAGTCATCTCTCCAGCTCTCAACCCTTGGACTCTTTTTTTTTTTTTTTTTTTGGTTTTTCAAGACAGGGTTTCTCTAACAGCCTTAGCTGTCCTGGACTCTCTTTGTAGACCAGGCTGGCCTTGAACTCACAGAGATCCACCTGCCTCTGCCTCCTGAGTGCTGGGATTAAAGGCATGCACCACCACTCCAGGCTAGAACCCTTGGACTCTTAATCATAATGTTTTGCCTTAATTTATTGACTTGTTCAGTATAGTAATGTTTTAGGTTATCAGAGAAAAGGCTTCAAAATGTTTTTTTCTCTCTCTCTCTTTTAATTCTGAGGTACACCAAAAGCTATTCTGATGATGATTCAAACATGGAAGATTACTCAGATCCACAAGTAAGCCAAACATTCAGTGAACCCACTTTGGTTTCTTTCTTTCCTTCTTTTTAAAGATTCTTTTTGTTTTGTTTTTGTTTTTTTTTTTTTTTTTCTCTGTGTAATAGTTTTGGCTGTCCTGGACTCACTTTGTAGACCAGGCTGGTCCCAAACTCACAGAGATCTGCCTGCCTCTGCCTTCCACGTACTAGGCTTAAAGGTGTGTGCCACCATGCCCGGCTAGATTCATGACCTACCTGTATGTGTGTATGCGTACCATATGTGTGTCTGGTGCCTGGGGTCAGAAGAAGACATATCCTGGAACTGGAGTTGAGAGCCACTATGTGGGTCCTGGGAACTGAACTTGGGTCCTCTCAAGGGCCCCTAGTGTTCTTAACTGCTGGGCCATCTCTCCTGCCCCATCTTTTTTTTCCTTACTCATTATGAACTTTCAGAAAAAAAGCCAAAAATAGAATGAAGGACCTTCTCCATCTTTATTAATACATAATTGAATGCTTCCTATACACACCATTGATGACTTAATCATCCTTCCAGTACTTACGTTTGTATAATCAGTTATATAAAAGGAGAGAAAACAAAAGCCAAAACTGAAGGCAGATTAGAATATTAAGGGAAGTAATAATAATTAAAAAACCTCACCAGGTCTGTGTGACTTTTTTTTTTTTTGGTTTTTCGAGACAGGGTTTCTCTGTTTAACAGCTCTGGCTGTCCTGGACTCACTTTGTAGACCAGGCTGGCCTCGAACTCGCAAAGATCCGCCTGCCTCTGCCTCCCAAGTGCTGGGATTAAAGGCGTGCGCCACCACCACCCGGCGTCTGTGTGACTTTTATCTCAGCACTTTTGAGGCAGAGGCAGGTAGATCTCTGAGTACTAGGCCAACCTGTTCTACATAGCAAGTTCCAGGCCAGCCAGACCTAGATAACGAGACTGTTTCAAAAAAACAAAAAGTGAGGAAATAGCCATTCTGCCATTTCTGCCAGGGAGACAGCATTGATGATAGGCCTCTCTAAAAATATCAAAATGCACCAAGTTACTTATAGGTTACTTCTGAGTTTTTCCTCCTTGATAAATGAGGCTTTGAATTTATTACCAAAGTGAATACAGTGCTCCATTATATTTGATCCAGTATTGAATTGATGAGATAATAGTGACTCACTGATTACCAGTTCATTTTCATACTTCTTCATTTTATTTAATCAATTATATGTTGGCGTGGTATTCTTTGTTAACTTAGAATGATTATAGTAGTTTTAGATAGTAAAAGCTTGTTTGAGAGTTGTCCAACTGATAATTTGTGTATTCTGACTGTAAATGTTATGAGAGAAGTTGTTTAAAGCAAAATACACAACGCTTTTTAGTTTAGGTATTGGAGTTTTAAGATTTCTTGAGTAACTTATGCTGAAATCATGTTTCTGGCAGTCAGCAAATCACATGAACAGTTCCCTGCTCTCTTTGTATCGGAAAGGAAACTCTGATTCTGTTTCAACCGTTCTGAAGTTGGAACAGAGAGAAGCTGCCAGTTCAACACCATTGCTGACTTCTAAAACGGGCTCCATGCCTTCGAAGACCCCTGCCCCAGAATCTGAGGGAGGATGGTTTATTGACAAAACCCCAGATGAAAAGAAAGAAAGTCTTACCGTGGACCTATCAGATGACCAAAGCAACTATAAAAAGCCAGATTCTGAGGTACAGGTTTAACAATTTATAGTGAAAGTTTAATTCTATGTAGTTGGAGTATATTGCAATCTTTTCATTGAATGTAGTATCAAGCAGTTACTTATATTTTGTTTTTAAAAATCACAAATACTTTGAAATACACATATAACTTCATCACTTTAACTACTACCAGACTCTTTATTGCCTTAACTATTGAATAGATTTCCAAGTGTAATCTGTATCTTGTTAGTCTACGCTATTTCTCACATACACATAGCTTTTCATGAATTGTTGAGCCACTGCCGTTTGTGTCACACTTTTTTTTTTTTTTTAAAGATTTTATTTATTATGTATACAGTGTTCTGTCTGCAGGTATATCTGCAGGCCAGAAGAGGACACCAGATTTCATTGTGGATGGTTGTGAGCCACCATGTGGTTGCTGGGAATTGAACTCATGACCTCTGGAAGAGCAGCCAGTGCTCTTAATCGCTGAGCCATCTCTCCAGCCCTTGTGTCAGACTTTTAATTGCAATGGGAAATGGCTGAGAAGCAGTTTAAAGGAAGAGGCCCTATTTTCTGAATTAGTGCTGCCTCTAGGCCTGAGGAGAGGTGTAGCAGCATGGTGAAGGAGCACAGCAGAGCAGAACTACAGTGTTAGGAAGTGTCCACAGTTCCAGAATTTACTGCAGTGACATCCCCTGTACTCCGGTGACCCTTTTCTTCCAGTTTGGTTCTACCTCTTAATAACTGTTCAGCTATGAACTCATAAATGGGTCAGTCCATTGACAAAGCCAGTACCCTCATGATCCTTTCATCGTCCAGGGACCAAATCCTTAACATCTGAGCTGTGGGATACTTTATACCCAAACCACAACACCATTCTACTATTTATAATCCTTTAGTGGCTTCATTCAGTCTCAGACCACAAGCCACAAAGCCCTGTATGATTTGGTTACTCTGCTGTTTCTTGATGTCTTCCCCCCTCCGTCCTGTTCATCAGCAACAGCAAATTCTTGCTGTTTTTTAGAACACTAAGTTCTCTCTCACCTGGGATCTTAGCACCTGAGCTTTCTAGTAGAACACTTTCTCCAGACTTTACATCCCTTTCTCTTATAGTCTTTCTAGAGAACCTTTCACGCCATGGAAAATTAAGTTGTGATGTACCTGCTGTTTTCCTAAGTCTTTCTCACTTCTTCATGTTCTTATGATCACCCAGCTTATTGGGTAATGGTTCCTGTTTTTCAAAACTCACTCTTTGTTTTCCTTTACTAAAATGTAAACTCCAGGAGAGCACAGACTTTGTTTTGTTTAATAATGTGTTCCTGGATGAACTTCTAGCACAAGGTAGCCATTTGTTGGATTTGTAGTGCCAGATGAACTTGCTGAGACACAGTTACATAGGAGTTTAAGAACTATCCTTCTTGGGGATAGAATTGATAGCTTCAGTTCTTGAAGAAGGAAGAATAGGGGGCTGGAGAGATGGCTCAGCAGTTCAGAGCACTGCAAGCTCTTCCAGAGGTCCTGGATTCAATTCTCAGCACCCTCATGGCAGTTTATAACTATCTGCAACTCCAGTTTGAGGGAATCCAACACCCCCACATAGCCATGTAAGCAAAACACCATTGCACATACAATATGAAAAATTTTTTTTTTAAAAAGGAAGGATAACTGCTAAAACAACACAGCAGTTTGTGTCCAGTTGAGAATAATACTTTAAGAAAGAAAATAATAGCCTTTAACCTTTTTAAGTTGAAACTAGGTATTTGCTGCAAAACCACAATAACAGTATTTGGGAGATAGAGACTAAGGCTTAGGGACTCAAGGTTATCTACTTATGCATAGCAAGTCCCAAGGCTGGTCTGAGCTATATGAGACCTTGTCTCAGAAAGTCAAAAATGGAGCTTGGGAAATGGCTGAGTCAGTGAAGTGCTTATCATGAGAGCATGGAGACCTGAATTTAATTCCTACCATCCATATCAAAGCTGTATGCAATAGCACATGTCTCTGTTCCCAGTACTGAAGAAATAGAGACAGGAAGGACCTTTGGGGTTTGGTGGCCAGCTATTTTAGCCAGATGGGCCAACTTCAGGCTTAATGAGAAATCCTGTGTCAAAAAATAAGGTGGAATGAGGTGCAGTGTCTGGCACATGCCTTTAATCCCAGAATTGGGGAGACAGAAGTTGGTGGATCTCTGTAAGTTCAAGGCTACCATGGTCTACATATATAGTTTCCAGATAGTCAGGTCGACATAGAGAGATCCTATCTCAATAAAGTAAAAAGGTGGAAAACAATTGAAGAAGACACTACATGTTGACTTTTGGTCTCCACACCCATACATATACATAAGAACCAAATATGACCCCAAACACACACAAACATATATATACACATATATATTTTAATATGTGATGTAGTTTGTGGCTTTTATTTTATTGTACACTCTTATTTATTTTACTGTACTCATTACCTCTACCTCTCTTCCAACCCTTATTCCTTGCAACCCCTCCAACACTAGGTAGGAGAGAAAGAAGGTTAGAGGTGGAACTGGATGTAGAACTCTTGAAGTAGATAGAGTTCCTATCTTTCCGGAAGTCTTGCCTGTCCTCTCCTGCTTCGCTATAGGCCATTCAGCTCTTTCTTGAAGCAATCAAAAGTTTTTGAAAAGAGTGTTTACAAAATATCCATCCATAAAAATAACAATACCAAAGTCCTGTCTGTACTCCAGAAATCAGCATTAGTATAATGCCAAGACAACTTTTACACAGCATACAAGAAGATCATCCCAACAGGTATCCTTTAGGGCTTTCCTGTGTGTTAAGTGCCAGACACGTGGTTTTATAACACTTGAACTGTGGCTAGTACAACTGAGGAACTGAATTTTTCATTTAAGTGTAAATTCAATACTTGGTTTTTGGAAAACCTCAAAATATATTTGAAACAAGTAGATATGGGGATCAACTTTTTCAAGTGTAAATTTTGCAAAATTCAAGTCAAGTATTACCCCTCAAAATTTTGTGTCCAAATTGGTGTATGCTATAAAATTTCAGTATGCTTTAGCATGTGAAGAGTTAGCTAAAAAGCACATTATAAAATATCTCATTAGTCCTGGGCAGCAGTGGTGCATGCCTTTAACCCCAGCACTTGGGAGGCAGAGGCAGGCGGATCTTCTGAGGTGAGGCCCACCTGTAAAGTGGATGTTTTTCCTCCTGACTCTAAGCTCCTGGAATAAAGAGGTGTGGGACTCCATCTATATTTACAGATACTGACGCCATATCTAGGCTCTTCCCTGACTAGCTCAAAATAACCACCAGTCCACAAGGGCGGAGGTGGGGAGATGGTGTGGGGTGTCAGGGTTCTGAAGGCCCATGAGTACAACAGAATGACTGATTGACTTCGGGGATCAACTTCAGTGAAGGCAGCTCAAGTTTATTCAGAGTGAACAAGGATTATATAAAACTTTGGGGAGTGGATGGGGTTTCCCAGAATGGATGTACATCATTGGCTCTGGGCTTAAGGTACCAGGAATGCCTCATTTGCATAGAGAGACATTCTAGGAATCTCAGGTGCTTGCTAGGTGGGTTCTTTTGGGAGAAAGGAAGTTGAACCTGTAATTTTGCTAAGGACTACATGACGATCCTCAGGTAGAGGATGTGGCGGCCAGGCTCCCCAGATAAGATCAGACAGAGAAAAGGAAACCCTGCTGACAAAGGGAGTCCTCTACTTTGCACCAAATTCAGGGCTGTCCAGTCATGGTAGACTGCAATGGTAGCAGCAGGATCTTCCAACACTATCTCAGAAAATACATACACACACACACAGGTGGGAGTGGTGTCTTTGGTCTCAAATTATCTCACTAATGGAGCTTTCTCGTTCAGCTATCCTGGCTGACTGGCAAGCTTTAGGAATCCTCTTGTCTTGGCCTTCCCTTCTGTGGCATTACAGACCCACCCCATTACACACTGCTTTTTAGGGGATGGGGGGAGTCTGAACTTAGATGTTACATATTGAACCCTATTTGTTTTGATTTTGGTTTTTGAAATGGGATCTCTTGTAACTTAGTCCAACCTTGAAATTGCTGCGTAGCTAAGAATTCTCTTAACTTCTGATCCTTCTGTTTTTATTTTCAACGTCTTGGGGTTATATGTTTTCCTTTCACATTATGAATGGGCCTCTTTATAGTGGGACTTTCTTGGACCCACCAGAAGATGAATAAAGACATAGAGACTTATTTTTTATAAAAAACGTAGGCACCATAGCTGGGCATTTTCTCAGGTAATCTAACCCCACAGATTCTGGCCTACATCCCTCTACGTGGCCTGTTTCCTCTCTCTCACTCAGTCCCAGCACCCGCCCCTCCCATGTCACGCGTCCCCTGCATTGGATTCTTCTCCCAAAGACCCTCTTTCAGCCGGGAATTCCATCCAACTATTGGCCATCAGCTCTTTATAAGCCAATCAAAAAGTGAGAGAGGATGAGTGTTGACAAAATATGAGGCTGGTGATGAGCCAGCCACAGGAATAAATGCAATACCTAAGTCCAACAGTGCTAGCTCTCTGTCAGTTTAGCAATCAACAAGTGAATATTCAAAGACGCCCTTCACATAGTGTACAAAAGATTACACCAACACCTTTCCTCAAATACCTTTGCTTTAAGCTGTATCTATTCATCTGTGAAGAACATTATTATAATTGGTGAGAATCTGATGTTTATCAGCCTTAAGTCTTTTAGAAGAGATTAAGTTTAACTGATCATCTGGCAGAGCATAAGAAGAAAGTTATCAAATGTTAAGACTTAAGCTGTGCTTTTAGGTTTTCTGAAAGAATGCAGCATCCTTCAGCTAAGAGCTTGTCCGTAGTTAGCAGTGCTACAGCACAAACGGATGCATACTTACATGCATATTACTGTCTTTGAAAGCTATCTATTAGCATTATAACTTGAAGTACAGCGTATTTAAATTTATATTTTGTCCCCAGAATGTAAAAGATTCGTCTCTTCT
Organism: Lophiomys imhausi; assembly: GCA_907164525.1. Classification (NCBI taxonomy): domain Eukaryota; kingdom Metazoa; phylum Chordata; class Mammalia; order Rodentia; family Muridae; genus Lophiomys; species Lophiomys imhausi. The sequence continues at coordinate 1,570,268 of CAJQZJ010004750.1, read as the reverse complement.
GGAAAGTGATAAGAAAAGGAAAAATAGGCCAAAGGGCAAGCGAAACAAAAGAAAGACAGAGGATCTTCAAGACATAGATGGAGAAATAGAAGGTATTCTGCAGAAGAAAGGTGAGCTATGGACAGCAGGAGACAGCTGTGCTGTGTTGGCTTTGAGAGAGGGATTACTATTCTGAGTTGTTTTGCTTAAGAGCTATTTGCATGTGGAAGTACTTAGTTAAAAACATTTTTTATCCAATGGAGCTTTAGTTGTATGTTTATATGGAATCACTAATATCTTCACCTTTTTTGTTTTTTACTAGCTAAAGCAAGGAGTACAGAGCTGCAGATATCCAGTGTGAAGTTTGAAGATGTTGGAGGCAGTGACGCAACATTAAAAGTTAGTACCAATTGGGAAATGACATTACTTGAGATGGGTGTATTGTTAGACATCTACACAAACAAAGCCTACCTGTTTTTAATTTAAGTGAAAAAAAACTATGTATACAGCTGTTTTGCTTGTGTAAATGATTGTGCACCACTTGCATGCCTGTTGCTCTCAGAGGGTAGAAGGGGTTGCCAGAGTCACTGGAACTGGAGTTACAGACAGTTGTGAGCCACCACGTAGGTGCTAGGAAATGCACCCAGGTCCTCTGCAAGAGCAGCCAGTGCTCTTAACCACTGGGCCATCTCTCTAGCACTACCTCTTTGGGGTTTTGTTTGTTTGTGTTTTGCTTTTTTGAGACAAGGTTTCTCTGTGTAGCACTGGCTGTCCTGGACTCGCTTTGTAGACCAGGCTAGCCTGGAACTCACAGAGATCTGCCAGCCTCTGCCTCCTAAATGCTGGGATTAAAGGCATGTGCAACTACACCCAGCCACGTCTTTGGTTTTTAATATGAACTAAATATAGAAAAGAAGACTGGGAGGTGAGATGGGCAGGCCTGATCCTTTATGGTAGCAAGAGAGAAATGAAGATTCCTTTTCACATTTTTAGTTCTAGTGTATGTAAAGTACATGTTTTATAAGTTACACTCTTCTGCAGTACTAATGATAATGGCTACAGTTTTTTTAGTGTCTCCTCTGTTACAGTCACTATGGTAATTACTCTTCATGGTATTTTATAAGATAAATATTTTTACAGCTTATGAAATAGAAGCATGGAGATATTGAAGTATACCAAAGCCAGGATTCAAGCTTAAGTCCAAGCTTAAAGTTTGTGTTCTATCTAGTATATTTTGGTGTTCCAAAATATAGGATATTTCATTCTCCTTGACTCTTTCTTTCTTGGACTGAGGAATACATACATCTTTTATGCTTTATCCTTGACAGGAAATCTGCAAGATGCTCATACACATGCGTCACCCAGAGGTATACCACCACCTTGGTGTCGTGCCCCCTCGTGGAGTTCTCCTGCATGGGCCACCAGGCTGTGGGAAGACATTACTTGCACACGCAATCGCTGGGGTGAGGCTAGTTAGTGCTCGATTTTGATTTTTGTTGTTGTTGTCGATGATTGTTTTTCTCTTTAGTCAACTCCAATTAGACCTAGTATCTCCTTAGAGAACAGACTTGATCAGTAAGAAATTCCCCATCCTCCTCCTCTGCCTCTCTTCCTTCTTCCCCCGGCATCTTCCTTACTGTCTTTTTGTTGTTTTGAGACAGAATTTCTCATTGAATCTGAGTCACAGTTGATTTGGCTAGACTAGATAGCCAGTAACTGCAGGGATGAGCCTTCAGCCTCCGCATGCTGGGGTTACAGATGTGGAGGCCCACGGCTGGGCTTTTACAGCAGTGCTGTGGTGCAACCTAGGGTTCACATGCACTTTACAGGCTGAGCCGCCCCAACCTTTTATTTACATTTTTCATGCTTCTACTTAGGCTTTTTGTTTTTTAATAAATGCAGTTATTGTGTCTTTGACAAAAATCAGATGGGAAGCGGCGTGGTGGTGCACGCCTTTAATATCGGCACTCGGGAAGTAGAGGCAGGTGGATCTCTGAGTTCAACCCAGCCTGGTCTACAAAGTGAGTCCAGGACACCCAGGGCTACACAGAGAAACCCTGTCTCGAAAAACCAAAAATAAATAATTTTTTAAAGAAAGCTAACAGTCTTAATTTTGTCCTATCAAGGTGTTCAGAAACTTTTTTCATGATAAACTACAAAATAGTCCAAGGAAATTTAATTAAAAGAATAGCATATTATTCTAGTCATTACTAGAATGAGCTTTCACTTTAAAAAAAAAAGATTTATTTGTTTATTATGTATACAGTGTTCTGTCTGTAGGTATACCTACAGGTCGGAAGAGGGCACCAGATCTAATGGTTGTGAGCCACCATGTGGTTGCTGGGAATTGAACTCAGGACCTCTGGAAGAGCAGTCAGTGCTCTCAACCTCTGAGCCATCTCTCCAACCCTGACGTTTTTGTTTTTAAGATTTATTTATTGTATTATATTTGTGAGAATCTTGCCTGCATGTATGTCTGTGTACCCTGGGGATGTCTGGAAGGCAGAAGAGGGTATGAGATCCCCAGGAGCTGGAGTTACAGACAATTGTAAGCTGCCACGTGGCACTCTTAACTGCTGAGCTATCTCTCCATGCTTCTAAGTAGTGTTGTCCTTGGGTCCACAGACAGAGATGAAATTCTTTAGGAAATTTATAGAGGCCAGAAAGATGGCAGAGTGGGTAGAGGCTTTCTACCATGCTTGGTGATCCTATGTTAAACCAGAAGCAAGGTGGGAGAAGAGAACCAATTTCTACAAGTTGTCTTCTGACCTCAACTTGTGCACAGTGGCACACACATGCTTGTACACATACATGAATGGACACACAATAAATAATAAATGCTTTTTGAAAACTAAAAAGAAAAACCATGTCATTTTGATGGGACAGATTGGATAAGGAAAAAATGTGGGACAGTTAAATGTTATTTCATCTTTGGCCACTCTTTCCTTTTTTGTGCACAGGAACTTGACATGCCGATTCTGAAAGTGGCCGCTCCAGAGATTGTGTCAGGAGTTTCTGGAGAGTCTGAGCAAAAGCTCAGAGATTTGTTTGACCAAGCTGTGGTGAGTCAGCTGTTGCCAGCTTGTCACATACGGCAAGCTTTCAGTAGATATTCTGCTTTCTGTGTCAGTGTTCTACAAGCCACTCACCTTTCTTTTGTAAAGATGTTTTAAATCATTAAATGATGTAATGATACAGACTGCTGGGTAAGTAATCTGTTTCATGTGAAATCAAACATAAAGATAATTAGTGACAGTTTTAGGCTTCAGGCTGTCATACCCAGGGGTTAAATGTTCAAAGCATATTGTCCTTAAGATACTTCGTTCACTTTGTTCCTTCAGCTTATGCCTGACTAAACAACTTGCAAACAATATGTATGCTTAGGGTTATGCAAGCACTGTAAAACTCAAGGACAAATGCTGTTTCTATGATTAATGGTATGAAAAGAAAATTCTCTTACCAAAGAGGGAGATTATACCTAACTACAGTTTCTGTTATTAAAATTTAGAAGAGGGTATTTGGATCCAGTTGAAGTTATATCTTCAGCATATTATGGTGGTTAAATGCCTTTCTCATTGAGAAAGTTGAAGACCAATTCAGTATTGTCATGTAACATGTTGGGTAAGAGACCTATCTACTCTGCTCTTTTTTTTAAATTTATTTACTTTTATGTATATGGGTGTTCTGCCTGCATGTATGCCTGCAGGCCAGAAGAGGGCATCTGATCACATTATAGATGGTTGTGAGCCACCATGTGGTTGCTGGGAATTGAACTCAGGACCTCTGGAAGAACAGCCAGTACTCTCAACTGCTGAGCATTCTCTCCATCCCCCTCTACTCTGTTTTTTAATAGTAACCTGGGATGACAATACCCAAATTCTCATGGGGTTTCTGAGTGTTTAAATCAGAAGATTTTTTTTTCCAGATAGTATGTTACTATATTGTCTGGCCTGGCCTTAAATTCCTGGCCAACCAACATTCCAACCTCAGCCTCCCAAGTGCTGTGATTATAGGTATGCACCATCATGCCCAATTAAAAGAATTATTTTTTGGGGGGTAAGATTTCTTTATTTATGTATATGAGTGCCCTGTCTTCATGTACTCCAGAAGAGGGCATCAGATCTCATTACAGATGGTTGTGAGCCACCATGTGGTTGCTGGGAGTTGAACTCAGGACCTCTGGAAGAACAGCCAGTGTTCTTAACCATTGAGCCATCTCTCTAGCCTGAAAGAATTCTTATAAAACCTTTAAAACTGTGTCTAATACACAGCAAGGGTCCTGTAAATCATGACATATGCACTTGAGCAGGCATGAATCACCACTGTGACTAAAACTAAAAGATAAAAAGGTGTGTGTGTGTGTGTGTGTGTGTGTGTGTGTGTGTGTGTAACATTATTTATTTCTTCAAGTAGATGAAAAGTTTTTTAAGTCATGTTTCCTTCCAGACAGGGTCTAATGTAACCCAGTCTGGTCTCAACTTCTTGTGTAGCAGAGTATGATTTTAAATTTCTGATCTTCCTGCTCCCAACCAAGTGTTAAATTACAGTTGTGTGCCACCACACTGGGTTTAATTTTATGTCTTTATTTGCATCTAACGCATATAATGGCTCATAAGTATAACCATTGTAACTACCAGAAGCTGATGTGAAATGAGAGAAATAATAAGTAACTATACCCTTAAATAACCATAAATAATAATGAGTATAAATTATAAGAATTCATTAATTTTTGAAAGTCTTACTCTTGTAGCCCTTGGTAGCCTGGAAGGCACTATGCAGATCAGGCTGGCCTGAAACTTAACAGAGCCTACCTCTGTCTTGCTGTGTTGGGTCACCATGTCCAGCAAGAAAAAACATGTTTAGGATGGGAAGAAGTAGAGGCTAAGTGCTAGGTTTGTTATGTAGCCGACAGTGAGAATGGCATGAGAAGCACCAGGAAGACCCAGAGAAAAGGTGACAATGACTGTGCATTTCTCTAAAGTGTGTACAAATGGGACATGTGGTTGTATGCTGTGGTTCCCTCTTGTTGCTGTGACAAGACACCATGACCAAGGCAACTTATAGAAGAAATAGTTTATTTGGGGTTTATAGTTTCAGAGGGTTAGAGTCCATGACCATCATGGCAGGAAGCATGACAGCAGGCAGGCAGGCATGGTGCTGGAGCAGGAGCCGAGAGTTTATGTATTAATCTACAAGCATGAGGGAGAGAAATTTAACTGAGAATGACCACAGGTGACACACCTCCTCCAACAAGGCCACACCTCCTAATCCTTCCCAAATAGTTCCACCAACTGGGGAGCAAGCATTCTAATATATGAGCCCTGAGATTTGGGTGGCATTTTCTTTCAGACGACCATGGAAATTTTTGTATGTATAGTAAACACAATGACAAATATGGATACAAAGATAAATGGCAAATTTAGGTCGTTAGTTCTGTGTTAAATCTCCCTGTAAACTAGTCCTAGTACTCAGCATGTACAGTGGCTAATGCCACATAACCTTTGTCAAGCAAGGTGTTCTTTCCTAAAATGGATCCCTTCTTTAGGCTAAGTTCTGGTTATCATCACTTACCCTTTCCCATTTAGTTTTGCAGGATACTGACAAATAATAGTGGGTTTATTTTCTGAGACCTTTGTTCTGTCCTTTTAATTTTGTAACTTATCTGCAATCATAGGTTTTCTGCAAACATAGTCATGAGGAAGATTGGGGAAGAGAGCCAGTAGTGATAGGCCAAGTACCTGTTACTTTGGTGTCATTTTGAGCTGACAGTGTGTTACTTTCAGCACAATAAATGTCACTATTTTGATTATGGAGTGACTCAGTATGATTGAGATTATAAGCCTAGGTTTTTGTTTTTCACTTAATTCTTATTGCTCTTATGTGTGTTAAAATGTATGTTTTATCAAATTCACTGTTAGCCTCTTTGTTGTTATTGTTGTTGTTAATTTGAGTTAGAATCTCAGTCTGTATTCCAGGCTGCCCTCAAACTCATAGCAATCCTCCTACCTTAGTCAGTGCTGGAGTTAACAACATGAACCACTATTTTGTCCTTTTATCCATTTTAAAGTGTAGCATTCACTGGCATTAAGTACTTAACTTTTAAAAAAATTTATAGTACATTTATTTAAGTGGTGAGTGGGGGCACACACATGCACCAAGGCACATGTAGCATATAGAAGTCAGAAGAGATCAGTTCTTTCCTTCTAAATCCCAAGGATCAAATGCTGGTTATTCCTAGTGGCAAGCACCCTTCCTCACCCACCGAGCACCTCATCACCCACATAGTTATTATTTTTGTGTAACTATCATCATCACCCACCTCTAGAACTTTTTCATCTTCCTTAGTTGTAGCTGATATGCAGGAACTCATTCTACTCTCCCCAGTCCTAGCAGCCACTATTCACTACTTTATGCCTCAGTGAATTTGACTATAAGAAGTAGCTGATCTTTATTTTAACACTTTGTCTGAAATCTAGTGCCGAGTTTATTTATATACATAAAATAAAGACCTGGGGCTAGAGAGATAGCTCAGTGGTTAAGGGCACTTACTGCTCCCTTAGACACCTGGGTTTGGATCCTAGCACCTACATGGTGGATCACAACCATCTATGACTTCAATTATAGGGCATTTTACACCATCCTTTTGGCTCTGCTAGCACCAGGCACCCAGGTGGCACACATATACAAATGCAGACAAACACTTTAAAAAATTTTTAAATAACATGAATTTTTTTTTTTTTTTGGTTTTTCGAGACAGGGTTTCTCTGAATATCTCTGGCTGTCCTGGACTCGCTTTGTAGACCAGGCTGGCCTCGAACTCGAAAAGATCCGCCTGCCTCTGCCTCCCAAGTGCTGGGATTAAAGGTGTGCGCCACCACCGCCCGGCCAATAACATGAATTTTTAAAACCTGAAACAACAAAAACACCTACAAAAATCTGATCATGTGTTAACTGAAAGATTGAAATTTTATTATCCTTCCTTATTCAGTGTAGTCTTTGCAAAAAGAACCTCTGGGGCAGGGGCAGGGGATATCTCAGTGTGTGGGGTGAGTTTGCTGCCTGACACCTCAGCACGCGCACACTCACACACACTCAAGTGTACACTCACTCACACACACACACATGCACGCATGCAAGCCACTGGTAGATTTAGTATAAAAGAATGGAAGAGTGCCGGGCGGTGGTGGCGCACGCCTTTAATCCCAGCACTCGGGAGGCAGAGGCAGGCGGATCTCTGTGAGTTCGAGGCCAACCTGGTCTACAAAGCGAGTCCAGGACAGCCAGAGCTACACAGAAGAACCCTGTCTCAAAAAAAAAAAAAAAAAAGCAAAAAAAAACAAGAATGGAAGAGTTGTGGAGGTGAACGGTGATGATTACACAACAGTGTAAAACATGCAGTGCCACTGAATTATACTGAACATGTTAAAACGGTAAATGTTATAGAAATTAAAAAAACTTACAGTGCTTCTTAAGATGATCTTACAGCAATTGAAAACTTTGGACATTTTTATGTTAGAGAAAAGCTTACACCATTTGATAAAACTTGGATTCTCTAGCTTGAAACTTATTTTTATTATGGTTTTATGGAAAGTGATCTCATGTAGCCAGTCTGGACTGGAACTAGAAATGTTGTCTACAGTGCCCTTGAATGTTGATCTTCCCAAGTGCCAGGATTCTAGCATGTGCCACTATGCCTAGTTTAAAGCTTTTAAATTTGCTGCTTATATCCTATAACATACAAATATGTCTAATTTATGGAAGAATTGCAGAAGATTATTTCACAAACCATGATACATTCTCTTCTTTAAACATCCTGGTTCTCTTGGGAAATAAGAATCAGAAGCATTATTGATAAAGCAATAATGATGCCTCCTTCATCATTATTCTTTTGGTGACTGATCCTTGAGCTTAAAATTCTAAAGAATACATAAACACTATGTACCAATATAGAGAATCCATTTTATAGTTATCTCATTGTGATATTTTTACTTCTAGTCAAATGCACCCTGTATTGTTTTTATTGATGAAATTGATGCTATCACTCCTAAAAGAGAAGTTGCTTCAAAAGATATGGAACGAAGAATTGTAGCCCAGCTTCTAACCTGCATGGATGGTAAGTAATGAATTCATTTTAAGATAATATATCTCTTAAAATAATTTAAGTCATACATGTGTGTACAATCCAGTTAAATAGTGAATCTCATAAACAGGATTTTTTTAAAGATTTTCCATTCATTTCAAATTGTATTGTGTTTGTGTATATGCATATATGTGTGTGCCATGAGTGTATACGTGTGTATGTGAGAAGGGAAGCCAGAGGTCAATCTCAGGTGTCATTCTTCAGGAGTCATCATTCGTCAAATTGGCTTGTTGCTTACAAATAGGCTAGACTGACTGGCCAGTGAGCCCCAAGGATCTCCTATCTTCACCTCCCCCACTCTGGGATTACAGGTGTGCCACATTACATGGTTTTTTTAATTTGTTTGGTTGGTTTGGCTTTTTCGAGACAGGGTTACATGTGTTTTTTCTTTTTAATATAGATTCTGGGGATTGAACACAGAACCTCATGCTTGCATGCCAAGCACTTTTCTCCCTACCTCTGTAGTAGTTAAATGTGTATATACTAATAGATTGTTTTGCTTTTTCTGTCTATCCTTTCAGGGTTGCATAGTACCTACTGTTGTCCCTTAAGGATACCTTTCTATAAGAAATGTTGAAATTTCAATGCATTTATATTTACCTCTTTAAGAAAAATATTTTTATTTTTAGCCTGGTGTGATGACAAGTGCCTTTAATCCTAGCACTCAGGAGGCAGAAGTAGATAGACCTCTGAATTTGAGGACAGCCTGGTCTACATAGTAAATTCTAGGCCATCCAGAGCTACAAAATGAATCCCTGTTTATATCCGCTTTTCCACAAAAAATGATTTTTAAGTATGTGTATGTGTGTGGGGGTTTGTGTATGTGATTACAGTGCCTGTGGCGGCCATAAGATCCCTCATAGTAGCAAGTCATTTTGAGCCTTCAGGCCTGGATATTTGAAACCAAACTAGGGTCCTCTGCAAGAATAATATGAGCTCTTAACTGCTGTGTTTACCTCTTTTTAAATGTTAATAATATTCTTTAAATTTACTATGTAGATTTAACATTTAACATTTCCATTATATGGAAACATTCCTCCTAGTGTTTCCATGTAGAGTTTGAAGTCATCCTGGGCTGAATAGTGAGTTATAGGCCAGTCAGTGATACATCACAAAAAGAAACAAAAACAAGAAAAGAAAGAAATAGCATATGTTTTGGTGTCATATTCCTGTAATCTGTTTCCAAGCACATAGACTGAGACAGGATAATTGCTGTGAGTTGGAGCTAGGCTGGCTTACATAGTGAATTTCAGGCCTAGCCCGATCTACAGAGTGAGACCCTGTCTCAAAATAAGAAAGTGAAGTTAATTTGAAATATTATATAACATATATATATATGCATATATATATATATATATATAGAGAGAGAGAGAGAGAGAGAGAGTGTGTGTTTCTTAGGGTGCCCAGCTGTAAATTACTTGTCATATTTTATTTTTCGTGCAATACCAGGGATTGAAACTGGTTCCTAGTGTGTGTTCTGCAAGCTCTCTACCATGTTTTTGAGATCTATATTCTGAGAAAAGCTTTTCATAGATTCTTGCTAATCAGATAATATATCCATCATTTATAATCTACTTAGCAGTTGAATACCATGTTATTTCCTGTGAGGCAGTATAACCTAGACTCTCTCCTTTTTAATTCTGGTTCAGCTGACAACACATTTATGAAAGATAAAACTGACAGTATTTTTGTGAAAAAAAAAATTTAAGCCCTATATTCTGTTCATTCCTAAAAGTCTGTCTCTAAAGTAAGCCAGACCAGCTCGGGCTGCTCTGTTCCCCCCTCCCCTGTTCTTGTGGGAAAGCGCTGCTGTCTTCCCCAGGCCCCATTGCTGACTGCTCATAGTGTCTAGGTGTGCCTTCATGTGACCCCTGTGTGCTGTCACTACCTGTTGAGCGTGGCTAATATTTACCTTTGCTATGGAAATCATACTTGCACTGCAGGCTTTCCTGAAGTGTCTGCTTCTATGAAGCTTCCACCATCCCCTTTTCTTTATTACAGTGCTTAGTTTATCCTGGTTGTTATTAAACTTCTTTAAACTTGTCTTACACCGTCTTTCCATGTTTTCTTATTCATACGCTTTACATTCCTTAGTATATTGGGAATTGCTGGTAAGAAAGGCAGTTTTTTATCTTCACATTCTTTATATATTAAATAATAAATGTTTATAAGCATTTATATATCAAAGTGCACAAATTCTCTCTAACCTTTAAAGGATTTGTGTGAACATTTTTGTCCTCAAATATCAGATGTCTTGTTCTCTACTCTTTTATGCCTGGTTCTTACTAGACCTGAATAACGTGGCAGCTACAGCTCGAGTCCTAGTTGTGGGAGCTACTAACCGACCCGACTCTTTGGATCCTGCTTTGAGACGTGCAGGAAGGTTTGACCGAGAAATATGCCTGGGCATCCCAGATGAAGCATCCCGAGAAAGGTATAATCTTAGAGTGTTGTTGTTTGTACACTACTATATGAGCTGAACAACATGTTTTGAAAATAGGTGGTAAGGAATACCATGTAGTTCATGTTCATTTACTCTTCATCTCTCTCTCTCTCTCTCTCTCTCTCTCTCTCGTGTGTGTGTGTGTGTGTGTGTGTGTGTGTGTGTGTGTGTGTGTGTGTGCCTCTCTCTTTTGTGGTTTTGGGAATTTAACTAAGGATCTTAAATGTATTCACAAGCAGGCTACCATTGAGCTAAATTTCCAGGGTCTTCCCCCTTTTCTCTCTCTAAAATTGATTTGGAAAGGGAGAAAAAAACAATGTATAACAAAACAACTCACTCATCAATAGGACATTTGTTATAGGTTGTTCAGTAGTGATAATCATTGTGTTTATTGATAACTATTTGTCTGATTTTTTTTTTTCCAAGACAGGGTTTCTCTGTGTATCATCGGCCATCCTGGACCCACTTTGTAGACCAGGTTGGCCTTGAACTCACAGAGATCCACCTGCCTCTGCCTACCCAGTGCTGGGATTAAAAATGTGTGCCACTACGCCCCGCCATTATAGGCAACTGTGAGCTGCCATGTGGTGCTGGGATTTGAACCCAGGTACTTTGGAAGAACAGCTAGTGCTCTTAACCGCTGAGCCATCTCTCCAGCCCCCTTGTCTGATATTCTGGATGCATTGTGTATTTTAGTTGTCTTACCAACTGCAGAACAGTGTCTGTACCTCTAGAGCAGTATAGTGCCATCTAGTCTATATGCTAGTTAAGACTGAGTACCATTGCACTAGTCTGCCCAAGGCTGTGGGTCTCATACATGCTTATGAGTGCTATTTAGTGATTGGTGTGGAAAGAACAAAGAGCTGTACACCAATAACCAAAAATAAAACTTGATAAGCAGATGCTTTGAGAAGCACCCTTAAGGTAGTAGACATCTAATGAATTAATGTTTGAACTACCACATTTATAATGGTTGGTTTGTTTGGTTGTTTGTTTTGTGATAATTGTGATACTAAAATAATTACATAATCACTAGCTACTTTTAGGATAAGTGATAAACAATGAAACAAATCATTGCTTTAGAGGGAAGAGAGGAGGAGGAGAAGATGAAGAATGTGGTCAAAAGCACTATGTGTAGAAGGTTCAACTATAGATCTGTGCCATCCTTTCCTTCTTCCAGTGTTTGATGTCACTTCATTTTTCTTAAAAGTTACTGTTATTTGACAGTTTCTAAGCTGTTGACTTTGTAGTTATTTGTATAGATAATTATCTTCATATGTATTCTTTTGTTGTTGTTTTTTTCAAGACAGGGTTTCTCTGTGTAACAGAACGCTGCCTGTTCTGGACTCAGCTGTGTTGTGATTAGCTTGCAGACCTCGTTGGCCTTAACTGGTGGCCTGACCGAACTTAATGTCTCTAGGAGAAGAGAACTGAGACCCAGAGTGGCCCTTTTCCCCAATAAATAAATACACCAAGACCTTTTATTATTTCAACGCTATGCCTTAGAAAGGCAGACTTCAACTAGCTCACCTAAGTTAACCCTACCAACTAGTCCCAACCAGCCATGTGGCTCTCTGTACCTTCTGAGCCTTCTGACCCCACAGAGACTTCTGTTTTCTTCCGTGTCTCCTCCCAAAAAGTGTACTTCCTCTTCTTTTCCCAGGGTTCCCTTCTTCCTCCCAGGAAGTTCCACCTTGCTATACTCTTTCTGCCAGCTAATTGGCCATCATCAGCTTTTATTTTCCAATCAGAGAATACCTCAGAAAAGGCAGTAACCAGAACTCAGAGCATTGAAATCAGCTTTTGAAAACCATGCATCAGACCTTTCTCCAATAAGGCTGGCCTTGAACTCACTGAGGCGTGCCTTTGTCTCCTAAGTTCTGGGATTAAAGGTGTGAGCTGCCACACCTGGCTTCATATGTATTCTTTAAATTGCTTATCTATTATCGAAGTTTGCTTACTAATACTTTCATACATCCGGCAAAATGATAGTTATTTTAGTCATATTTATTTATGAACTGTTTAGCTGCTGAGCAAAGTGGTCCGTGCCTGTATCTCAGATTCAGTACAGAAAGTTATCCCAACTATGCCTCATACTGTCCTCATACCAAGCTTTAGTTTTACGCAAAACTACTAATTAAAATGGAACGTACTTAATGTGTAAAATAGTAGTAATGCTTTAGCTTTAAGACCTGTGAAGATTGACTTACTATAACCTGCACAATGTCTTGATACAGAAAAAAAAATGTTGGCTCTCTTCTGGCTGGGAGTTGCACCTGTCTTACTGAGCTTTGCCATAGCCCTAGAAAAAAAGTTTTAAGGTAACTTGATAATTTTTCCTTAAAACTCTTTTTTTTTAAAGATTTTATTTAATGTTTTTGAGTGTTTTGCCTGTATGTACATCTGTGTATCACGTACATGCTTGATGCCCATAGAGATAAGAAAGAGGGTATCAGAGCTCCTGGAATATGCAGTTATACACAGACAGACAGTTACGAGCTGCCAGTGGATGCTGGGAATCAAACCCAGGTCTTCTGCAAAAGCAGCAAGAGCTTTACACCACTGAACCATCTCTCCACACACACTGCCTTTTGCTTTATAAGAAATTTCCATCATACTTGAAAGGAGACCTGTTTTAATTGATTAAGTTATTTTTTATATGGAAAATTTTTGAGAATTTCATATGTGCATACAATGTGTTTTAATCATACTTACCTCTCACTCCTAGCCCTAACTCTTTGCATGTGCATCTCTACTGCCCCATTCCCTCCCAACCTCATGTCCCCCCCACACACACCCCTTTAACCCAGAGTCTGTGCTTCAAGCAAGGGACCATTTACTAGAGCAGGGTCAACCTACCAGGGGCAATATCCTTAAAAGAAAACCAACTCTTCCTCCCCCGAGAGCCTATCAGTTGCCAGTATTCAAGAGTGTGAGGTCATGAGTCCCTTTCCTTTTTCTTGTTACAAAACAAACCACCTTAAAATTTCATGCCCTGAACTTTATCATTACTCATCATTTTTGTGAATTAACAGTTTAGAAAGGTCTGAGTGAGACAGGTGGTTCTGTCTCTTGGTGTCATGTTGCTTCAGTAGCTGAAGCAAGAACATGGGGCAGGAGGATGGTTTTGGTTTTGTGTGTGTGTATATGTATATATAAGGTCTGTCTTAATAGTATCTTATCATTCCCCTCTTTCTCTTGTCTAGCTTAGGATTTCATTGTGGCAGTTTGAGCTTCCTCATAGCCAAATTTAAGTGGCTAGATGCTTACTTGACAGCTTAGAGCTTCAGCAAGAGGTTTTCAGCAAATAGGCCTGGCCAGCATTGCTGTTTAAACCCAGCTTTAGAAGTCACAAAATAATTAATATCACTATACTAGATGGTTTTGTCACTTGGGCCAGAGGCAGGCAGATCTCTGAGTTCGAGGCCAGCTTGGCCTACAAAGTGAGTCTTGGACAGCCAGGACTGCACAAAGAAACCCTGTCTCAAAAAAATAAATAAACCAAGTAAGTGGGTGGAGGAACATACCCTGAGATAGTTCTAGGCCAGCCAGGACTACATAATGAGACCCTGTCTCCAAATACACACAGAGAGAGAAAAGAATTGCAAATAACTTTTGTAGATGTATCACCATTAATACCATTAAAGTGCTACCACTCAGTGATGACATTTTTCTTTCTAAAGAGTGTGATTTTAGAGGCTTGAGGACAAGAATAACTGTAAAATGGAAAAACTTACATTTTGTCTCAGGCTGAACAGCTAATGCTAAAGTTCCAAGTGCCGCAATGCAGTGTCTTCCCTGTCATGTGATGAGAATGGCACTGTCTCTGTGGTCTTCCTCCCCAGTCTAGACAAATCCCAACTGGAGCATCTTGTAAAACGCTGTACCGATCGGTCCTAAAAACTGATATTTATAATCTTATGGTTAAATTTTAAGTTGTTTAGGAATTAAAAGGATGGTCTAGGTTTAAGCAGATGTTTTGGTAATGCAAGTTAGGATGGAAACTGAGTTAGGTGTAGAACTTTAAACTCATTGAGATAGATAGATAATAGAATATTAATATTGGTTCCCAAATACATATGGACTGGGCATTGGGAATGTATGTTATACCTTATAATTTTCATAATTGTGGCCTAATTATTCTTATTGTTCTGGATTGTATTTATTGTTATAAGAAAGAGTTTTTAATTGGACTAAAAGGAGGAGCTGTTTGGGGGGAAGATACACCTTAAATTAAAAAAGAAAAATCAGATAGGAAGGTAAGGGGGAACAGGATAGGAGGTTGGGATAGGGAGGGGGAGGAAGGAGGGGACTATGATTGAGATATAACTTGAAGAAATAAATTACAAACAAAAACTGTTCTCAATAGCATGAAATGAATTGGGGGGATACAGAATTCTCTGTACTGACTTTTCAGTATTCTGTAGAACTAAAGTTGTTCTAAAAATAAAAGTCTTTTTAAAAGCTAGGACAAGGTGGGTGTACGCCTTTAATCCCAGCACGTGGGAGGCAGAGGCAGGTGGATCTTTGTGAGTTCAAGGACACCCAGGGCTATGTATACTAACTCTATCTTTAAAAAGGGAAAAAAAAGAGAAAAGCCTTTTGAGAACATTAGTCAAAAAACGGTAGGATGGGAAGGTTGTGGTTGCCTATAATCCCAGCACCTAGGAGGTGGCAGTAGGAGGGTTCAAGGCTAGCCTGAGCAATACAACAAGTGTGGGACCAACCTCAAGTATATGAAATCCTGTCTCCAAAAACCAGCAAAACCCAATCCTCTTAAAACTTATCCCGTTACTTATCAAATGAATTGTTAAGACTTGGACTGTTTATTCTGGGAACTTCTGATAGTTTGAACCTTTGTTCCAAAAACCAACGAAGCCCAATCCTTTTAAAACTTATCCTGTTACTTATCAAATGAATTGTTAAGACTTGGACTGTTTATTCTGGGAACTTCTGATAGTTTGAACCTTTGTTAGGTTTTGGGGTCTTTCATCCATCAGTTAGAGCTGGCGTGGAAAGACCCAAATTGGATAGCCTTCCTCTGTGCCAGTGGAATATGCGTATGCTAGGATCCCCAAAATGTTTCCTTAGCAATCCTCCACAAGAACGAGCAGCTCTTTGTATGTAATTCAACCCTGAAGCCTACAGGCTTAGGAAATGGTTGTACCTTAAAGACTTTTTTAAAATGTAGTTAACTCCATTTGAATGCCATCTTTTAAAAAAATATTGAAAAAATACAGATTAGAAGTTGGGTGTGGTGGTCATGGACCTGCAGTTTCTTATACTCAGGAAACTGAGGCAGAAAGATCGCTTGAGCCGAGGACTGAGAATTAGCCAGGGGAAGTGAGAAGACCCCCATCTCCTTAAATATATGACATTGACACATGTCATTTGTCAGGTGGGCTTAGCAAAATGTTTTACACATGCAGTTTAAGGTTAATATAAGATGATGTTAGCTGATCATGGTGGCACACATCTGTAATCCTAGTACTTGGGGGGTACAGGCAGAAGGATCAAGAGTTCAAGGCCATCCTCTACGTCATACAGAGTTTGAGACCACCTTGAGCTCCATGAGACCCTGCCTCAAAATGCAAACCCTGCAAGGTTGGATGTTTGAAGTAGCAAGATAAATATTGTGAAACCTTCATTTTATATAATTACTATATACTTGCAAAAGATAATTTTTATAGCTGGATGTGATGAAACATGGCTTTAATTCCAGTTTTTGGTGGCAGAGGCTGTCTGTGAGTTTAAGGTCAGGCTGTTCTACATATCAAGTTGCAGAACAACAAGGGCTACATACTAAGACATTGTTTCAAGGGGGGGAAAGCATACTTTTGGTGCTGAATAGAAGTATGATTTGAGTGTGGAGATTTCTCTTTTTCACATATTTCATTTGCTCTGCAAGTATCCCCATAAGCTATTTCCTCTACGGTATTGCAAAATAGTTAAAAGTGGATTTAAAGCCAGGCAGTGGTGGCGCACACCTTTAATTCCAGCACTCGGGAGGCAGAGGCAGTCAGATCTCTTGAGTTCAAGGCCAGCCTGGTCTACAAAGTGAGTCCAGGACAGCCAAGGATACACAGAGAAACCCTGTCTGGAAAAACAAAAAAAGAAATAAAATGAGCATGTAGTAATAATTAAGCATTTATTGAGTAAATTATTTCATCTTACGTAGCATTCATTGTGATACCATCTGTAGGGTTTAATATAGTATAAGCTTGAAAGTAAATATAGGTAGGAATTTGCTTCTACTTTTAGTCTATGAGCCTGAATTTCTTAACCTGTCTTTTCTGCAGAATTCTCCAAACTTTGTGTCGAAAACTGAGACTTCCAGAAACTTTTAATTTTTGTCATTTAGCACATCTAACGCCAGGCTTTGTTGGTGCTGATCTGATGGCACTTTGCCGAGAGGCAGCCATGTGTGCGGTCAATAGGGTCTTGATGAAACAGCAGGAGCAGCAGCAGAAAATTCCTGGGATTGAAGAGTTGCCCTCTGAAGGAGACCAGGAAGGAAGAGTGGGAGCTGAGCCCCCTTCTGAGACGCAGGTGCTCTTGGTGTTCTTTCTCCTGTTCTGTGGTCAAGTCATGTCAGAATGATTGAGATTTAGTCCTTTACAGAAAAAGTTTTCAGCTCTTATTAGGACATTGGCACTTAAGTGACTCTTCTGCTTAAGTTGGTAAGTCATAAAATCTCGTAACATACAGCATTGTGTAATTTAGGAAGGTGCCTTCTGAATGTTATGTGAAGAAAATAGTGTTTTTCTCATTTTGTTATGAAACATACTGAGTTTAAGATATGTGACTTTCCCAGACCTACCTGGTCTCTGCTTTGCAAAGCAGGCCGTTTGTTCTTTTTTTTTTTTTTTTTTTTTTGGTTTTTCAAGACAGGGTTTCTCTGTATAACAGCTCTGGCTGTCCTAGACTCACTTTGTAGACCAGGCTGGCCTCGAACTCACAGAGATCCGCCTACCTCTGCCTCCCAAGTGCTGGGATTAAAGGCGTGCGCCACCAACGCCCGGCAGGCCGTTTGTTCTTAAATCAGTTGGTTTTTCCTTATTTCAGTCCATCATTATTTCTGTTAACCATGATAAACTCATATTTTTAAATAATATTGTATACAATTTAGGATTTACTTTAATTTTACTTTTCTTTTTTTTATTTATTTTGAAGTAGAGGTTTTCAACTTCTAAAGTTGAAATTTATAGGCATGAGCTGTCAGGGTGACAATGCAGGATTTTGACCTGATTTGATGATTGATTGATTCAAAAGTTCAGTTTAGTAAGGCAGGTTTTCTGACCTGTAAAAATGCTAGAAATACTTAAATGTCTTAGTTTCCAGTTAGATACCTATATTTTCATATGCACACTGGCAAATGGTATAAATTTTCTATTAGTTCCAGATGCATTATATGGGATTTACCACATGATTCTACTAAGAAGAGCTATATTTTATTTCATTTTTCTTTTGGATTTTATTGTTTTATGAGTTGAGTGTTTTGCTTGTATGTATATATGTGCAGGCATGTGTGCCTGTTACCATAGAAGTCAGAAGAGAGGTTCTGATCTCCTGGGACTGGAGTTTCATGTGGTTGTGAGTCATTTGTGGGTGCTGGGAGGAGAGTTGATCCCAGGTCCTCCATGAAACCAGTAAGTATTTGTAACCACTGAGCCAATTCTCAAGCCTTAGAACTGTGTTTAAAACTTATCTTCTTCACTTTAACTTCATATGAACTTACCTTAAATTTGGGGCTTATGTTAATCCAGGTTTGACTAATTTTTATTAAGACATATTTATCAGGAATGCTTCTAAGTGCTAGGTACAACAATGAAAAATCAGGTTCTGTGTTTAAATACCTTGGCAGAGTGAGACTCCAGGGAGAAATAAAAGAGAACACTATAAATATCAGAATTTCTCAAATAATAATACATTCACAAGGTATGGTACTTTTCTGTGTTTTTTTTTTTTTTGTTTTTGTTTTTTTTAGTTTATTTTATATATACTAATGTTTACCTGTGTGTATGTTTGTGCACCACATGTATGCCTGGCCTCCTAGGGTTTTCTTCTAGAGGATCTGGGCTCAAATCCCAGCACCTACATGGCAGCTCACAATTGTCTATAACTTCAGTACTTGAAGATCCAACACCCTCTTCTAGCCTATGCAGGTAGCAGATACCAACATGGCACACGTCCATTTAGGCAGAACACCTCTCCACATGAGTGAATGAATTAAATTTTGCCAGGCAGTGGTGGCACACGTTTTTAATTCTAGCATTAAATCTCTTTAAGTTCAAGGCCAGCCTGGTCTACAGATCCTTTCCAGGACAGCCGGGGCTACATGGAGAAACCCTATCTTGGGGGATAGGGTGGGTTGGAATTTGTTTCTGCACCTTAATGATCTTCACAAAGCAAGAAACCTGCTTTGCAGACCTAGATTCATTGAACTAGGAAGGTTGCCTTCTGTATATTTGGTTGATAAGTTGTTAGAGAAACTTACAATGAATTTATAATTATAATGAGTTATAATTGTTGCCAGAGTAATTTGTCTTAAATCAGCTTTTATGAATATTTAATAATGAAATGGAATTGGTGAAATGGATATTGGCCATCTGCCAGTGTTTGCATTCTCTAGCCTTAGCTTAAGATTTAGAATCATGTTAAATATCGATCTCTCTCCCTTTATCTGACCATGCTGGCCTCAAGCTTATATATTAGCTGAGGATGACTTTGAGTAGCATGGGCCACTAATACTGACCTAGAAATTACTCTATATATATTGATTATAATTGATTTTCTTTATTTAACCAAATATAAGATCTTTTTAGAATAAAATGATTATATCTTGTGTAAAGGAGAAAAAAAATATTACAATTCATAGTTCATTAAGTTCATTATATTTGAGAATCTTGGAATACTTATTTAAATTACATGTAACTATGCGGTTCACATTTTTTTTCCCTTTAACTGTTATCTTAAAGGATGAATTGCAAAAGCTGTTGGGGTTGCTAAGAGACCAAGATCCCCTCTCAGAGGAACAGATGCAAGGACTATGCATTGAATTAAATGATTTCATTGTCGCTCTAGCGGAAGTCCAGCCTTCTGCCAAAAGGGAAGGCTTTGTAACTGTCCCTAATGTGACATGGGCTGATATTGGTGCCCTGGAAGATATTAGAGAAGAGCTCATAATGGCAATATTGGTAGGTATACCAGCTATCAGTATCATTGGCATTGGTCATAAGTTAAGATCTAAAAGAAAACCTGCATTCATGTCTATCAGATTTTATATATATTATAATTTTTTAAAAATTTTAGGCTTTTTGTTTTATGTTTATGAGTGTTTTGCCTGCATATATGTGTACCATGTACATGCCTTGTACTAGTAAAGATCTGAAAGCATCGATCCTCTGAAACTAGAGTTACAGATTATTGAGAACCAATTCTTGTGGGAAATGAACCCAGGTTCTCTGCAAGAGCAATGAGTGCTCTTAACCATTGAGCCACCTCTATAGCCCCTGAATACATCTATTAAAATATAGCATTACTGGGGCTGGAGAGATGGCTCAGCGGTTAAGAGCACTGGCTATTCTTCCAAAGGACCCAGGTTCAAATTCCAGCACCTACATGGCAGTTCACAGCTGTCTGTAAATGCCGGGCGTGGTTTTGCAGGCCTTTAATTCCAGTGCTCGGGAAGCAGAGACATGTGTATCTCTGTGAGTTCAAGGCCACCCTGCTCTACAAAGTGAGTCTAGGACAGCCAGGGCTACACAGAGAAACCCTGTTTGAAAAAACACAAACAAAATATATATATGTGTGTGTATATATATATATATATAGAGAGAGAGAGAAGGAGAGCTTTACTGAGATTAATTCAAATAATATAATATAGGAAATTCCGCCTCAGTTTGTCATCTTTTTTAAGTCTAACTGTCCCAACAATGAGATGTCATTCTCTTGAGATGTTTCATACTCATTATTTTGGTTGTATTTAGTTACTATATAGTGAGTTCAAGAAAAACAAGTTCAGGTTACACTCAAGACCAATTTGTGTGAAAACCACCTTCTTGGTCATATTTAAGGGGTTCAAGGCAGTTTGACACCCATGAAATTTTGAATTGATTTTAGATTACTTTTACCTTTCTGCTTACTATTTTAATTGGTTTATGATCCATTTAAGAGGTGTGTACTACCAAATGTGAAAGTACACTAGGACTGCAGAGAACAGGCATGTATGTACCTGATAGTGTGCACCTGACTGAGTGTAGGTCTGCTGCCTCTGACTTCCTGGAGAAAGCTATCACCTGGACTTTCAAAACCTAGAAATTTGGTTGAGTTTCTAAAACTTGATTTTAATATATTGAAATAGTTTATCTTGGCCTGGGGGAATAGCTTACTGGGTAAAGTATTTGCCATGGAAAGGTAAGGGTCGGAGTTTGTATTCCCAGAAGCCATGTTAAATTCAAGGCAGTAGTGAATGTGTGTAAGTACGACACTGTAATAGAGAAACTGAAAGCAGAGACTGAAGGGTCCCTGGAAGCTTGTGGACCAGCCTGCTTGGTATACACTACAGAAAGAACAAGAGACCCTGACTCAAAGAAGGTGGTAGGAAACCAGAGATTGTCCTCTGACCCACGCATACACTGGCACATACATTATAATGATAAAAATAGATTCAAATATTGTATCTTTCTATCTAAAATGTTCTCATACTTTACATGTATGTATACATTCCTTAAGAACAATGACTTTGGCTTGATTAGGTAGTGTATACACCTTTAATTTTTGTTTGTTCTTAGGAGACAGAGGCAGATGGGTCTTTGAGCCTCCGGTAAGCCTAGTCTACATAGTGAAATCAAAACAGTATAGATTGAGACTATATAGTGTACCCTGTCTTAAAAAAAAATGAGAACTTTTCCTATTTATCACCATGTACCTGATATCTGAAAGAAGGGTCAGCTAACCTTTTCAGGCCTTATGGTCAGGGTTGAATATAAGAGCTGAGATACATTTGAACATTCAGTGTAAAGTAAATGCCTATAATGGATCACTGTTGGCATTGCTTCTTCTAGGCACCAGTACGCAACCCAGACCAGTTCAGAACTCTTGGCTTGGGGTCTCCAGCTGGCATACTCCTAGCTGGTCCTCCTGGATGTGGAAAAACTCTGCTAGCAAAGGTATGGCACAAGTTCTGCTGCCTGTTTTACACTTTTTGCCTTCAGTAGGATAATAAAAGTTTTTTGGTTTTGGGGTTTTTTTTTTAGGTTTTTTGAGACATGGTTTCTCCGTGTATCCCTGGCTGTCCTGGAACTCACTGTGTAGACCAGGCTGGCCTCAAACTCACAGAGATCTGCCTGCCTCTGGTGGGCTTAAAGGTGTGCGATAATAAAGGTTTAAATAACATCATGAAATAAATCTTTTGCATACTTTCTGTTAGAAATCCATTTTAGCAAAACATTTCTTTCTTCAATAAAATTTCTACATCATCTGTCTTTTAGTACAAAATATTTTTCATTAGTTGTGCCTCCTTCATTCCTGGGAGAGAAGAAAGAAAAGGGTCCTGTCTCCTAGGGCAGGAAACCTTATATGTGCCTTATAGTTATGGAACATTTCTTGAATTCCCCAGTCATTTTTGCACAGGGGCCATTCTAATCTTTGCATTGTCCAAGTATTATTACATAACTTTAGTTTGTAGCTAATCTTGTTTCTTGTTTTTGTTGAATTATTGTAACTTGACTATTTTCCACTATATTCTTTACAATATTTTTAAAAAAAAGACTTTCTGCAATAGAAATTTTAAATTAGCAAGAGGGAAAAATGTTTATAATCCTACTTCTGCTTTCTACTAGCACTGTTTGATTTTATAGTCAGTCCCAGGTATTTTTCTTTTACACATATCAAGATATAATATATGTAAGATAATTTGTTAATAAGCTTTTGTTGATGTGAGCAAATTCCTGAACAACTTAAAGATGAAGGGACATAGATTGGCTCATGATTTCTGAGACTCTAGTCCATTACCTGGTGGCTCCATGTTTCTGTGTCTGTGCTGAGGGAGAACATCATGGCAGAAGGGAAACAAAGGAAGCTACCTCACCTCATGGCAGCTAGGGAGTAGAGCCAGGAAGATGTGCCTCTAATGACTTACATTCTCAGGCATTCCACTACCTGTCAGTATTGAGATGGATTGCACCTCCGCCACCACCAAGATAGGGTTGCTCTATGTAGCCTCGTCTGTCCTGGAACCAAGCTCTCCTCATACAGAGATCTGCCTGCCGCTGCCTCCCAAGTGGGGGATTAAAGACGAGTGCCACCACTGCCCCAGGAGATCAAATTAACAATCTATCATTTAGGTCCAATCAAATTTAGGATCTAATTACTTCCCAAAACCCTGTCAGAAAAAACTCAAGCCTTTACCATACAAACCTTTAGGAGATGTATCATATCTAAATCATAATAATAATACAAGTATATCTTCCTAAAATGTAAATTCTTTTAAACTTCATGGTAATTATGAGGAATAGTGTCTTGCTGTGTGTCCTAGGTTGGCCTGGAACTTATGTAGTGCAGACTGACATCAGGCTCTTAAACAGACCTTCCTTCTATCTTAGCCTCCTGAGCGCTGGAGGCTAAGTTATAAGTTAAAAGATCTATAAACACACTTTCCTTGCTTAGCATCATTTCCTGAATACAGTATTTTTAGGATTTTTTTTTCTTAATATCATCTGTACCATATGTGTTCCTGGGGCCCAGAGAGATCAAAAGAAAGCATCAGAGACCATGGAACTGGAGTTAGATGAAGTGGGTTTCACTCACTGCCACTGCCATGCAGGTTCTGGGAACCAATCCCAGGTCCTCTGGAGAAGCAGGTTTCACCACTGAGCCATCTCTCCAGCCCCTGAACACAACATTGTTAATACTTCAGACTGAGGAGATGTCCAGCAAGCAGGTTAAGGCCCTTGGCCCCAAACCTGATGGCCTGAGTTCAATCCCAGGACCCACACTGTGGAGGGAAAGAACTGACTCCACATAAGTAAATGTAATAACACACTCAAAGATTTTTAATGTCCGCATTATATTTTGCTATAGAGATATTTTGTCGTTTATGGTAATAAGGATATGGTTGTACCTGCTTTTAGTCCCAGTATGTGGGAGCTAGAGACAGGAGGATCAGGACTTTAAAGTTATCCTCTGCTACACAATGAGTTTGAGGCCAATCTAGGCCAAATGAGATACGACTCAAAAAAACCACCAAACAAACAAACAAAATCCCATTCCATTATATAATCTTGTATTCACTGGTAATTTTATTAAAATGTAGTCCTAAATTATTTTTCAGTGAATAGATTGCATGTTTTTAAAATTTATCAAGATGGCTTCCTAAAGGTTAACACCATTAGTAGAGTGTGAATATTCATCTCACAGCTTAAATCTGTGGTGGCCGTTGAAAATTGCTTTTCATTTTTTAGATGGGGCCTCACTTTAGTTGGCCTGGAACTCTCAGAGGTGTGCCTGCTTCTGCCTCCCAGTTGCTGGATTAAAGGTGTATGCATGTAACCACGTCTGGCTTAAAAAGTCTTTTAATATTTGACAACCCAAAAAATACAAAAGGGGTTTTCCCCCTATTTGTCTTATTTGTATCTTTTTGTTTCTTCTGGCTAGGCTGTGGCAAATGAGTCTGGATTAAATTTTATATCAGTTAAAGGCCCCGAATTACTAAATATGGTAAGTTGTGTGGCAGCAGCCATTATTTTAATTAATTTAAACCATGATGATTCTGATTGTAGGACTCCATGCTCTCAGGTCTTTGGACAATTGTGACATTTTGAGAAAATCTCTGTTGTAGAGCTATAAGATTGAGCTTGCTATAACATATGGGGTTTAAAAATACTTTCTTGAATAAATCTATTAACCTACAAACTTGAATTTCTATACCTTTAAAATGGAAATGATTTATTACAGTTATTAGCACTGAAATATGTTCTCTCCTATTTATTTGTTAGACACTTCAAATGTACTTATTCTTGAACAGCCTGTGAAGTATGAAATGTCTGTGTGTGTGTGTGTGTATGTGTGTACACAAATGCATGTGAATGGGGACACTTGAGTATAGAGGTCAGGTTCTACATTGGATGTTGTTCTTCAGGAGCTCTCCACCTTGTCTTATTGGGACCTGGGCTTGTGAGACCACCCTGGTGGCCAGTGACCCCCTGGAATGTGTCCTCTCTATCTCCCAAGTGCCCGGCTTTTTCAGTGGGTGCTGGGAGTTGAACTGGAGTTTTCATACATGCATAGAAGCCTGTATCAACTGAGCTATCTCCCGAGCTCTGAGTTCTCTCTCCTTTGCTGTACAATACAGATAAGGAATGCTTAGTGTGAGGAGGCTTTGTAGCTGGCAGGGTTTGTCAGTTGGAATATTTTAGTAAAGTTGAGGTTTGAATTTGTGTTGTGTAGATCAGTGATCTATATGTAAATAAGTAAAAGTACTTTAGAAGAAAAAAAATTACTGAAATGCTGTGTCTTCTGTACTTATGTCAAACTTAAGAGACTGTATTTCTTAATTCCTGCCATCCATATGTAAAACAAATAGCTTATTCAGTATTTGTCATATATTTAAACAACAAAAAAATAGATTGTGTTAGTTTATTTTCTTGTCATTCTGACAGAATAACAGATGTAATGTTCAGGGTAGTATGGCTCTAGACCTGAGAAAATAACAGAAACACCATGAGAAAAAGATTTATTTTCATCGTTGTAGAAGGTTCTGGCCATCATGGTAGTGGCAGCATGGTGAAGCAGCTTACATTCTAATCCATGAGATGGTGCCCCTCACTTTTAGGTTGAAGCCTCTCCACTTCTCAGGAGAAAACCTTCAGACATCTTCAGAGGGGCGCCTTCTCCATTCTCTAGATGATTTTAAATCCAGTCAAGTTGACAATGGAAACTAACGTTATATTCATGGTGCCTGTACAAAGGTCTTTCTTTGGGTGCCAAGGATCGAATCTAGGACTCTGGGCAAGCTGCATATGCTCTCTCTCATTAGCTACTCCCCATCTTCTTATTTGTACTTTTCCAGTGTAGAGATGGAAATCCAAGCCCTTGTCTTTCTCTTTTTATAATCTTTCCTGGTGTGTTTGACTTTTCCTATAAAAGATTATACTTTTTTGTTGTTATTTGGGTGTCCGTCCACACACCCCCACCCCGTGCAGAGTTTCTCTGTATAGCCCTGGCTGTCCTGGACACACTCTGTAGACCAAGCTGGCCTCAAACTCACAGAGATTCACCTGCCTCTGCCTCTGCCTCCCAAGTGCTGGGATTAAAGTTTATGCCACCATGCCCGGCTATACTTTATTTTCTATGGGCTTTTTATGTATCTGTATACCTTTCTTATTTATTTTTAAGTTTCTCACGAAGGATATGTTATAAATGAACCTTGAAGGTAATAGATAGGTAGATGATGACATTAGAACAGGTGATAACCAAATACTGAAGAGCCTTTGTACCAAGCTAGAGTTTAGATATTATGTTTAGTATAGAGGCTAATAGATTAAATTAAAGCCAGAGTAAAATATTTTGAAGACAAAATTTTTAAATTAGTATGAAATAGTTCAGGAATATAAGAAGTTATTTAGTATGTACTCTAATGTGTCATTATCACCCAGTGTTGGAGAGAGGGAGCAATACATTTGAAGCTTTCTACAGACCTTCCTTAATCATGTCTCTCAGTCTCTTTCTTAGTCTCAATCTCAACTTTGGTGTTTGTTCCTAGACAGCTGGCTGGGGTCCTTTTCTGCCAGGATAGGAACAATGAGAGGACTAAAGAAGCTCTCTGACTGCTGCTAATTGGTAGCTTTTGTTTGACAGCAGTGAGTGCTGCAGCCTTCAAGTAGTGACCCTCGTCACTGAGAGGACTGGTCCAGATTGGCTCATCAGTAAGCCCAAGGATCCTCCTGTATCCCCATCCCAAACCCTGCTCTTCTGTAGTGTTAGTTACGAAAACTTTGTTTCTTCTTTTGTAAATGATTGATGGGGTGATCTTAAGCATTCTAAATGTTAATTAATTGGTCCTGCTTGCTGTCTGTTACTTACATTGTCTCTGATTGGTTGAATAAAATGCTGAGGTCTGAGATTGGGCAAAGACAGAGATAGGTGAGACTAAGGGTATGTGGGCTTCTGAGACAGAGAGCATCTTGGGAGGAAGAAGCCTCCAGGAGAGAAGCCAGAATCAGGCAAGGAGGACACACACCATGGGGTAGATTAAAGAAGATCATTCCATGTGGCCTGGAACATCAGCATAGCATGGAGAATAGCAATCCAAAGGGACGAATGTATATATGGGGTCATATTTGGGTAATAGAATTATGAGCTAGCTTAGATGGGCTAGGATTGTACAATTCAGGCCAAAGCTTGTTAAAATCCATCATGTCTCTGTGTGCTCATTTATGATGGCGGCTTAAGGATTAACAGCCGCTGAACCAATTAAATATAATCTAAATACTGGCAAATAATTTAATTAGCCAAATGTTTTCTACAAATGATGCCTGGGCCTTGTGTATGCTGGGCAAATGCTACAGTACTTGAGTTACTAGCTAAAAAGCAAAACCTTGTCCTTTCATATAAATTGTCTTATTACTTAGTCCTACTATATCATTACTTATGGATTGCTGTTTCCTTGACTGTGCTGAATGTTTATATTTAAATTTAGATTTTGGTTTGGTTTGGTTTTTCCAAGACAGGGTCTCTGTGTAGGCCTGACTGGCCTGGACTCACTTTATAGACCAGGCTGGCCTTGAACTCACAGAGATCCTCTTGCCTCTGCTTCCCGGTGCTGGGATTAAAGGCGTGCACCACCACGCCAACTAAATTTAGATTTATAACATGAAGTAAGCCATTATCAATCTGTGAGATGCCTAAGCACATTCACCATGACTCCACTGTTGCAATATAAAATGGGGTTTTTTTCCTATTTTAGCAAGAATATTTGTTTATTTATATATGGGAGTAACTATCAGTTTGATCTATGTGGGTTTTTTTTTGTTTGTTTTTTGTTTTTCGAGACAGGGTTTCTCTGTGTATCCTTGGCTGTCCTGGACTCACTTTGTAGACCAGGTTGGCCTTGAACTCACAAAGATTCGCCTGCCTCTGCTTCCCAAGTGCTGGGATTAAAGGCGTGCACCACCACCACCCGGCTTCTATGTGTTTTTAAAATACTGTTGGATGTGTATGAATTACTCCTGGGTATTTTATTATATGTAAGAAATAAGAAACTGGGGCTGGAGAGGTGGCTCTGTGGTTAAGAGTACTGGCTGCTCTTCCAGAGGTTCCTGAGTTCAATTCCCAGCAACTACGTGGTGGCTCACAACCATCTATAATGAGATCTGGTGCCCTCTTCTGGCCTGCAGACATACATGCAGACAGAACACTATATTAAAAAAAAAGAAGAAATTGGTTTTAGACTATAATAGAATTATGGGATTATTTTAAACTAGTGATTTTATATTCTACTTAGTCTTTATTTTGTGAACAAAAACAGCAGATCTGATTAAATATGTTATTGGCTGTCTTTTTTTTAAGACAGGGCTTTGCTACATAATCAAGGGTGGTTTGAAACTGGTGAACATCCTGTCTCAGTCTCCCAAATACTGAGTTTATAGGGTATACCACCATGTCTAGTACAATTGGCTATTTTTATAGGTCAAGATGATTTAATGCTAGCAATTGCATATGGTTTAATCTAGTATTTTGCGAATTCTTGACATCTATATGACTAATTTTTTAAATACTTTTAAAATTAAAATATAATCACAGCTGGGTATGGTTGTGCATGCCTTTAATCCCAGCACTTGGGAGGCAGAGGTAGGTGGATCTCTGTGAGTTCAAGTGAATCTACAAAGTTAGTCCAGGACAGCCAGGAATACACAGAGAAACTGCCTTGAAAAACTAACAAACCAACCAAAAACTGTGTGTGTGTGTCTGTGTGTGTGTCTGTGTGTGTGTGTGTGTGTGTGTGTGTGTGTGTGTGTGTGTGTGTGT
>CAJQZJ010004750.1:1482581-1541669 GCA_907164525.1 Lophiomys imhausi | reverse complement strand
TGTGTGTGTGTGTGTGTGTGTGTGTGTGTGTGTGTGTGTGTGTGTGTGTGTGTGTGTGTGTCTGTGTGTGTGTGTGTGTGTGTGTGTGTATACAACATTTGCTCCCTTTGCTTTCCTCTATCCAGCCATTCCCATGTCCTCTCCCCTGCTTGTTCTCTCAAACTCATGGCTTCTTTTTCTTTAATTGTTGTATAACATTCCTAAATATATAAATACATAGGATCTACATGATGTAAAACTGCTTTTGTTATTTGTTATACAACCCCAAGCTTGAACTGTCTCTCTGTTTTATCCACTTTCTGTCTATGTTTAGTATGTTGGTGAGAGTGAACGTGCTGTGCGGCAGGTTTTTCAACGAGCCAAGAACTCAGCACCCTGTGTGATATTTTTTGATGAAATAGATGCTTTATGTCCTAGGAGATCAGACAGAGAAGTAAGTATTGAAGATTTTTCTAGTTACATATGAATGCATGTTTATAAATATATAAGTCACATTTGTGGGAAAAGTTAAAATCCTTTTCTCCTGACTATACTTCTTTCAAGTTGCTGACACTAGCACTGCATGCTCTGTACGTGTAATTTTACAATTCTTTCTATAAGCACTTGTATAGTTTAGACTTCTGCTTTATATATAAGTATGGATATGTTATTCTGATTTTTTAATCTGTTGTATAATATTCCACAGTGTAGCTATAGCAGGATTTACTTGATAATGCCTTGTTTTAGACATTTATATATATATGTACACACACATATAAATGTATATATATATATATAATTCTTTTTTTTTTTTTTTTTTTGGTTTTTCCAAGACAGAGTTTTTTGTTTTTTGTCTAACCCTGGCTGTCCTAGAACTCATTCTGTAGACCAGGATGGCCTCAAACTCAGAGATTCACTTGTCTCTTCCTCCTGAGTGCTAGGATTAAAGGTGTGCACCACTACCACCCAGCAGACATTTATACTCCTTCTAGGTGTTTCTTTTACAAACAGAGCCTTTTCAGACATTTGTATCTGCTATCTTTGTGTACATATACAAAAGTATGGGATAGAATTTGGGAACTATGAATGTGGCTGAAGACCTAGATATTGAAATATAGTTAGAACTGTGCCACATTTCAGAGAATCTGTTGGTTATGTAATACTCAAGAACAGTGTGTTAAATTAACCATTTTCCACATCTTTTCAACCAAGGATAATGTCCACCTACCTTCCTTTCTTTCTTTCTTTATCATCAATTTTATTAACAAAACATATTTTGTATGCATGGTCTTGATTTCTTGGAAGGTTAACCATTTTTAATAAATTTGTGTTTTGTCATCTATAATATATAATATTAGATACACTTTGACCTTTTTACTCCTGAAATATTTCTTGATTAGGGCTTTTTATATGTAGTGGAAATTATCCCTTTTCTAGTTCACCATAATATCAGTTCTCCAGTCTTACTACTTACTTTTCTGTAGTTATAAAGTATTATAATTTTAGCTTAATATTATAAAGTTAATCCTTTATTGATTCTGTAACTTTTCTCTTGGTTGAGGATAAATTATTTTTTTTGTATGTACATGTATGTTTTTATGTGTGTAACATATGCTACTTGTTTGCAGGTGTACATGCCTAAGTGTGTGTTCACAGAGCCCAGAGGAGGATGTCAGGGGTCCTGCTCCATCACTCTTTAACTTACTCCCTGTGAGGCAGGGTCTCTCACAACACCTGGAGCTAGGGTTGGTCAGCAATTCCCAGTGAACTTCTTGTCTTCATCTCCCACCAGTGCTGCCACACCCAGCTTTTTATGTCACCAGCAAGTGATAATGAGGCTCCACAAATGCATCCCTCTAAACGAATGAATGAGTTAAATCACATTGCTGCATCTATACATACATTTATATAGAAGAATGTCAATTAATAATAAGAGATCCATAGCACCACTTTTTTATTTCCTTCATTGACTATGTATTTTATTATCATGTTTCCATATCTCTGTACTTTTTGAACCATTCTCTTTTGTGTTACCTGAATAGCCATACTTTGTACCATTTGCTTCAAGAAAAAGATAGAAATCTCATCATAATCACTGCTCCTTTGTGTATTGCATTGAAAGCTGTGGGGCACTTGACATAGGCAGAAATGTAGAGCTTGGAAGCTGAGTCTAGAGTTGCCCAAATGGAGGTTCATAGTAGCTATTAAATAATTCAGAAGCATAAGATTTAGGGATAATTTCATCTCTCCCATTATCTAGAAAGGAGACCTTAGATGATAACCTCTTCTAAGCTTCCGTTTTCTCATCTTAGCTGTGAATAATAACAGCTTTGCTAGGGGATCCACTGATGATTGTTTTGCACAGAATCCATCTAGAGTGAGTCTTTAAAAAGTAGTCATTGGGGTCCATCTGCCTGCCTCCCTTCCCTTTTTCCTTCTTCATTTCCTTTCCCTCCCACACTTTGCTCCTCTCTCTCTCTTACCTTTATAAAAAGTCCCTTTTTGTTGCTCAAGTTAACCCTATACGCCTAGATTGAAGTGACCTTCTTGGCCTACTCCTCTGGGTACCTGGGACGTCAGTGTCCATGCTGCTGTCCAGTCACTGGAGTCTTTCTTGGACAGTAGCTCTCATTCAAGTTAGTGAATGTCTTCTATTGTGCAGATGAAAAATGGAGGAGGTGGTGAAACTAGATTTCTTTTTTTTTTTTTTTTTTTAAGACAGGGGCTAGTGTCCGTGTTGTGAATCAGCTGCTTACAGAGATGGATGGTTTAGAAACACGTCAGCAAGTTTTTATCTTGGCTGCCACTAATAGGCCAGGTAAGAAAAAAGAATATTACACAAATGTGTTCATAAAATGAAATAAAACCTTAGACAGTTCTTGTGTATGTTACAGTAAAAAACACTGGGGTTGGAGAAGTTAGCTCCGCAGTCAAGAACACTTGATAGCTACTCTCCCATAGTACCTGAGTTCACTCCATAGCACTCTCAAGGCAGCATACAAACAACTGTCTGCAACTCCAGTCCCAGGGGATCCACTGCAAGCCTGTGGTACACACAAATACTCATAGACAAAATTCTATACATATAAAAAAAGTTTTTTTTGATTCTCATGAAATTGTTTTTCTATATTGTCTTTGGTGCTGGTCGTTTTTGTTTTCAACTTGACACAACCTAGAGTCACCTTGGAAGATTGAACTTCACTTGAGTAATTAGTTGCTCAGATAAGACTATCCTTTGCCACGTCTCTAAGAGATTATTTTGTGTGTTAATTGACATGAGAGGGCCCAATGTGCTGTGAGTGGATAAAGGCTGCATAAGAGAGCTAGCTGAGGCTAGAGAGGTGATTCAGAAGTTAAGGGCACTTGATGCTCTGACAGAGGATGTGGGTTCAGTTCCTAGCATGCACTTCTGCTCACAACCATCTGTAACTCCAGGTCCAGGGGATCCTATGCCATGCTCTTTCTTGGTCTCTGGGCACCAGAGGCACACAGTGGACATCTATACATGTGGGCAAAACCCTCATAAGTCATATAAAATAAAAATAAATCTTTAGAAGAAGAGAAAGCTGGTTGAATATGAGCCAGTGAGCGAGCCATTAGCCACATCAAGTGGAAGTCAAATAAATGCGTTTCCCCCAAAAGTGGCTGTTTGTCGTTTTCTAGTCTTGACATTCATCACAGCAGTAGAAAGCAGACTAGAATAAGTCTAATAAAATTGTCTTCTTGTCAGAGAACACTACTCTCATTATTATTTCTGGCTTGTTTGTTTGTTTGTTTGTTTTTGGAGACCGGGCATCGCTCTGTAGGGGGCCTTTACCATGTGTCCTTGTACCTGAGCTTTGTGTTAAGATTACAGGCACAGGCCATGCCTGCCTTGATGCCTACTTCTGACCCCAAAAGTAGTCTCAGAATTTGTGTGCTGTAGTTTCTCTAACTTTATAGGAAATACTCTTCATTATGCCTAAAAATTTAAGATAAATTTTTAAACGAGTTTATGCTGAAGTCATGCCCCATTATTGGTCTATAACTATGATTTTTAAAATGTTTTCAAGCTTAAGCATTTTATAATGGACTGGAAAAACAGGCTAAAACCTCCAAAGTGCTGAAGTTATCTTTTCTATTTTACTCTAATTTCATATTTTAATCCTTTGCCCTCCCTGCAATCCAAACTTTTATTTGTTTGTTTGTTTATTTATTTATTTTTGGTTTTTCGAGATAGGGTTTCTCTGTGTAACAGCCCTGGCTGTCCTGGACTTGCTTTGTAGACAAGGCTGGCCTCGAACTCACAGAGATCCACCTGCCTCTGCCTCCCGAGTGCTGGGATTAAAGGCGTGTGCCACCACACCTGGCCACAACCCAAACTTTTTTTTTTAACATTTATTTGTTTGTTTATTATGTATACAGTATTTGCTCTACATATATGCCCGGGCACCAGATCTCAATGTAGATGGTTGTGAGCCACCATGTGGTTGCTGGGAATTGAACTCAGGACCTTTGAAAGAACAGCCAGTGCTCTTAACCTCTGAGCCATCTCTTCAACCCAACCCAAACTTTTATAGATAGTCTATTGTGATGTTTGATAACTGTCTGCCAGCCAGGAGTCATTGTCAAATTCTCAGGAGCTAGAGGTATAGGCACTTGTGAACCACCTAATATGGATATTAGGAACCAAACTCAGGACCTCTGGAAGAATATCGAGTGCTCTTAACTGTTGAGCCATATGTTAGCAGATTTTGGTTTTGGTTTGTTTTTTTGTTTTGTTTTTTTTGAGCTAGGATCTTACAAAATAACCCTGGAAGGCCAAGTACTTATATATTCCTGCCTCAGCTTCTTTAAGTACTGTGACTATAGTATGGACGCCTCACTTGTCTCTTTGCATTTCTCGGTTTTTCAATGGTGTAAGTTTTCATTTGGAGGAAGTTACTGTAAAAATTACCCAAACCATGATGATGTACTCACCATTTCATTTTATAATGAAAAACAGGAAAGTTGTGGTTTATAGTTTGACTGGTGAAAAAATATGATCATAACAGACCTGAACTTGCGTCCTGGCTGTAGGACTTTGTATCTTTTTTTTGGTTTTTTCGAGACAAGGTTTCTCTGTGTAGCCCTGGCTGTCCTGGACTCACTTTATAGACCAGGCTGGCCTTGAACTCACAAAGATCCGCCTGCCTCTGCCTCCCAAGTGCTGGGATTAAAGGCGTGCGCCATCACCGCCCGGCTCAGGACTTTGTATCTTACTGTGCTGTTGAGAAGTGGTAATAAGATCCACCAAAAACTCCGGCTACAATCTGAACTGGTCTAACAACTAAATAGACTGTGAGGCAATTCTGATACTGACCTGACCTCACTTTCTAAGTCAGTGCTCACAGGGCCGCACCACTTCAGTGTCGACTGTAAGCAGTGTTCTCAGGACACCTGTGTCTCTGAGCTTGGGAATTCCTATGATTCTCAAGTTCAGCAATTTGCTAAAACTAATAGCAGAGCTCAGGGAAGTGTTAAGATTTGTGTTACAATTTTGTTGCAAAGGACCCACGTGGTACCTGGTCTAGATAAAGTACAGAATTTCATTAACTGGGAAGTTTTCTTAAACTTTGGGGGCCAGATTTTTTTTTAATTGGGGCTTCATTATGAACACTTCTTAGTGTTCTATTGCTGTGAAGAGACACCATGACCATACAGCTCTTATAGGACTTGCTTAGTTTGTGAGGTTTAATCCATTGTCATCACAGGTAGACATAGTGTTGAAGAGGTAGCTAAGAGTTCTGTCTATATCCAAATCCACAAGCTGTAAGAAGAGAGAGACTCTGGGCTTTTTGAAGCCTCAAAAGCCCATACCCAATGACATACTTCTTCCACAAGGCCACACCTACCCCAACAAATAGTACCCCTCCCTAAGTATTTAAATTTATGAGCCTATGGTGCCCATTCTTTTGGTTTTTTTTTGAAACAGGGTTTCTCTGGGTCACAGAGCCCTGGCTGTCCTAGACTCATTTAGTAGACCAGACTGGCCTCGAACTCACAGAGATCTGCCTGCCTCTGCCTCCGAGTGCTAGGATTACAGGCATGCGCCACCAGGCCTGGCTCATGGGGCCCATTCTTATTCAAACTACCACAGAGACATACTAAATCCATTGGCCACATGTTTAAATTGGGCTTTCCTGAAGAATTCAGAGAGGATATGGCTCAAATTTGAACACTGATTACATACCCAGTCTGTGCTGTAACTCATCCTCATCCCAATGGTATCTAAAGACTCGTCACAAGTCACTTCGTTAGTGCAGCAATGACAGTCTTATGGAATGAAATTAAAAGGCAGCAGGTTTTTTTCAACCCAGCTTGCTCCCAAATAGCAAGACAGAGAGAGAACGATTTATTCAGTTTAGCCTCAAAGCTCAGTAACTGAGCATTATTACTATTCTACTCTAATCTAAACTAAACCTAGTTCCTACTCAGCCCAAATCCCCATGATACTTGCATTTTCGTATTGATATGGCTCTGCCTATTGTTAGGCCGTTGTCCCATGGTGGCTTCTCGGCCTTTCCTCGTGGCTCAATCCTTTCCTCTTTCTCTCCTCCCCTCAATGGAATTGGAAGTCCTACCCTATTCTCTCTATTGCTCAGTTATTGACTGATCAACTTTTATTGACAAAGCAGAAAATAAACGAGGAGCAGTATTTACTTGAGATGGGATTCTTAGAATAAGCATTACAATGCCATGTCGGGATTGAAACTAGATATTGTAAGATAAAGAAGTCAGCATTTGAATAATACAAAGGTAAATGTTACACAGTATACAATAACATTATGCCAACACACTTTTTAAATTATTATTTATTACTTCAAGTTGCATATACATCACAGCCCCTCTCTCCTCCCTTCTAGGTCTCACCCTCCCACCCTCTACCCCCTCTCCCACCTATCCTATTCCTCCAGTGTGGGGTGCTTCCACATATTAGCCCCCCTCAGTTCATCAGCCATATCAGGGCTAAGAGCTTCCTCTTGCACTGGGGGCCTACATGGAAGCTCCACTAGAGCAAAGTGTCCCACTAACAGGTAGATAACAAAGTCCATGTTCCTGTTCCTTTTGGTCTGTTATAGGGTAGTTAACCTATACTACATGGCTAAAATCCAGTTATAAGTGACTACATGCCATGTGTATCTTTCTGGGTCTGGATTAGCTCACTCAGGATGAACTTTTCTAGTTCCATCCATTTGACTACAACTTACATGATTTCCTTGTTCCTGATAGCTGAGTAATATTCCATTGTGTAAATGTACCACAGTTGTTTTTAATCCATTCTTTAGTTGAAGGACATCTGGGTTGTTTCCAGTTTCTAGCAATTACAAATAAAGCTGCTCTGAACATAGTTGAGAAGATGTCCTTGTGGTTTGTTGAGGAATCTTTTGGATGTATGCCCAGGAGTGGTATGGCTGGGTCTTGAGGTAGAGCTATTCCAAGTTTTCTAAGATATTGCCAGACTGATTTCTATAGTGTTTGCACTCCCACCGATAATGGAGGAGTGTTCCCCTTTCTCCACAACCTCGCCAGCATGTGCTGTTTGATCTTAGCTATTCTGACAGGTGTGATGGAATCTCAGAGTCGCCTTGAGTTGCATTTCTCTGATTATTAAAGATGTTGAGCATTTCTTATAAATTTTGGATATTAACCCTCTGTCGGATGTGGGGTTGGTGAAGATCTTTTCCCAATCTGTAGGTTGATGTTTTGTTCTCTTGATAGTGTCCATTGCCTTAGAGAAGCTTTTCAGCTTCATGAGGTCCCATTTATTGATTGTTGCTCTTAGAGCTTGAGCTATTGGTGTTCTGTTCAGGAAGTTGTCACCTGATGCCAACACACTCTTGTCATTAGAAAGATTCTAAAAGTCTTGTGCTGGGAAAGGAGCAAAGACTATGTCTATTCTTTTTGGTGGCTTTTTGCCTTCTTTTGTTTGTTTGAGACATAGTCTTTTTGAGTAGCCCAGGCTGGCCTCAAACTCAGTTTTTCTGCCTCAGCCTCCAAGGTGCCAGGATTACAGTTGGGTATCATAGTTTCCAACACACACACACGCATTGCCACATATTACACCATATACTACGGCATCTTAGTAACTGTCAGGTAAGAGTACCTACTAGGCAGGATTGTTTTAAAGGCTAAGTGATGTTGATTATGTTAGCAGATCATGAGCAAGTAGAGTACTAGTATTGGGCATAATCATTGGTCATAAGATTACAGAATCTTCCAAGATAAAACCTTGAAAATCCTTTAGATTTAAATATTATACACTACCTTCCTTGAACAGATAGATTTTTTTCCTAGCAGATTTTTTAAAAATTATGTTACAGTCTTCTTTATTTTATTTGGTTTTTTGAAATAGAGTTTCTCTGTGTAACAAGCCCTGACTGTCCTGAATTCACGCTGTAGACCAGAGATCCACCTGCCTTAAGTGCTGGGATTAAAGGTGTGCACTACCACGCCCAGCCTCTTGCAGTCTTTTATAACAGCATAGTCATCCTTAATGTGTTATATATTATATTATTGTTAGTATTTGTGTACTGTAAACAATTTTGTTTTTAGTTAATCCCAGTATATTAGAGAATAGCTCAGTGTCATTAGATTTTCTTTAAATCATCTTCTGATTATTTATACACATTTTATCCATCCTGATAGGTTTCTTACTCTCATTGCTTCAGTCATCTTAAAGTTCTTTACTTTTGGTTGTAAAACATAGCATTCTGTACTGTTTGGCCTGTGTTGAGTGGCTGATGGATCTTAGTTTGCCTGTGTTTGCCCTTTCGTGCATTTGTGTTTTATCTTCTGCTCTAGTTTATCTCACCCATTCTTTTTTACCTTATCACAAACCCTGTTGCATATATTTACTGCATATATTTACAGATAGATTGCCTGGATCTTTTTGAGTTGTATTCATGACTATTTGGTGTTCTAGTTCATTGTACACATGTGACTGTTGTTTTGAAGTCTATAATTATTTTCTGCCTAGTTTTTTTTTTTAATTAAAAAAATTTTTGCAGTATTCGGAGTTGAACCCAGGACCTTGTACAAACTATAAAAGCATTCTGTCAATAACTGAGCTACAAAAAAACTCTACATTTTTGTGTTTTTTATGTGTTAAGTTTTTGCCTGTATGTATGCATGTGCACTGTGGAATTGAAATGACAGCAGACTTATATCAAAAGACAATAAAGGCTAGAGAGGAGTGGTACAGTACTTTTCAAGAGCTGAGAAAAACTGTCAACTAAGAACTCTGCATCTAACAAACATATATTTATATCTTGGGCTTGAGAGATGACTTAGCCATTAAAGGCTAGGCTTACAACCAAAAAATATAAGAATACATTCTCAGGTGAAGAACTAAGAAAATATGCCATGAGCCAAGCTTCTCCAGAAGAATAGCTAAAAGAAGTCTGGGGACATTTTTACTTAGTAACAGAGAGAGAACTTGTTTAGCATGCATGAGGCTCTCAGCTTGTCCTTTACTGGGGGATACTTAAGGGGAAAAGAGGTGGGTATCAACAAACAGTAGCAGAAAGAACTAGATATAAGTGGACACAGTGGAGTTCTCCTTGAGTGTCTGTGTGTGTTTTTCTTTCTTTCTTCAAGACAGGGTTTCCCTGCGTAACAGCCCTGGCTGTCCTGGAACTCTCTTTGTAGACAGGCTGGCCTGGAACTAACAGAGATCTGCTTACCTCTGCCTCCCGAGTATTGGGATTAAAGGTATGAGCCACCACATTCGATTCAACACTACTTTTAACCATTGGTACTTATCACATCTCTGTGAAAAGATTGGCTTACCAATGAGTTCTTGGTGAAAAAAGACAAAAAAATTTATAGGGAGCCTCAGTGTTATAACAGTATGAAGCTCAGCACTGTGCCCTAGCTCCTAAGAGCCAGGAATACAAAGGAACATAAGACAGTTGTTTGAGAAGATTCATGGGAAGCTTAGGTGCTCTGGGGAAGCACAGTTCCCACATTTACAGAGAAAGGAGAGGAACGGCACCACTGAGACAAATGTAGTTGTGGTGGGACATACTATCTCAGATTGAGAGTCCTGGAAGAAGAGTAGCTATGGGGCATAGGTAGGGGATGTAGTTTTGATAAGTCGTACCTTTTGATTTGTGTAAGAGGGTTATATGTGCATGAGGTCTGTATGTAGGTGGGCATGCCTGTATGTAGAGGTCAGTAGGCTATCTTCCTCAATCTTCTATTGTGGGACTTTCGTGGATCCCATTTGAAGTTTAACTAAGACACAGCCATCTATATAATTTAAAGCTATTGGCCTTTTGCTGGGGCAGTCCCTCAGTTACTGTCTAACTTAATCAGATTTCTCCAGTTCTTCGCCTCTCCATGTGGTTCTCTCTGCCAACCTCCCTGCTCTGTTCTGTCTTCCTTCTGTGTTTCTCTATTACTGTCTGTGCCTCCACCTGCCCCCAAGAATCCGGTAATCTTCACCTTGTTTTTTGAGACAGGATTCCTCACTGAACCAGGAACTTACTATAGTAAGACTGGCTGACTAGCAAGCCCCAGGGATCCTCTTATCTGCCTTCCCGGTGCTGATATTATAGGCACTTGCTACCATACTTTGCTTTTTATGTGACTTCTGGGGATTTGAATTCAGGTCCTACTGTCTGCATTGTAAACACATTACCAACTAAAGGAGTGTCCCAGCCCCAGAGATTTGACTTTAGTAGTACTCAATTGGCCACAATTTTCTAGCTTTTTATCCAAAAGAATTCTTCCTGTCTTTTACTAACTACGTTTTCTTTTTAAAGTTCTATTTAATTTATTTCTGTTCTTCTCTCTTCTCTAGATATCATTGACCCTGCCATTCTGCGCCCAGGCCGGCTGGACAAAACTCTCTTTGTGGGTTTGCCACCTGCAGCAGACCGTACTGCCATATTAAAGACTATCACAAAGGTGAGTAAAAGAAATGGCTTCTTTGTGTATATTTATATTATTTGACCTTTTTTTTGTTTTGTCTTATGTATGTGTGTATGTGTGCCTGCATGAATTTATATGAACTGCCTGCGTGCAGTTGACCAATAAAGTCAGACGGAATCAGATTCTATGTACTGGAGTGACTTGAAGTTGTGAGCCTCCTCATGTGGGTGCTGGGAACCTAACCCAGGTCTTCTGCAAGAGCAATCAGTGCTTTTAACCACTGAACCATGTCTCCAGCCCACTCATATCACTTTTGAAGCTACACTGTTGTGGAATAGGATTTGCCACACTGACCACTCAAATACTGGACTCAGATTGATGGAAGTTTATTGAACGCTGAACGAAGACTGACCCATCAGAGACACGGTCTGAATTTGGAAACCAAGACTGTGACCCTGAGCCGTTTAAGTAGAACCTACATCATTAATTCAAAGCTGTTCTCACGTCAGGCAATCAGAGCCTGAGAATTTGAACTTAATTTCACCTTATGATAAAGATGGAGATTAAAGACAAAAATGGCCGCAGTTATGTTAGGCAGTGAGTCCTGGATATGTCTGGACGTGTCTTGATGCTGATGAACCTCAGCAGTACCAGGTAGTAATCTAAGTTAATCTTTCTAGAGCTTAAATGTTTACTAGACTCCATCTCCCAAAGTGGGCTGGTTTTGATTACTAAGCATAACTGTCCATTCTCATTTTTGCTTACTCATAGTGAAGGTAAACTAAATGAAGGATTGGAGTTAGTATTCAAGCAGTGTTATCAGATATCACTGTAATCATGTTCCCTGTGTCTGTAAATCTTTGATCATCAGATACTGTCTGAGATGAAGGAGGAAGCTTTGGAATGTAAAGCAAGTAAATACAGGTCCATCAGGAGCATTCAGAGACGCGTTGAGACTTTAAGTCTTCATAAGGAATTCTGTTTTCTGAGTTAGCAGTTAGCTTTTTGTTGTTGTTGTTACTGTTATTGAGACAGTCTCACTATATAACCTGGCCTGGAACTTGCTACATAGATCAGACTGGCCTTGAACTCACAGAGAGCCTCTTGCCTCTGCCTCCTTTATACTAAGATTAAAGTCATGTGCCACCATTCCTGACCTTCATAGCTAACTTTTGTTGTTTTGTTTTGTTTTGTTATTGTGGTTTTTTTTTTTTTTTTTTTTTTTTGAGATAGGGTTTCTCTATGTAGCCCTGGTTATCCTGGAACTCACTGGAGACCAGGCTGGCCTCAAATTCAGAAATCCACTTGCCTCTTGGGATTAAAGGCACATGCTACCACTGTCCAGCTGGAAGGCATAACTTTTTAAAGCCATCCTCAAAAGGTCTCACTGTGTTTGAGACAGTGCTGTCTGTGAAGTTGTCACACTCCTGCTTCTGCTTTCTAAGTACAGAGATTACGCATGTTAACCATCACACCAGCCATACTTCATTTTGGACATTTGTGTTTCATTAATGAAATAATTAGTGCTTTTGTCTTTCTCTCCTACTGCCCAGTGTTTGTTCCTTCTGTACCTTTGTCCAATTTTATCATATTGCATTCTGTCCAGTAGTCCCAGTATTCATACCGTGTTTCTTTGTCCAATTTTATCATATTGCATTCTGTCCAGTAGTCACAGTATTCATACTGTGTTTCTTTGTCCAATTTTATCATATTGCATTCTGTCCAGTAGTCACAGTATTCATACTGTGTTTCAGTAGGTCTAGTACTCAAAGTGCCACTTTTGCCAGTTTGTTTTTCTCCAAATACATTTTCTGGTTTATTGTGGTTGATCTATAACTATGTCATCATTAGGTTTATTCCATTTCTTGGTAGCTTATTCAACTGTATTCCTGAAATTATTTTCAGATTAAGGGTGCTTGCTTATTGTCTTTATAATGCAAGGATAGGTTAGCTGGAATCATTTTTCTTGTGTCATACAGTTTCTCCATTGGTCTTTTTAGAAGTTGCAGTGTGATTTGTTGTTTTTTGTTTTATTCTTTGACAGTCTTGTAGCCTGTATTTTCTTAGAATTTACTATGTAGTGAGGTGGTGTGAATCCTGATCTTCCTGCCTTCACCCCTTCCCAACCCTCCCAAGTGCTGGAGTTAGTACTCTAGGTTTAGAAACTTGATAGTTTCTCCTCTATGCTGATGTGAGAATACTTTTTGTGCTGTGTCATCATAAGCACACAAAGGATGTGCTGAATGACATCTTCACCAATATCCTACCAACATTACAGTAAAAAAGCTCCTTAGAATGACCCAGAACAAGTCCAGTTGTCTCCTGTCAGCTACAGGACAGAACTCAAGCCCAGTTCATTAAGTCTAGTGTTAGGAAAGGTCAGAGAAGTGCAGTCTGAGCAGACCCTGGGTCTGTAAATGCCAGCTTGACAAAAATAGAATTTAGGTATTGAGAAATATATAAGAATTGTCCTCAGCTAATATCTGGTGAGTTTGTTCCTTATGATTGAGCTTTTGATTTAGAAACTAGAAGGTTTAAGGTAAAAGTCTCTAATGGCATATAGGATATATATGGGAGGTTCTATGTGCTGTGCAACAATCAAGGTTGAAAGTTTTCTTTTTCTTTTTCTTTTTTTTTTTTTAACATTAAAGCCCCTCATGGTAACTACTGCCTACTGTAGTGGCTCTGAGCCTCCAACTCAAGTCTTCTCCAATAACAGTTGAAGATGCTTAACATGGTGGTGGTAGCAAGGATGATTGTCCCACTTTGGTGACACTTGGAATGTGCCAGTCCTTCTGTATTATAAATCAACTTTCCCCTCTGTCATTCCAATCATAGCACAAAATTATAGGGCTATTCCGTAGATGAGATACTCATTTGTTTTTTCAAAGCATTTTAAAAACAGTAGGGATCACTAGGCGGTGGTGGTGCACTCCTTTAATCCCAGCACTCAGGAGGCAAAGGCAGGTTCTGTGAGTTGAAGCCCAGCCTGGTCTACAGAATGAGTTGTAGGACAGCCAGGGCTAGAGAAGCTCTGTCTCAAAAAAACAACAAACAATAAGAACCAACCTACTTTCCAGAGGTCAAATATTGCACATTTGAACCTTAGGATTTGGATTTTTGAAATCTGAACTTAATATTTTATCTATATTCTAAATATGTTTCCTGGGATGTAATGGGCACACAGAAAAGTGGACACAGTGAAGTGTCCAGTCTCATGAATTGTTCCAAATAATGCCTTCAGATCAAGGAAGAAAACAACACACATCAAATTTATGAAGGCAGACAGTAGAATGGTGGTTGCCAGGAGCTGGGATGGGAATGGGAAGAATGAAGAGTTAATATTTAATGGGTATAAAGCTTGATTTTTGAAAGTTGAAAGAATTCCACTGAATTAAACCCTTAAAATGGAAATTTTTATATAATGTATATTTTACCTTAAATATATGCAGAAAAGTTGCCTTTCTGCTTCTTTCCAGGGTTAATCACTGTTCTTGCTGCACTGAGAGATATTTAGTGATCATGCAGTCTGGCCCTTTAGTTTTACAACTGGGACTTTAGGATTGTTTTTGCTTTATATGCAGAACTTAATCACTGGATAAAGATGGATTAAATAGGCAGCAGAACTGATTACTTGGCCCTGTGCTAGATGGGTTTGATGTTTATCATGACAGTTGCTCTTAGAGCCCACAGTTTCTGCAGCTTTTGAATAGGCCTTGCTCAGATACATGGAAAGTTTCTTTGTGGATCTGGTTAGAGTGATAACTGCACAAGGTGTCTGTCTGCGGAATCCCATATTGACAGTACCCTGCAGTGTTGCTATTTGATGCTAAGGTTAACTCAACAGCATGCTATTCGTGTGTGCGTTTCTTAAAATAGTTATTTCATAATGTAGTATATGCTTCAAAAAAAAGAAGATAGAATGTATAATATATATGTCCTGCATCAGGACAGTAATATTCTGGAACCCACCATTTAACTGTCATAGCATTTTAAGTTAATAAAAGCTATAGTGGAGACTGGTAAGGTGGCTCAGAGGGTAAAGGCACCTGCCTCCAAACCTGAAGACCTTGAGTTCAGTCCTCAGAACCCACATGGTGGAAAGAAAGAACCAACTCCTGGAAATGTTCTTCAGCTTCCATTGCATGCTGTAGCATGTGTGTACCCATATATGCACATAGTTTTTTAACTGTAAATTTTAATTTTTAGATTTTAAAAACTTTTATGTGTATGAATTAACTAGAGAGGCTGTACCTACCCATGGAGGCCAGAAGATGGTGTCAGATCTCCCAGAATTGGAGTTAAAAATAGTTATGAGCCACCTTGTGGGTATTAGAAATCTGACCCAGGTTCTCTTAGAGGAGCAGGCTCTTAACTCTAAGCCATCTATCTCTTCAGCCTCTGCAAATAGATATATATTTTTTTTTTAACTGTGTAGTATTTGCCTCTTCCATGTAATCTACTTAGAATATTTCTAAGCATGGCTCTGTATGTAGTGTTATGTTCAGTGTTGAAATTTTGAGGCTTTTCTGATCCTTGTCATTTTTAGCAATTGTAGTTATGAGCTGGGAGGAACTGGTTTCAATGTCAAGGTTGGGGTTTAGGGATTAAAAACATCTGAAAGCAGACTCCTTTCATTCTCAACAACTTGGGTTCATTATTATTCTCTCATGACAATTTCATATCAGTGGTTTGCCTTTACAGATTCTCACACTTCAGTCTGCCTCTTATCCTAATTCTCAAGATTGAAATCCATGGCACTCTACATTGGTTTTGGAGTTGGTTCTACTCCCTTAGTCAACTGCCATTCTTCATCATTAGGTACCAGCGATATGGATACATATGTGAATCTTTAATGCCTTAAACAAAACTCATATTTCTCTCTTATTTAGAATGGCACCAAACCTCCACTGGATGAAGATGTAAATCTGGAAGCAATTGCTAATGACCTTCGTTGTAATTGCTATACGTGAGTATTTAAGTCTCCAGTCTCTTAATCCTCTGGAGTATGGTTTCTTCAGCAGAAAAGGAAAAAAATGCCCATTTCTCAGATAGTTGGAAAAGCTAATGATGTTTTCTGTATGTTACCTTATCTAGTGCCTGGCTGGTTAGCTACGTTTACCTCTTAGGACTGTGCTGACCCAGCCTGCTGCTATTACTTGGAATAATTACACAAACTAAGCCTTGATGTTTGTGTCTGTCCACTTAACTTTATATATGGAAAGTTTCTACTAATTGGATGGGTGTGTGTGTGTGTGTGCACGCATGTGCACACGTGTGTTCGTCCATGCAGGTGTTACAGATAACTGTAGAGGTCAGAGGTCAAACCACCTTAGGTGCTTATGTATTTTTGCTAAGAAGCCACCTTGTATTTTGAGGTGGTGGTTTGGGGTTTTGTTTTGTTTTTAA
This sequence comes from Lophiomys imhausi, assembly GCA_907164525.1. Lineage (NCBI taxonomy): Eukaryota > Metazoa > Chordata > Mammalia > Rodentia > Muridae > Lophiomys > Lophiomys imhausi. The sequence goes on along the minus strand of CAJQZJ010004750.1, from coordinate 1,525,385 downwards.
ATCCTGGAGCTCATTCATGTCTACTAGACTAGGCTGACTTATCCATCAGTGAACTCCAGGGATCTATCTGCCTGTCAGTAACTTTGACTGGGTTGTCGTCATCTTCATCGTCTTCTTCCTTTCCTTTCCTTTCCTCCTGTTCTTCCTCTTCTACCCTCCTCCTCTTTTTTTTTTAATGTGGTTACCAGGAATTGAACTCAGGTCATTATACTAGATGTTTTATATCAATGTATGTATTTATACTAATGTATCTATGGCTAAGAGGAAGGACATTTATTTTTTATTGTATCACACCTTCTACAAATCCCTTTCTTCTAAAGGTTAAAAATTCTTTAAGTGAAAGCTAAAAACTCCTACTGATCCTAGTCAGTTTGTCCCACCTTCATTCTTTGCTCTTTTTTCCTCATTGCTAAGTATATTATAATTGACCATCTTTCTTGGCTTTTAGAATACCTAATAATACATAAGAACACTTCTTTTATTACAGGGGTGCAGACCTTTCTGCTTTGGTACGAGAAGCTTCTCTCTGTGCTCTGAGACAAGAAATAACAGGACAGAAGAGTGGAATTGGAACAGGTATGAGGTTCTCTAGGATCTCTCCATTCTAGTTTATCATTCTGGATATTTAAGAGCACTTTTTTTTTTCCCAAAAACAGTGCTTCTCTCTGTATCTCTGGCTGTCCTGGACTCACTTTGTAGACCAGGCTAGGCTAACCTTGAACTTTCAGAGATCTGCCTGCCTCTGCTTCCTGAGTGCTGGGATTAAAGACGTGCTCCTCCATGCCTGGCAAAAAAAGTACTGCTTTAAAGTGGTGCTTCTCTAGCATTTTTTAAAACAATGTGTGCCTAAGTCAAGCTTCAACAGAGTCGGGAAACCGAGGTGGTTTGTGTAGCAAGATATTAATTACTCTTCAGACCTTTCTCTGAAGGTTTATGACTTAATTACTTACACTAGCAAAAAACTTAGGGGAATTTTACTCAAAGACAAGTGACACAGCCACTGGCAGAATCTCTAGGGCTGATTAACTCTTTATAAGCAGGGGGTTGTGGGAGATCATACACTCATATTCCATAGTTTCAGTTCATACAGGCTAACAATCAGACATGCTAACATGTACATATTCAAACACATAATCCAAAGGATGAGACAAAAGGGAGCTCTAATACACATGGGTAAATACAGACAGATAATCTGACATGCATACATATAACACATACACAAAAAAATCAGACAGACGAAAACATATTTACATATATAAAACTGCCGGCTGAGAGGCAGGCAGATCTCTGTGAGTTCAAAGCTAGCCTGGTCTGTAGAGTGAGTTCCAGGACAGCCACGGCTATTACACAGAAAAACCCTGTCTCAAAAAGTCTTAAAAACAACTCACAGAATGGAGTAGATCCCATTACCCTTCATTCTCAGTCCTTTGTATAACATTTAACATGAAATCCTTATGTCAGAAGAATAATTACCTCATAGAAATTATCATAAAGACAACATTATTGCATTCCAATAGGTTCTTGGTAGGTTCAGAATAATAATAATTCATGTCATATTAACAGAGTCGATGGTTTAAGGATATATGGCAAGACAGTTGTTTATATATCTTTCCATGAGAGACTCTTTAACTATCTCTAGATCCCTGAGTTCATAGAAGGTTTAAAACAATAATTTCTACTTGTCCTACTGCACACTGACCTGCTGACCTAGAGGAAAGTTGACCTTTGGTCAAGAAATCTGTCTCAAACTTAACTTCTCCCTGGTGTAATTTATGTACTTGACACAGAGCCTTTTATTGCAGCTTTAAACTTTCTATTAACTATGCCAGGCATGGTGGTACATGCCTTAATCCCGGCACTCTTTAGGCAGAGGCAGGTGGATCTCTGTGAGTTCAAGACCAGCCTGGTCTACAAAGTTGAGTCTAGGACAGCCTCAAAAAAAAAAAAAAATTCTATCAACTATCTTAACCTCTGAAAATTATTTGAATCAAATCAGAAATTCTATAAAATCATTATCAGGAATTATGAAATCATTAGGTCATCCAAACAGCAGTACATCTTCATAATGATTCTATAGGAAATCTGCTCAACTAGAGTGGGTAATTACCTAGGAAACAGTAGGCAGTGAGAGCTCCACACCATGTCAGATTTTTGAGAGATGCAGTAATAAATAACAGCATTGAAAAGGGGCATATCAACAGGAGGAAGCAGTTCTGGGGCATGGTCTCTGGGAGCCTTGCTTTACTCACTGTACCCAGTTGCAGACCATGCAAAACCCTAAGTTGCCTCTAGGAAGCCCACTTGCTTGCTTCAGGTCCTTTCTGCATGCCTGGCTCCTGACAAACGTGTAATAAAGATGACTTTGTTTTGATGAGATCTTTAGAAACTATTGTGGAAATTTATATAAACTGTTGTTGATAAAATAGTCATTATCCTCTAGTAAGCATCATTGTATCTTGACAGTATATACAAGTGATTAGATAGAACCAAATGTTCATTGCCATTATCATTTGAGTTTGCTACTTAACAATTTGAAAAATCTTAATTCTTTTGCTAAGTTAAAACCCACGTGCCCATTAAAATTCAACCTAAATTGGAAAACTTAAGAAATTCATAATTTTCGCCGGGCGGTGGTGGTGCACGCCTTTAGTCCCAGCACTCGGGAGGCAGAGGCAGGCGGATCTCTGTGAGTTCGAGGCCAGCCTGGTCTACAAAGCGAGTCCAGGACAGCCAGGGCTGTTACACAGAGAAACCTTGTCTCGAAAAACCAAAAAAAAAAAAAAAGAAAGAAATACATAATTTTCCATCTATCAAGATTTTCCTTTGAAATATAAAATCAGATGGCAACTTTTATTGCTCAGTGATGGAGCATGTTCTTAGCTAGTGCAAGGCTCAGGATTCTTTCTCTAGCATCACAAAAGCCAGAAAACCCAATGACAAAGTCCATGTATTCCTTTATGGATAATATGGGGCCTTTTCTACATGTTTGTTGTTTACCTCACATTTTGACAGTATTTTTGATGTTACTGTTTGGGTATTGTGTAGCTAGAAAAGATTCATTTATGACCTGTGTTCCAGCCATGCCAAATGCAGAGTAGCCTTTACTGTTGCCTGTGTGTCTGTGAGGTGTTGTGTGCTGTTCGGATGTACTCCTGTTGGAATTTTAAGTGTGGACTGGTCTTCTTTTAATTATGTGTATGTTGTATCTATGGTGGGTCAGGTGGGGAAGAGATGTGCACATGAGTGCAGGTCTCTTCAGAGGCCACAAAGGCATTAAGATCCCCTAGGGCTGGAGTTACAGGTGATTGTGAGCCACCTAACATGGGTGCTGGGAACTGAACTCAGGCCTTTGACAAGAGCAGGATGTACTCTTAATGCAGAGCCATCTCTCCAGCCCCACTTCTACGAATCTTAAAGATAAATATTGTTACAGCCATTTGCTTAGCATAGATTTATTGGCACACATGCACACATTTATTATGAAGGTGTTTTTTTTCCTAGATAATATTAAGATTCAGTTATTGAAACTTGGGTTTTTTGTGAACTGTTTTCTGTTCCTTTTGGAGGTTAATGATAATAGACAAACTTAGAACATTTCATAAAATCAGTACCACATTTGGTTGTGTACTTGTAATCTTAGTGCTTAAGAAACCAAAGCAAAAGGGTCATAAGTTCATGAGTCACATAATCAGACTCTGCATATCTTCCTTGCCTCCACCCTCCATGCCAAGCAAATCCAAAATCATGTATGCTGCTTTATAAGCTGAATCTGACCACCTTCTTAGGGTGTGTTTGGTGACTAAAATTGACAGGCCTTTCCCCATGTATTAGAGTTGCTATTTAATTGTCTGGTAGTTGTTTATACACACATATAACAAATTCAGCCAGCTCTGCTTTGCTGTGGCTTTCATTTTTAGCTTTCTGGCCTTTAAAGCCTTAGTCCTAATGTCTTACCAAAATCATAGCCAGCTCTGCAATTTCTCAGTAACATGTTTACCAACATGTATTACTCTATTTTAGGCAAATGTATTATCCTAATATCTGTTTACTGTTTTGAGTATAGATTGTCATCACTTAAGTTATCATGTTAACATTATAAACCAGGTTATATTTTAATATTTACCTATTTTATCACCTAACATTATAAAAATTATAACCCCATCTAATCTAGTTTTGTGATGTTCACATGTGCCCTTAGTATTTTCATCTTTGAGGACTTCCAGCATTTGTTACTTGATAGTGTAAATTTGTATTCAAAAGCATCCCCTTGGGTACTAATACAGGTTCCCAGTTATTTCTAGTTCTATTGACCATCTCTTCTTACAATCTCTTATTAAGTTAATTCTACCTGAGCCCACCTTGGTCATTTCTGACAGTGTGTGCAGCATGCACAGCTTTACTTCAACTGTTTTTCTTCCATCACAACATTCCTGAGAGACAGACCGACTACCAGCAGTCCTATTTCCCCAAATGAAGTGAAAAGATTCTCAGGCAGAGATAGAGAGGCATATGTAAATGTGCTTGAGTAGGTTTCATCTGATTACCCACCTCAGTTTTCTTGTCTTACACTGAGTTGTGCATTTATGCATTTCCTCCACAGGTAAGCTCACGGTCAGTCATAAGCACTTTGAAGAAGCTTTCAGGAAAGTAAAACCATCCGTATCTGGGAAGGTGAGAACCATTCCTCAGTGTCTAGAAAAGAGGTGGGAGATGATGTTGGTGAATAGGAACTCAGAACATACATACATTTATGTATTTGTTTGTTTTTCATTTTTATTGAGGGATGGTCTCTTCGTATAGCCTAAGCTAGCCTCAAACTCCTGAGATTGTGCCTCAGCCTTCCCGATGCCAAGATTACAGACATGGGCCACAGTACTCTTCACTGCCATATATAATCGTCGGCCAGAACTTTAATATAATGAAATAGCTACTCAAAAGACCAAGAAACATCTCCCAAATTTATTATTAAATAAAAGGCATAGGGATTGTGTTAGATTGTAGGCATAAGCTACCATGCCTAGCGCAATTGGCTTTTTAAAATAAATTTCACTTTTACTTTTTATATTTGTGTGTGATGGGGAGCATACTTGTACCACAGCATGTAAGCCGAAATCAGAGGATAACTTGTGAGAGTTCTCACTTTCTATCACGTAGAGTCTAAGGAGTGAGCTGCTGGTCCTAAGATTCTAAATAGCTGGAAATAAACCAGAACACATTGTAAGTTTTTCTTTGGGATAAATAGGTAGGCGTGGAATTGCCATCTAACACTGGAAAGGTTCAGGTGGTGGCAGTGAACTTCCACTACATACTTACTACATTGACAGGACTTTGAAAGACTGGCCACCACAAGGGAGGTGAGGAAGTGAGATGCTAGAAATCTCATACCTTGTGCTGGAAAGAGTGGAGCAGTCACGTTGGGAGTCATCTTGGCAGTTTCTTGGAACATTAAGACACTTCAGAAGCCTTTACTTTAATCTCCTGTTTCCATCCGATTGAGGGTAGTTTACAGGTGCAAGTGTCTCTTGACATGGTGTTGCAAACTTCCCTGGACAATGATGGAAATTGTGTCATATCCTAGAAAGGAGCTTTGCAGAGTCCAGATGCAGGAGCAAGGCAGAATCTCTGGGTGCAGCATTAGGGTTGCTGTAACAAAGAGCAATAGACAAGCACCTTAAGCAACAGAGATTGTATTTTCTCACTGTTCTGGACCAGAAATCTAAGATCAAGATGTTGTCTTGTCAGAGTCCTGAAGTGTCCCTGCAGATGTCCTCTCCATCCTGTCTCCATACGTCCTTCCATTTGTGCATTCTGTGCCCAAATTTCTTATATGATAACCCCAGTCCTTTGGGACAGAGGCCCACTTCCACCTCTCACCTCTGCAGAAGCCCTGTCTCTAAGGTCCTGGGGTTGGGGACTCAGTGTCAGAGCTTGTGGGTTACGTCTCCATTCCATAACTGATCAGCGTGATGTGGCATTTTCTGTCCTCACAGGATCAAATGATGTATGAAGCTCTGCAGAGGTCCCTCAGTCAGTGACATTTGTGGTACCTGGCATGGAGGTGTCTAGTGCGTGGAACTCAGCAAGAATTGCACTCACTCTGAAGAGGACGCTCTCTGCTTTCAGCTTGATACAGATGATCCCATTGTAAGCATTTTCTTTTCAAATTAACGAGGCCCACTTGGAGAAGATGATGTTTCCCATCTGACCAGCTTTGTGGGGAAACTCCCTACCTCTTTTTTAAGAAAAAGGAAAGGAAGAGAAAAAATTGATAAAGTAAAGCCTTAATGCAAATAAAGTTTTATTTTGAACTATCTTGATCATACATAAATGATATAAAAACCTTCTCTGAGAAATGATCACCTTACATCCCATCACTCCAGATACACATTCATATCAGTTTTCTGTAAACAAGGATATTTTTCTACATAACCAACCATCAAAAACATGGACACATTGCTACTATTTAATTCTTAAGTTCCAGTCAGTCTTTCTCGGCTCTTTTTTTTTTTCCCAGTTTATTTATTACTTCAATTTACATCTCCATCACAGTCTCCTCTCTCCACCCGTCCAGGGCCTACCCTCTTACCCTTCCCACCCTTTCCCCCTTCTACAACCTCTCCTACTCCTCCAGTGTGGAGTGCCCTACATATCAACCTCCTTTAGTTCAACAGTCATATGAGGGCTAAGAGTTTCCTCCTGCACTGGGGACCTACATGGCAGCTCCACTAGGGCAAAGTATCACACTAACAAGTAACAAAGTCTATGTTCCTGTTCCTTTCAGTCTGTTGGTTGTAGGATAGTTATCCTGTACTAAATGGCTAAAATCCAATTATAAGTGAATAGATGCCATGTGCATCTTTCTGGGTCTGGGTTAGTTTGTCAGTTCTTCTGATGTCATAGTAAAAGGATCTGGTCTAAAATTAGCTATTCTAGTGTCTTCTAGTTTCCTTAGAGTTTCAAAAAGTTTTTGTTGTTGAGTTTGGTTTTTGTTTGGAGACAGTTTCTATGTAGCCCTGACTGGCCTGGAGCTTATTATATAGAGTAGGCTGGCCTCAAACTCCCAGAGTTCTGCCTGCCTCTGCCTCCACCTCCTGAGTGTTGTGGTTAAAGGTGTGTGCCTCCATATCCAGCTCTTTTGAAGTTCATAGGTCAGTGATTGGATTGACCTAATTTGCATTATTTATTTATTTATTTAATGCCTGAGTGCTCTATCTGCATATAAACCTGCAACCACAAGAGGGCATCGGATCACATTGTAGATGGTTGTGAGCCACCATGTGGTTGCTGGAAATTGAACTCAGGACCTTTGGAAGAGCACTAGCCAGTGCTCTTAACCGCTGAGCCATCTCTCCAGCCCAATAATTTGCATTTTTTTTTTTTTTTAAGTTTTTCGAGGCAGGGTTTCTCTGGGTAGCCCTGGCTGTCCTGGAACTCACTCTGTAGAACAGGCTGGCTTTGAACTCACAGAGATCCATCTGCCTCTGCCTCCTGAGCACTGGGATTAAAGGCGTGCACCACCATGCCTGGCAATTTGCATCCTTTTGAAGATACAGTAGTAGTAAAACTGCTCTCTGCATCCTCTTGGGGTGACATAATTTCATTACTTAAACCCTCATTGTAATCACTTTATTCAAGTGGTCCTGACAGGCTTCTTATACCTATGTGTGGGTAGATATTTTCACCTCTCTTACCTGTATCCCACCCTCACCAGATTTTTTTGTTGTTGTGTGTATTATTCATTATCATGGTTTGATATTCAGATTGTGTCCTTAGTGAATTTCTAAGCTGATGTTGTATCAGAAATTTTATATCATGATTATTTCATCTAACCATTTAAGTGTTGTTGTGTATTATGTAAATAGGTCTGTTTACTTCCTTTCTTCCTAAGTTTTTCTATGTCATACTAGCAAGTCTTTGAGGTTACTTTTAAGAATGAGATTGGGGCTGGAGAAATGGCTTAGAAATTGTTGAAAGAAAACATTAATATTTATAATTGATTCTTAGGGTTATTAGTACAATGTAGTTATTTATAAGTGGCCTAAGTTATGAATAATCACAGAGATACCTGATGAATTTTAACAAACCTTAGCCTGGATTAAGCAATCTCAGGTCATCTCAACTAGCTTATAATTCTATTCCCCAAATAAAGCCCCAGTATATACATATGTCCTCTTGGGCTATTATCCTCCATGCTGTGGTGTTGTTCCAGACCACATGGAAAGATGTTCTTCCATCTAACCCAAGGCGTGTCTTCTCTTTCCTGTCCCTCACTTCTCTCTCCCATCTTCTTCTCTCCATCCCATGATCCTCTCTGCTCCAAAAGCCAGCCAACCTTTCTCCCTGCCTACCTTTCTTCTACCCAATCCAGGCTGCAGCATTTATTCAACCAATCAACTTTAAATTAGGTGGAGCAAGGTTTAGACAACAAAGAGTGGTAACCATATTCTTGGGCCAGTAATTAGCAACAAAATACAAGCAGCCTTCAGATTGTGTGATTTATTTCTAAGTGGGCTAAGGGATAACTCCGTCACCCTAATAATCATAAGTATCAGTTATAGATACTAATATTTTCTGCAGTAATGCCTAATTTAGTATGGGCCAGATACTGCTAATTGTTCCTTGATACCCATTCTTCTTTCTCTTCCCTTTTGTTAAGAAGAGCCTAGAAACCTACCCATCTTCCTGAGCTAGTATGTCATGGATCTTAGAGAAGAATCTATTACCCTCACATAGACTAGCCTAATTCCTAACTGCATTCTAAAACTTATACTCACAGATAAGTGTAGCTCTCACCCCACATCCAAGAAGCTTTTTTTTACAGTAAACAGAGACCATTACAGAAAACCACAACTGGCAATAATACAGAGTTCAACTGGTTGGGGGTTCCCAGCCCCAGTGGATACACAACTCCTAAGGCTCAGGGATCAACAAGGAAGAGGGAGTGGAAAGATTGTTAAGAGCCAGAAGATTAGAAAGTCTGCTGTGAGATTGTGACTCCTAAACATGACAGGGAAGCTACACTCATGATACCGCAACAATATGTCTGCCTAACAAGACCTGAACAATGACAACACTACTAGACATCCTAATGCAAAAGAGTGAAATCTCATGGGGTCCTATCCCTTGCCAAAGAACAAAAGGCAACTAATGACTGTGGAGAGAGAGAATTAGTCTCTCCCAGAGGTGCATCCTGCTCATTGGTTATCCAATAAAAAGTGACCAGCCTTGAAACATTAAACTGACTTAATAGGTTGTGTGTGTGTGTGTGTGTGTGTGTGTGTGTGTGTAAAACACTAAAGAAAAGGGGGGGTGAGGGAATGTAAGGGTTTGAGGAAGGAAATGGAAAGGGTAAGTTATATAATTATATATTTTTTTTTAAGTTTGTTTACGGACTTTTATGCTGGTTGTGGTAGGCACATGCCTCCAAGGAAGCAGAAGCAATCTGATCTAGGATAACCTGGGCTTCATAGTGAGTTTCAGGATTTTATAGCAAGACCTTTTCTCCAAAAGAGGTGGGGTTAGGGTGCTCCTGCAGGGAAAGCAAATAAGGTCTGACTGATAGAACTGGTGGGAGCAGCCGATGGCCATGTGCTTAAAACCAACTTGGAACGGTAAGCATTGAACATATGCATTTAACCCATGGCAAAGCCACAGAGTAAAGCTGGAAACATCAAAAAGCCACAGAGTAAAGCTGGAAACATCATCATCAAAATAACCATCATCTCATCAGTAGAATGGATCAACACTGTTTTCATACACCAGAATATGACAAATTACACAACAGGATACACCCACTAGTGGTGAATTGAGAAACTATTATAATGCAAATGAGTTTTTTTAGTGAATTAGTAAGGACTCTTAAAAGGGCATGCAGATTAGACTGTCACCTGGCAACACATAGTCATGATCAGCCATTGAGAAGTCATTCTGAAAGCCAGGGAAATTGAAAAGAGCTTATAGCTTGTCATTGCTTGGATGTTATATCTGAGCCAAAATGGGCAGAGCCCAGTTGAAGCCACAGCTCCATGAGAGACAAGGATAGTGCCTTGTTGAGGGGCATCGCTGAAAAGCCTCGTTGCGAAGCCTACAGACAGTGCCTTGTGTAGGAGTATGGCTGCAAAGCTGCAGAAGCCTTGGAAACCATCAAAAACCTCGAGAGGTCACAGAATCCACCAGATAGTGCAAGAAAGGGTGAGACAGTGAAAGACATGCCTTATTTAAGCCAGAGAGCTCCATGTAAAGCCCCCATGCCCATGAGAAGAGAAAGATGGAGCTGTCGCATGCTATAGACATGTTAGGAGGAGCCAGCCATCAAGAGATGCATGTACACCAGCTTTTTGCACTGAGGTCTTGCTGACAGAAAAAGCCTCAGAAGGGGCTCTGGTCACAAGCCAGCCCAAGAAGGGTGTGAAAGCCACAGAGATGGATAACAACAGTGGGAGCAGAGTGGCCTAAGGTATGCTAACAAGAGGCAAACAGCTCAGAGGTCAAGGTGAGGATCTCAAAAACAGGCAAGAGGGTAACCCTTGTCATGTGAGGGTGTGGCATAGGCCCATACAAGCGAATTAGCCCCGCAAGGCAAGGCCTGGAAGCCAAAGACTAAGCCGCACGATCCAACAGCTGCATGGAGGAGTAATTCAAACAGACGGGCTGAGGAGACTGAAGCCTGCCCCTGGCTGAATGGGTGTGGCGATTGGCTGCACGAAACGGGGGGCACATAAAGCAGTGATGCTTGAGGTGTGCCAGCAGATAGAAGGCTGACCAAGTTGCCTGCAGAGACCTGTGCTAGGGAATCCTAATATCCTTTCAAAGGGGTTAAAGTAGGACTGTTTAGGTGTTAGGTTATAGGTAAAAGTTACAGGTGTTTTCTAGGAGTTTATTAGGTATTAATATAGAGTAAATAAAATTTTTGTTTACAAGCTATCTGCCAGATCATATGTATAATGTGCTTAATACATGTTTCAACCCTCTAGTCTTGTGAAAGATATGCAATAGAGCTACATTTTTTTTTTTTTTTTTTTTTTTGGTTTTTTTTGAGAGGGGTTTTTTGAATATCTCTGGCTGTCCTGGACTCGCTTTGTAGACCAGGCTGGCCTCGAACTCACAAAGATCCGCCTGCCTCTGCCTCCCAAGTGCTGGGATTAAAGGCGTGCGCCACCACCGCCCGGCTTTAGAGCTACATTTTAAAACTTGGGTTCTGATAGTTCTCAGCCAATAGTGGATGATAATCTCAGGGTGCATGATGTGGCAGTGAGTCAGTGGGCATCTAAGCATAACACTCAGAGGTGCAGAATTACTGATGCTGCTGTAAGTAAGTAGTGGTTGGTTTTGGAGGAGTAGATGCTGGAAGGCATCATATGACTTGGAAGTGCTGTTGACATCTTGGTTAGGAATATTTCTTCACCAATTTTCTTCATGACTAACTCACCTCTGCCCTCTTGTGCAAGAACCCAAATAACATAAAGCAAAATGAAAAGATAGAGGGATTTTTTTTTTCAAAGAAATGGCCTTTGAGCTGAGAGAACTTAGCATAGGGAAGAACTTGGCTGCATTGAATGTGTTCTAGTGTCTACACAGAGGAAGCTAAAGAGGCCCTGGATTCCCTTGAATAAAGAGAACTTGGGGCTTGTGTGTTGTGATCCTCTGTTGTAACTAACCTCCAAACTGAGATCCTGCCATTTTGATGATCTTCCCACACAGAGCACAGCTTGTAGTTAAGAATCTAAAGACCTTCTCTCTCACACACAGCATGTCCATATAGGCTAGGCAGGTTAATTTTGCACTAATTTGTGCCAAGCCTGACATCATGGGTTGGACAGCTTCATTAGGCATTGCTCCGTGTGCTTTTAATTCATTGAAGTGTGACAACCTTAAAAGGAACTTTTCTGAATTAAGAAGATAGTAGAAGACACCCAGCCACTTAGTGCAAGACTCTCAAGGGAATAATCCAGTCACCTGAGATAGGTGACAGACACTGAAGTATCTGCAAAGGAAGAAGGAAAGCTTTTGGAAGAATAGCAGGAGAGGAAGTTCATTCTTGAAGTCTCAGCCCCAACTGGGGCATGCTCAGCTCCAGAGGAGAGCAGAGAGAAACACTGTGAAAGGCAAGGAGAAAATCCCAGAAAATACAAGTACTTTCAGTATCAGAAATTGAGAATAAAGGCAGTAGGGAGAGAAGGGGGGGTGGTACAAAGGGCAAAAGCCACAAGACACAGTGAGGGCTGGGAAACAATCCCCACCCCCAAGTCTCAGATTCAGAGAGCACAATTGACACAGGTCTTCTCACTGAGCAGATTTGCAGTCTAACTGGGCAGAGATCCTGGGGTTTATAAAACAGGTGCTGCCTGGACATAGTGATTCATGCCTATAATCCCCACAGTTGGGTTTAAGGCTAGCCTGGTGTACACATTGAGTGCCAACCTGATCAGTCTCAGTTATAGAAATGGGCCATGTCTACAAAACTAAATCTAAAAACAAAACAAATATATAGAAGGAATTATTAACATTTATTATTGGGAGCCGGGCGGTGGTGGCGCACGCCTTTAATCCCAGCACTTGGGAGGCAGAGGCAGACGGATCTCTGTGAGTTCGAGGCCAGCCTGGTCTACAAAGCGAGTCCAGGACAGCCAGAGCTGTTAAACAGAGAAACCCTGTCTCGAAAAACCAAAAAAAAAAAAAACCATTTATTATTGGTACATATGATTACTAAGGTGGTGGTAGTTATTAACTTGCTTTGTGGTGGAGGTTTGGACTTCTTTGGAAACACGAATGTGTTTTTTGTTTTGGTCTCAAGAGTTGTGGGAATGCTTTGTCTACTGCTAAAAAACCAGACTCATGAAAGGGGCATGCAGGTCAGCCTGATGACTGTCACCTTGTGGGGAACATACTTAGATTCTTCGATGGACAGACACCTGGGAGAGCTCATGAGCTTGGTCAACAGGAAGTACCTCGGGAGGAGGGCATAAGGTTGACCAATGAGGAAAACATCCTGGTGCATAATTAGAGGGAGTGTAGAAAGGAGGGTCAGAAACTCATGGGGCTTTTTTTACTTGGCCTTGCTTCTCAACAATGTTCATCGCTGCTTCACTTCAAAAGATTCTAAACAATGTTTTGCCGAAGGTTGTGGCTGCTGAGACTTGCTGAGGATTGTGGCTGAGGTTGGGTGGAGCCCAGGTTAAACCTCCTTTGGAGCCACAAAACTGCTGCACTGAGAGGCCTTGCGGGTGCAGCATCTGCCCCTCGGAGATTCGGCCAACACAGAAGAGACAGAGGCACTAAGTGAGGGTGTGGCCACAGCCAGCTCAAGGGCTTCCAGAGTGCAGCACCTGCTCCGCGGCTAGCATGAATGAACTGAAGAGGCGAGACCTCAAACTGCCCTTACCATACTAGAGTGGGTAACCACTGTAGCTGCTGCTGGTTGCTGTGTTCCCTGTGTATGCTGATTTGGATGGACTGCTGACTAATTGCCCCAAAGACTTACACCTGAGGATGTCTTCATCTTGGTATCCTTTCTCCTGTGCCTCGGATTGGTGGGTTGGAAGGTGTTTAGAGATATTAATAAATAGTTTAAAGGTATGTCTTCACCACTATTTACTAAATAAACACAGAGAGACTTGTTAGATTTTAATATACCTTTAAAGCACTGGGGTTGGGGTAGATCTTTACCCTCTAAGCTATCTTTCCTCTTCCCCAGGTAAAACCCCAAGGTACTTTCATCTTTTCCATTTGTTCTAATACTATGAGCAGGCTGCTCTTGGCCACATGTGCTTCTCATTCATGCTCTAACCCATGGTGTCTCCTCCCTCTTCTCTCTCCTTGTGCTCTTTCTCTGACCTCCAAGCCCATGAATCTTGGCCCTTCCTCCCTCTCTTCTCTGCCCAGTCTAGGCTAAGGCAACTTTATTCAACCAATCAGGGATAAATCAGCAGGCAAGGTTACACAGCATCATTTGGTGTATGTGAGAACATGCTTGTTTGGGGTGTAGCTAGATCTTGGGAGACCAGTAATTAACATTTGAATACATAGTAACTTCCAGATAAACTCCAACACAAATATATTTGTGTTTGGAAAATCATTTCTGCATTGGACAAGCATGCTACAGGAAGTTATTTTGAAAAACCCTTGCTGACTCTGCAGCTTACAGTTCTACAGACTAAGGAAGATTCTGTCCTTGCAGTGCCTGCTTCAGAAACCCAGAGCAAGTGTCAGATGATTATGCTTTGAGAGCTGGCCTGAAGAGTACCTGTAGAAAAAGTGAGTCATCAGCACCACGGAGAGCTCCACAATTTAGAACTGTGATTGCACTCTAAGCTGGAGAGGAGTCCACATCCCCATCTTGGGGACACTAGCTACCAGAGCTCCCATGGAGGAAGAAGTAGTAGCAACAATAGAAGACAAGGAAGTAAACTGTCAGAGCTGCTGGGCCCTGCCACAACCACAGAAGCTTGAAGGTGTTATGTCCCCTTAGGTGAAATGTTTGACAGTGCCCCTAAGGTTTTTGGAGTCAGAAAGCTTGGTCCATAAATTACATTCTTTTTTTTTTTAAAGATTTATTTATTATGTATACAGTGTTCTGTCTGCAGGTATATCTGTAGGCCAGAAGAGGGCACCAGATTTCATTATGGATGGTTGTGGGCCACCATGTGGTTGCTGGGAATTGAACTCATGACCTCTGGAAGAGCAGCCAATGCTCTTAACCACTGAGCCATCTCTCCAGCCCTCATAAATTACATTCTATGGTTTCCAGAACAAATACAAAGATAACAAGAAAGTCAAATGCTGTAAAGGATTCATTCTTATCAGAGGACACCAACTCAAAATAGCCAAAGAAGAAAATACAAAATAGAGACTTACTGCACTACTATAGACAAGTAATTTCTCCAGGGGATGCAGAGCGACATATTTTTTAAATTTATTTTTGTTATTGTTGTTGCTTTTTCTTTTTTTTTTTTTTTTTTTTTTTGGTTTTTCGAGACAGGGTTTCTCTGTATAACAGCTCTGGCTGTCCTAGACTCACTTTGTAGACCAGGCTGGCCTCGAACTCACAGAGATCCGCCTACCTCTGCCTCCCAAGTGCTGGGATTAAAGGCATGCGCCACCAACGCCCGGCGCTTTTTCTTTTTCTTGAGACAGGATCTTTTGCCCTCGTTGTCCTGGGGTTTATCGAAACTACTATGTATTCAAATGTTAATTACTGCCCCCCCCCCCAGGATCTGGTTACATTTGGAAGGCAGAGTGGCCTCAAACTCACAGAGATCTGTTTACTGCTGCCTCCCAAGTGCTAGTTTAGGTAGGGTATGTGCCACCATGCCACCTTTTTTATCTAATATAATTGGCTTTAGTTTTTACTATGAATTTTTTTCTATTTGTCTCACCATTCTCTTCTATGACTATAGGACATTTTCTTGAGAACAAGGTCTCATGTAGGTCATGCTGGCCTCTTTCTGTGTAGTGGAGGATGACTTTGCAATTCCTTATCGTCCTTCCCCACCTTCTGAATGTGGGGTTTACAGCCATGTACCACTATGCTTGGTTTTATATGGTACTGTGGATTAGATTCAGGGATTCCTGCACCCTACCATCTGAGTCACATCCCCAGCCCTGGTTATAGGACTTGTATAGTGTGTAAGTATATGTCAACTTGACACACAAACTAAAGTTATCTGAAAAGAAGGAACCTCAATTGAGAAAATGCCTCCATGACATCCATCTGTACATCATTTTCTTAATTAAAGATTCATGGGAGATGGCCCACCCCATTGTGGATGGAGCCATCCCTCTACTGGTGGTCCTGAGTTGTATAAGAAAGCAGACTGAGCAACCTATAGGGAGCAAGCCAGTAAGCAGCACCCCTCTGTGGCCTCTGCATCAGCTCTGCCTCCAGGTTCCAGCCCTGTTTGAGTTCTGTCCTGAATGCTTTGATGATGAAAGTGCTGTGGAAGTGTAAGCCAAATAAACAATTTCCTCCCCAACTTTCTTTTGGTCTTGGTGTTTCATTGCAACAATAGAAACCCTGACTAAGAGCCGGGCGGTGGTGGCGCACGCCTTTAATCCCAGCACTTGGGAGGCAGAGGTAGGCAGATCTTTGTGAGTTCGAGGCCAGCCTGGTCTACAAAGCGAGTCCAGGACAGCCTCTGTTAAACAGAGAAACCCTGTCTCGAAAAACCAAAAAAAAAAAAAAAACCCTGACTAAGACATAGAGACTATTGAAGATTAAATCAGAGCAATTGAAATGCATGCATACAGTATTTTATTGTATGTTTTCCCTGTTCTGTCTTCCCTTTTTAACTTCTCTTACTTGGTATCTAATTTTATAGACCATTTTTGCCCTTTCTCATGTTCTTCACCCTCCTCCCCAGCTGTCAACATAGGATATGGATTGAGGACAATAAACTCAATACAGTAGAAAAAAATAATAAAGATCAGAAATTAATGAAATGGAAATAGAAAGAATAAGGTAATCAATAAAACAGAATTGATTTATTGGAAAAGTAAATATGGCTGACAAGCCCTTAGCCAAACAAAAGACAGAGAACCAAATCAAGAAAATTAAAAATGGAAAGGAAGACATTACAACAGATAACCCATGAAACCCAGAGGATCAATAAGGAATACCTTGAATTCCAGCAATCAGGAGGCAGAGGCAGAGGCAGATGGATCTCTGTGAGTTAGACAGATGCCAGCCTGGTATACATAGTGAGCTCCAGGCCAGCCAACACTACAGAGGGAGACCCTGTTCTCAAAACTAAACAAAACCAAAAAAAAACGGTATATTAAAATCTTTGTAGCCGGGCGGTGGTGGCGCACGCCTTTAGTCCCAGCACTCGGGAGGCAGAGGCAGGCGGATCTCTGTGAGTTCGAGGCCAGCCTGGTCTACAAAGCGAGTCCAGGGCAGCCAGGGCTGTTACACAGAGAAACCCTGTCTCGAAAAACCAAAAAAAAAAAAAAAATCTTTGTGTCCCATAACTGATTATTGGGATGGTTGCATAGCTCTCTGAGTATACTAAAAACCATTAAATTTATCATTTTAAATGAGTATTTAGCATTTGGGTTATATTTCAATATAGCTATTCAATAATCATGTCATGGGGTTGGGGGGCAGCTCAGTGATATAGTAGTTGCCCACTATGCTTTAGGCTATTGCTCTACTTACTGTGTCATATAAACAGATAGACATATTAACAATGTAATAGATACTAAAGTGTAACTACCATAATTAGCTATGCCATGAATAGGAGGTGGCTATTCAGAGGCAAAGGTCACCTCTATACACATCACAGAAAATTCAAGAAGGGTTA
Organism: Lophiomys imhausi; assembly: GCA_907164525.1. Classification (NCBI taxonomy): domain Eukaryota; kingdom Metazoa; phylum Chordata; class Mammalia; order Rodentia; family Muridae; genus Lophiomys; species Lophiomys imhausi. The sequence continues at coordinate 1,508,088 of CAJQZJ010004750.1, read as the reverse complement.
CACCAGTGAAGTTTAAGGCTGTTTGTAAGATTGCCTCAGGAAAAAGAAGACAGCATAGATGACAGAGGGGCATGGGTGGGTGTTCAATGAGCTGATGTCAGAGCTCAGTTTTCAGTACCAGAGTGACTATAAAAAAAATTGCACATTCTTTTACAGATGGTTTCAGTTAGAAAAGCCATTTTGTTCAAAGTGTTACTAGCCTTATTTTTTCAACTAGATTCTTAAACAAAAATAACAAGGGCCAGGCATGGTGGTATACATCTTTAATTCCAGCACTCTGGAGGCAGAGGCAGGTGGGTCTTTGAGTTCGAGACCAGACTGGTTTACATAACAAGTTTGAGGCCTGTCAGGGCTACATAGTGAGACCCTATCTTAAAAAACCAATAGTAAGCCGGGCGGTGGTGGCGCACGCCTTTAATCCCAGCACTCGGGAGGCAGAGGCAGGTGGATCTTTGCGAGTTCGAGGCCAGCCTAGTCTACAAAGTGAGTCCAGGACAGCCAGGGTTACACAGAGAAACCCTGTCTCGAAAAAACGAAAACAAAAAAAAAAACCAATAGTAATGATGATGAAAACTATAATTCACTGCATCACAGAGGATAGAAACAAAAGCTCTTTGTTCAGAGTAGATTAACACAGAGAGTTGGAGGCTAGCATCACATCACACAAACTCGTTTGTGTTCACACAACTATGTGCTTCGTTTACACAAACCTTTATTATGATAATGTAAAGTCTATGGAAAAGTTGAAAGAATAGTCAAATGCATTTTCAGACACTTCATCAGCTTAACAATTATTGCAGCACAATTACCCTCTGTGATGTTCTGTATAAAATTAACCAAAACCCTTTGTTCTCCTTGATGATTTGCAGACATAATTCATAGTTCCACTATGTCATCCCTCAATATTTGACCACACATTATTTTAGCTTTTTTTTTTTTTTTTGGTTTTTCGAGACAGGGTTTCTCTGAATATCTCTGGCTGTCCTGGACTCTCTTTGTAGACCAGGCTGGCCTCGAACTCACAAAGATCCGCCTGCCTCTGCCTCCCAAGTGCTGGGATTAAAGGCGTGCGCCACCACCGCCCGGCTTTATTTTAGCTTTTTTTAAAAATTTATTTATTATGTATACAGTGTTCTGTCTGCATGTATGCCCACAGGCCAGAGGAGGGCACCAAATTTCATTATGGGTAGTTGTGAGCCACCATGTGGTTGCTGGGACTTGAAATCAGGACCTCTGAACAGACAGTGCTCTTAACCTCTGAGCTATCTCTCCAGCCCCCACACGTTATTTTATAAACCACAATACTGTCACACTGCAGGTACACTACACAAAGCTTGATTTTCTAGAGAGAGAGAGAATCCCTGCCTGGGGAGGAATATAGGATTAGACACTGATATCCATTCACTTTGCAGATCATTTTTTCAGGTCACCTCTTCTTTATATCATAAAAGGGTGGGAAGATTATAGAGCCTGGGGGTGGGGGAAGGACTGCTGAAAAACAGTGTCTTATTGATGGATTCAGTCAAAACTCGAGCCTAGATGGTTGAGAGGCTCACAAAGTCTCTCCCCTAGCTGAGGCACTCTGGCCCTTAAAGACTGCTGGGGTAGGGAAAGTCACTTTTCTTTAGGGAAGTGATCCCTGTTAGTTTTTGCATCCCCTATTAAGGACCCTACACCCATGAAAATAAGGAAAGGATTTATTAGACTTGGTGGGACATAAAATTGGAAGGAGAATTTGGCAGAGTTGGATAAGAGTAGAGGATTGATATTATCAAAATATACTGCATACAGGTATAACATTCTCAAAGAATGAAATAAAATCACACACCCATCTTAATAGAGCCCATCAGCTCAACATGATGAAACGATGTTCACTTTACAAAGGAATTTGATTTTTAATTGAGTTATTTTACCAAGCAATAAATTTTGCATTTCTTCTAACACTTCTGAATTCTAATTGTAACCACCAAATGTAAGGATCCAAGAAAGTGAACTGTAGTAAAATTAGGCTATCAGAGCCGGGCATGGTGGCTCACACCTTTAATCCCAGCACTTGGGAGGCAGAGGCAGGCGGATCTCTGTGAGTTCGAGGCCAGCCTGGTCTACAAAGCGAGTCCAGGACAGCCAGGGCTGTTACACAGAGAAACCCTGTCTCAAAAAACCAAAAAAAAAACAAAACAAAACAAAAAAAAATTAGGCTATCAGACACTGAATATACACTATATTTTTTTATTTTGAAATGAACTTTTGTTTGATAAAATATATCAAATTTCTAAAAATGAGCAAGTGAAGACTAATTTAGATCATATAATGATTAGAAACTAAAACAATAAATCAAAACTTCACTTACCTGTGGAAGATGGCTTCTAGGAATACTAAGGAAGTCATGATGTTCATTATGATAGCCCCCATTGAACATGAAAAGTTCAGAGGCCTGTAATATGAGTGTGTGTCTTGCCCCTTTAAGAACATATAGTGGTCAGCAATAAAATGCCCAGAAATTGGGTTCAAACCCAGGCCAAGTAGGGCTGCTGCAAACATGTAGACTATAGATTTAATTCCCCAAACATAGCAAATTATAATGTCAAAAGTGATCTGGGCCACAATATTGATAGTTTTCAGATAAGTGACTGACTGGTTTGGGGTTGATGAAATAAGGTTAAAGAAAAAGAAACAAGCGCTAAAAAACAACCCAATAAGTTCCCTGAAAGTGATGCAGAAGAACCAGCCCTCAAAATCAGAAGGAACATCAACATAGACCCCGCAGCTCTGAGGTATCGACGGTGATCTGCGTCATACATTCTATAGGATATCAAATATGGAAGACCCAAAGGGAGATTAGCAAATACTCCAAACCAGCCTTTCCACAGTGCCCTGTGATGGCCAGAGTCATTGAGTGGTGAATGGAGCTGCCAAAGACAAAGGCCCAAATATGACCCATTCCCACTCTAAGTTTTTGACTAAGTAAAATGAATCCAACTGGGTGAGAAACATCACAGTTATGACCCAGATCAGGCTGGGGTCAGGTTTCATCAAGGGTTTATCTCTGGATACTTTGCTGTAAGAAAAGAAAATACAAGAATCACAAGTGGGGAAGACATATTTATAATTATAAACAATTATAACGAACACATCTAAGAAATTATAATGAGGCCTGGAGAGAGAGAGCTCAGTGGTGAAGTGCTTGCTGGGCAAGCATGAGGCCCTGAGTGTGATCTCCAGAGCCCAAGCAAAAGAGCCAAGTGTGCTAGAATGATTTTACAATCCCTGTGCTAGGGGGGCAGAGACAGTGGGTAGGTACATGGGGCTCACTGTCCAGCCAGCACACACTTGCTGCACACATATACACTTAGACATATACACATTAAGGAAAGCCTCCTAACTCAATATTTTACCTTCTACAAGGGTGTAATGACAAATCAAGATTGAATAAAATATGCATCCCTTGAAGAAATAATTTATTATTTATCAGTATTTTTGAGCACTTAATAATAAGACAAACACTATGCCCTAATAAAGGAGTGTAGTTATTCATTTACTAAATATTCTTGAATTTAAATGACAGACTTTGTTGAACAAAAGACATGATATAGATGGAATATTAATATATGTAACAATGAGAAAAAATAAGAAAATTTAGCGACACTCTAAAAGGTATAATGTAGATTTTAACAAAACTCTGGTTGTTTCCCATACATGGACTGAATAATATAATGAGAAGAAATTAATAGTCAAAGCATGAAAAAACATGTAAAGATTCTCAGGGGCTAGATGTTGTGGCCCACACCTGTAATCCCAGCACTCAGGAGGCAGAGGCAGGCATATCTCTGTGAGTTTGAGGACAGCCTGGTCTATATAGGGAGTTCTTCAACAGCCAGGGCTATGTAGAGAGACCTGTCTCCAAAAAAAGATTCTCAGGACATAGATATTAATTAGGAATACCCAAATTAGAAAAATCCCTTGAGCCTAAAGCACAGGTAGTTTTATTGTTTTATCCAAAAGTTTTATGGGAAGTAAGTACAAAACTTGCTTTGATGTTTAGTTAATATAAATACCATCTATTTGAAGTGTGTGTACCAAGATTAGAACCGGGCACATACAAGGTAAGTGAGCTATACCCTGAGCTCTAGAGTTTTAAAGTATTTTTGGTTTTAGATGGAGTCGTGCTATGTTGCTCAGGGTGGTCATATTGACCAACTTCTTTACTTTGTTAATGGGAAAAGCATGATATAGACTAATTCTGTGTAATCTTATTTAAGTTACCACTTTATTTGTTTCTTTTTATTTAATTTTGTTTTTTAAACCTTTTATTGATTTTTGTGAATTTCACACCATTCACCCTAGTCCCACTCATCTCTCCCTGTCCCCTCATATCCTCTCTCCACCCTTGCAACACGCTCTACTAAAATAAAAAACATGCAAACAAACGAACCAAAACAAAGCACAGAAAAGATCTCATCGTGGAAGCTGTAGTGTGTCACAATGAATTCATTTATTTTTATTTTATGTTCGTTGGTGTTAGGTTTGTGTGAGGTTGTTAGAGCCCCTGGAACTGGAGTTACAGACAGCTGTGAACTGCCATGTGGGTGCTGGGACTTGAACCCGGGTCCTTTGGAAGAACAGCCAGTGCTCTTAACCAATGAACCATCTCTCCAGCCCCCAAGTTACCATTTTATTAATGCATTAACTATACATATTAATGAATTCAGTGTGCTTTTTTCATGCATGTACAGCCTATGCAGGTCAAATCTAACTTCCCCCTTCCCGCTTCTCCTTCACACGCAGAAGCCAAAATAAGTCAATTTGAAAGTCGAATCACCATTACTAGAGGTTGGGAAATGTGTGGAGGAGAAGATGCAACACTTATCTTTCTGTGTCTCACATTACATTTACAGCACTACCCTCTAGTTCCCTACATTATGTACAAATCACAACATATGTATGTGTGCAAAGGTCAGTTTGGGAGTTGCTCCTCAGTCACTCTACCCCTTGTATTTTACAGGTTTTTTGTTTGATTTGGTTTGATTTTTTGGAGACAGGGTTTCTCTGTGTAGCCATGGCTGTCCTGAACTCACTCTGTAGACCAGGCTAGCCCTGAACTCACAGACATCTGCCTGCCTCTGTCTCCTGAGTCCTGGGACTAAAGGCATGCGCCACCATGCTGGCAATTACAGACAGCTGTGAACTGCCATGTGGGTGCTGGGATTTGAACCTGGGTCCTTTGGCATAGCAGTCAGTGCTCTTAACCACTGAGCCATCTCTCCAGCCCCTATTTACAGTTTTTTAAAGATGTATTTATTTTATGTACATAATTGTTTTGCCTGCATGTATGTATGTGCACTACATATGTGTGTGATGCACCTGGAGGTCAAAAGAGGGTTATCAAATCTCCTGGAAATAGAATTATAGCTGGTTGTGAGACACCATGTGGTTGCCTGGGTCTTCTGCAAGAGCAGTAAGTACTCTTCACCACTAAGTCATCTCTCCAACCCTCTACCTTATAGTTTGAGACAGAACCTATCCTTGGAGCTCACTGACTTGACTAGACTGACTGGCCAAAAGCCAGAGATCCTCCTCCTGTGTCTGTGACCCCTGTACCAGGATATCTGGCATAGGCATTTATGCCTGGCTTCAGTGTGGGTGCTGATGATTTGAACCCAGGTCCACATGCCTACATGATAAGTGCTTTATTGACCTCTGATATATCTCTCCAGCTCATTTCATTATTTGTCATAGCTTAATGATACATTAGTGTGTGTATGTGTGTGTATATGACACTCTCTTAATCCTTGCTGTTTGTTGATGAGCACTTCAGCTAATTCCATAACTTAGCTATTGTAAATGCCATAATACATATGAATATGCAGATATCTCTTGTATGCTGATTTTATTCACTTTTGAAGTGTATCAGGAAGTGGGAGAAATGATTAGATGGAAATTTTATTTTGGTGTTTTCAGGGAATAATAGCACTATTTAGAATTTGAGAAAAATCCATACTGTTCTCCACTGCCACATCAGAGCTAGGAATCAAATCTGGGTCCTCTGCAAGAGCAGTAAATCCTCTTAACGGCTAAGCCATCTCTCCAGTCCTAAAGGAAAAAAGATTTTAAAGATGTATTCTTACAGGTGGGCTCTGTGGTGCAATGGATACCACATTGGACTTCTAGCATGATCAAGATGTATTACTATGTTGCCAAGGTTGGTCTCAAACTTCTGGATTCATGAAAACCACCTGCCTTGGCCTCACAAGTAGCAAGGACACAGGTGTGCACTACCATGACCAACAAATAAGCTTTTGTATCTGCTTGATACAAGAGATATAAGTTATCTCTGCCAAATAATTTTTGTATGTTGATTTGGTGTTCTGCTCTATTACTGAATTTATTTGTCAGTTTCAATAGCCTTTGTGTGGAGTCTGTTTGCCTACATGTACAGTTACATGGACAAACACAATATTTACCTTCCACCTTATTTGCTTTTCTTGTCTTTCCACTGCCTATTTGTTCATTCTAAAACTTCATATGATTATGCCAAATTGAGCAGTAGGTGGCATGCTTGCCTTTTCCTGCATGCACAGCAAATATTTTCAGTTCTTTCCTTATTCAGTATGATGATGGCCTTGGCCTCACATAGGCTGTACAATCACTCTACCATCCAGCTACATCCTCAGCCACATTTCATAACTTCTTTGCCACGCATTTAATTCACAAGAGTTTCTGTAGCTTCTATTGGTAAGAAGCTATTTTGTTCCTTTTCTAGCATCGTATTACCTTGTTTTATATAAATTTTGTAGCTAATTTTGAGAAGTTTTGGTGTGCCTGGTAGATCAGCTATCTCTGCCAATTTTATAAAGTGGACTTCCTAGAAAGTGAGTGGTTGTCTCTTAAGGATGTGCCTTGAAGTGTGAGTTTGTTGCACAAGGTTGACTTTGTTTCCATCACAGTCTCCCTATACCATCTGTGGCTGTGACTTTGGCCCAATGTATACGATGGCACAGTCAGTGAGAGCCACTGTCCTCCAGGGCGTTATGACAGTGGGGACATGCTAGTGGTTCAGAGAGTGTGCTGTAGACAGCAGGGGCTGTGAGGTCCTCAAAGTGTAGCTTCTCCTACTATGCAACTGCTGGTCCGTGTAGGGCAGTGGGCACGGTTGAGGCCAGCTCTACAGTAGCAAGGGCCTGTGGCACTGTCAGCCCCAGCAGTGATGCAATACTGAAGCTCTTGCCCTCTGACCTGTCAGGAGTGTGGGCTCCAAGAGCAGCAGTGGGAAGCAAGGCACCCCCTCTTTGGCACTTGCACCCCAGACATACCCTTTCAGCTGAAGTGCATCCCTGGGGTAGAAGCCATCTGGAGTCCGGAGTCTTCTCTTTCATCTATGCCTATAATTCTTAGGTTCTGTCTTTTCATTGTGTCCTTGATTTCTTGGATGTTGTGGGTGAAGACTTTGTTAGATTTCTCGTTTTCTTTGGTTGTTGTACTGATTTCTTCAATTGAATCTTCCATGCCTGGGATTCTGTCTTCCATCTCTTGTATCCTATTTGTGATACTCATGTCTGTCATTCCTGTTCTCTTTCCTTGGCTTTCCACCTCCAGGATTGTCTCTGCTTGTGTTTTCCTTATTGCTTCCACTTCCAATTTCAAGTCTTGAACAGTTTCATATGTTTCCTGCTCCAATTTGGTTGTCCTTGTCTGCCACTCTTTCAAATCTTTCACAGCCTTGTCTCTTTCCCATTCATATTTGCCTGAGTTGGCTTGGAGGTCTCTAATGGTATTCTCCATTGCTTTTGTTTGTAAAATTGTGGATTCTTTAAATTCTTTCAGGGATTTATTTTCTTCTTGTAAAGCCTCTCTCATTTCCAAAGTATAGATTTGTCATCATTTTCATGTGTTTCAGCTGTGGTGAGATGGTCAGAGCTTGCTGTACTAGCATAGCTGAATTTTGTTGGAGTCATATTTCCTTGACTGTTCTGTTCTTTCACTGGGCTTTAGCCATCTGGTTGTTCTTAGCTGTTTGTTCCTGGTGACTTCTGGACTTGGTGCCAAGGAGGGAGCTTTGGTGGAGAGGCTGTATAACTTGGTGATCTATAGCTCTTCACAGGCTGGATGGGGCCTTGTGTGGTGGTGGGTTCTCAGTGTGCCTCCCAGAGCTTACCCATTCCTGTTGTGTCCCAACTGGGAACTCAGGTTAGAGGTTGGGGTGGGATGAGTTATTCCTGCCTTCAGGTTCCTGAGATTCAGCTGGTCTTCTTAGTGATGTCAGTGTGGATTGGTAGGCCACAGACTGTATGCTGGAGCTGCAGCTCCCCTGCAGTTTATGCATCAGGACCGTGATCGTGGTCCTCCCAAGCTGCTCTCAGGGTGTTCTCGGGTTCAACCTGCACCTTATAGCCAGAAGCACTATGATCTGGTACTGCCCACATCACCCAGGCAGGGAACAATGGTCTGGGGTTGTTTCACTGCTCCAGAGTCCGAGCTCTCTGTATTGTAGCCTAGATATTCAGCTGAGGGGAAAGGCAGGTGCCATCAGGGAGTTCTGATGTGGAATTCACACCCTGTCCACGGTGCGTGGATTCGAGGAAGCTCAGCTGTCCGTCCGTCCCGCCCCCCCGCGCCAAAATCACTGTGCCCCAGTCCAGCCTGCCTGCGCCAATGTGGCTTCTGGCAGTTTCCCTGTAGCTAGGGTGTCAGGACTGTGGTTGTGGTCCTTCCATGCTCTTCTCTGGGGGATTTCAGGATCAACCTGTGCCTCTCAGTCAGAAGCTCTTTGGTTCTGTGCAGCCCACCTGCTAGGGTAGCACACAATAGTTCAGAACTGCTTTACTGCTCTGGACCGAGATCTAGATGCTGTAGACTGAGAGCCTGCCAAAGTGGGTGTGGGCAGGGAGTTCCAATGTGGAGTTCACAAAGTGTCTACAGCACTTGGACTCAGGGGGAGATCTCAGCTGCCTTTTCCCTGTCAGAGGCGCTGTGTTCCAGAGTCGCCTGTCTGGGTCACAGGGCTTCTAACAGATTCCCTGTAGGTAGGGTGTCAGGACTGTGGGTATGGACCTTCCAAGTTACACTTAGGGGAGTCCCAGAATCAGCCTGTGCCTCTCTGTCAGAAGTTCTGTGGCCCAGTACACCCTCCCCTTCGGACAGCAAGCCACAGTCCAGGATTGCTTCACTGCTCCAGCAGAGATCTAAGTGCCCTGGATTGAGGCTGTAGACTGAGTACCCTGCTGAAATGAGCGCGGGCAGGGAGTTCCAATATGGAGTTCACAAGGTGTCTACAGCTGTTGGACTCAGCGAATCCCAGCCACGTTTTCCCAGCCTGATTCTCAGTGTTCCAAAGCAGCCTGCCTGGATCAGCAGGGGCTTCCATCAGACCCCGTGTAACTAGGGTGTCAGAACCATGGTATGGTCCTTCCAATCAACTCTCAGACGAGTCTTTGAGTCAGTCTATACCTCTCAGTTTGAAACTCTGAACTGGTGCAGTCTGGTTTCTCTGACTGCACAGAGTGATCCAGAACTGCTTCACTGCTCTGGGTTGAGATGTAGATGTTGTTGAACCCTAATGCACAGAGGAGAGCCCAGCCAAGAGGCCAGGCAAGGGGGGTGGACAGGGAGTTCCAATATATAGTCTGTATCCTGCCCACAGCACGCTGGGGCTCAGGGAAGCTCAGCGCCTGCCAGCTTGATCCCCCCAGTTACCGGTCAACCAGATGCCACCATGCTGCTTATCCCAGGGAGAATTGCCCTCAGTCTTACCATAGTGGCTCTGCTGATCTTCTCCTTGGTGTCAGAAAGGCCTGCACAGATGCTGCAGACTCAGGAAACGGAAGAGAGCCTCTATTTGGAGGTTGAAACCGCCAGCTGGCATCCTGAAATGATCCAATCTGCCATCTCTTCCACTGTGTCTGGGAGTGCAGTCTCCTGGTGGGAAGTCCATTGTCTATATTTCCAGTACCAAGTTCTTTATTGTCCCTGAATTTGCTGGGCAAGCCCAGATGGGCTTGCGCCTCACAAACTGTCATTCAGCAGGAGTATATCTATGCAGTTGTTCAATCGGTATTCCTGACAATCAGAATGTGTCCAAGCTGATCACCGCCATCTTGCCCCTCCCCTCAAGAACAACTAGTTTTTCAATTAAAGAATATCCAATTTATCTTTTCAACTCTCATGGTGTATTTTCATCATAAGAAATCTTGTATTTCCCAAGTTTGCAAAATGTTCTATTTGTTTTTTTTTCCTTCAGTAGAAAATATGACAGTGTTTGCTTTTGCATTTTGGTGTGCTATGCATTTTCCATTTATACCAACAACAAAAAGACATTCTAGCATTGGGTATTAGTTTAAGCACCTCTACAGATACTATGGTCTATGGCTACCCAAATCCCATAAGAAAAATGCAGCATTATTTGCATGTACCATATGCCCATTGGTTCATTCTCTGAAGCAAGTGCTAGATGACATACAGTCCCTATCACAGTGTGTGCATGCGTGTGACTAGTTCATGATGCTACCCATAGCTCAGTATTCTGTATCTTACAACACAGTGACAGGGAAAGGTCCATGCATGGTCAGTACCAATGCTTTTGTTTTTTAGAATATTTTTGATCTTCAGGTGTTGGTATCTGCAGAGGAACCCCTGAGGAAAAGAAAGGGTAGTGGAATTTTTTGTAGTTATGTGAGATAGGGATTGTAGTTGCTCTTTTTCCATGTGGCTGTCTACTATAGTCCTAACTGTTGCAAAGACATGACTTTCCTAGTTGGTGAGATGGCCCAGTGGGTAAAAGTACTTGCCACACACACTTACTGACTTACTACACTCACTTGTATGTCCTGAGTTCAATCCCTGGGCATTTGAGAAGGTGGAAAGAGAAAAGCAACTTCAGAGTTGCCCTCTGACCTTCACCTGAACACTGTGGCATGTACACACCCACTCAAATGTACACCACCACCACCATAATAAATAAATAAGCAATTAAAAAAGTTAAAAGACATGACATTCCTCTCCTCAATGGACTAGTGCATTTTCTTCTGAAAAGGAACTCAGGCCTAGGTTCTCCTGCCTCCTTAGGCACTGCAACCTACATGGGGCCTCCCACACTTTAGACTAATGAGATCAGAGTCACCTCACCTTCTCAAGGACTAAGGAAACTTTGAAAATTTCCTTTAGTTCTTCAAATCTCTCCAGTCTTCAATAATGGTGATCAAAGAACTACAACCTGCTTTGAGGCAGTCAAAAGCTTGTGTGCTAGTTCTGCCTAGATCTGGGCTCTACATGGTGCTGAGTAAGAATAGAATGTGGCCGGGCGGTGGTGGCGCACGCCTTTAATCCCAGCACTTGGGAGGCAGAGGCAGGCGGATCTTTGTGAGTTCGAGGCCAGCCTGGTCTACAAAGCGAGTCCAGGACAGCCAGAGATATTCAGAGAAACCCTGTCTCGAAAAACCAAAAAAAAAAAAAAAAAAAAGAATAGAATGTGGTATTCTGAGGAAACGGGCTGCTATATACTGATGTGACTAAGAATAGCCGCCAGGACAAGAAACCTGAGACAAGATCCTCAAGAACTGGATGAGCCCTGATATTTAGTGGCCTGTCTTTGTTATGTATATATATATATATGTACATATATTAAATATATATATATATATTTAAGACAGTGACAAGCAATGGAAAATTGTAGAATGATATCTAAACCTGCAAGTTTTTCTACTCTGAATCCTCAAGTTGGAATTTAAGTAGTGAGAAGAACTTCCAGGACATTTTGTAACCATGTCCTTGAAGGGAATCCCATAGTGTTAATCACAGTTCTTGAAGACTCCTGACCTCCATGGAGGAGACTGGAACTCAGATGGACTAGAAGACTTCCCTGAGTATGGGAACTTCTCAGAAGTAATAATAGGAGGGAAGTAAAGTCCCTCCCCTGGAAGTGGACATGCAGAGGAAGATAGCCAGTTTGAAAGGCTGTGTGGTCTCCACCATTCTCATTGCATGGGTTCAGAACCTGGAACACTGATATGAAAATGTATTTTCTAGAAAGACAGCAGGAAAGAAGTCACTTCAGGTAAACATATGTAATAACGAAAGAAAAAATTTTAAATGCAATAGATATTGATATATTGTGATTAATACTTTAGGTCACTAGCTATTTTAAAAATACACCTTTGTGACAAAAATCATATAGAAGAAATGGGCAGTTTTACAGTATGCTTGCAAAATGACATACATGAGTGAACACTCTCTCAGGGATGGTAATTGGACAAGCACACAGTTGAGCTCTGTAACAGAGTCAGTCTTCCTGGAAACCAGAACAGCATCCTGTAGAACATATCACTAATAATTATAAGTAAGAATATTATAGTTCCTGGGTTGGCAGTGTTATCCCTGACCCACTGCTTATGAATAATCACACAGACACCTGATAGATTTTAACAAGCCTTAGCCTGGATTGTGTAATCTTAGCCAATCTAAACTAGCTTTTAGTTCTATTCCCCATATTAAACTCCATATCATATACATACATCCCTTGGACTGTTTTTCTCCATGTTATGCTGCTGGTCCAGGCCAAATGGAGATAAGACCCTCCATTTAATTTATGGCATGTCTCCTGCCTCCTCCCTCCTTTTTTCCCCCTCAAAGTTTCTCTACTCTCCCCTAAAGCTTGTGCCCCTTCTCTCCACCTATCTCTCTTCTACCCAGTCCAGGCTACAGGCATTTTATTCAACCAATCAGAGAAGTTTTGGGTGGGCAAGAGTTACAAATGCCATTTAGGCATATGTGATTGCCCAAAGTGATGGATGGCAGGGGACAACCAATTGACAATTGAATACCAGCAGACCACCCCATCAGCTTCCTGATACTATAGAGATGAAATACTTCTGAGGCAGATTCTGTGCCTCATTGCTCTTAATTTTAACAAGGAAAAAAAATCCCCATTGTCAGCAGCTTAAATTATTTGCAGAATTTGCTTTGGCTCTGATAGTGTCTACTCTAAAAGATATTTCCCTTCCCGAGGCCTCTTTGTCCGTGAATAGGGACTCACTGTGTCATCCATCACAAAATCACCCAGGCCTTTGATCCAGGAGATATGATGGGGGAGCTTATCGTAGTTTTCAGCTGCTGTTTTCCTTACCTGGAAGTGAAAAAAACACAGTGAGTGTTACTGAGGCCTCAAGATGACAGGTGAGTGACACAGGCAGAGGGACAAAATACCAAACCAGTCAAGATACAATGCCATTGCTCATGGTCTTTCAGAGCTCTTGCAGTTCTTCATGAATAAAGATGGTCTACACATCACATGCACATAAACAGTTCTGTTGAAGTCTACCCTGGACTTATGTCAAAGTCAGCGACAATCAGGTTACTTAGCAACTGGAACAGAAAGCTACTAGTATGTATCTGCACTGCAATAGTGAAGAAGAGATACCCTTCCCCCAGCCCCCACCCTTCGCCACCTGCAGCAGGTAGAAGAGCTGGTCATGAGAGGAAGACAGCTATTCCTGTCCTTCACTGCACCTCACCTGGGCAGCACAGTAGAGCTGACCCTGTTGTTGGGGGAGCAGGTGAGCATGGGAGAGCTGGCCCAACCAACCACTTGTCTGCCATGAGATGGCCTGGGTGAGGTAGAGATGCCTCATCCCTTCACCAAGGCAACCTATGAGAGGCACAGAGCTGGCCCCAAGGTGATGAGAGCAGGAGGGCTGGTCCTGCCCCTTTTGACTATGGTATTGTCTGACTGGGATGGAGCAGTTCCAGAAAGCTCATGCTAGTGGTGTGTATGCAGAAGAGCTTGTGGGCTGACCAACTCAACTACCACCCAGGCCCAGATCCAGGGCTTTCAGTTGGCCCTGCCCCATCTATGAACTGTTGAAGCACACAAAGGGGCCAGTCCTTCATGTGGCCAGAACCCAATCACCAGGAACTCCATGACACAAGGCAAGAGCAGGATTTCCAAGAGGAATCCCAGTGAGGATCCAGGATTTACAGTGTGCCAGAAGGCCTCAAAGCAGACAAATGACTCATTTTGCAATGAACATTTGCAAGCAATAAAGAGTGTACAAAAGTGTCCTTCACTGTGGGACGAATTGTGACACACTACAACTTTCGCAACAAATTTGTTTTCTTTTGGAGACATGTTGCAAGGGCAGAGGGTGGGAATGAAGGAGGGGAAGATGAATGGGATTTGGGCACATGGTGTGCATTTCACAAAGAATAAATAAAAAAGCCACCAATCTTCCAAACTGTAAAATGACAGAGCCAGTCAGAGCCTGGATTAGCACTTAAGAATTAAGACTGAAAGTATATTAGCAACCAGGATAATGCAAACAATGATAAATTATAAACATTTATAGGACATAAGGTAAAAAATGGATGAATTTTCAACACTATGTATATGTTAGAAATCCTAGAGTATTTATTAGCCATGTGTCCAATACAATTAAATGATGATATAATCCCTGGATGTCTATGTCCTTTATAAAGTTGTAAGTAAATGGAAAATGTATGCTTAAAAGTGGGCTATGGGATCACTGAGCAGTTAAAGGCCCTTGCTGCTAATCCTGAAGATCTGAATCCAATCCCCAGAATCCACATGGTAGAAGGAGAGAACCAAGTCTAACAAACTGTCCTTTGACTTCTACATACACACCATGAAATGTGCACACACACACACACACAAATGTGAATATTTAAAGAGTTTTGTGAACAGCAAATCTCACTATGTTTTTAAAACTATGTTTTAAAACATTTTTAAAGTTTGGATTTAAAAAAATGTTTTTTGTGGGCTAGAGAGGTGACTAAGCAGTTAAGAGCACTAGCTGCTCTTCCAAAGAACATTCAAATCCCAGGGTTCAAATCCCAGCACCCACATGGCAGCTCACAACAGTCTGTAATAGCCAGGCATGGTGGTGGACACCTTTAATCCCAGCTCCAGAGAGTCAGGGACAGGCAGATCTCTATGAGTTCATGGCTACATGGTCTATAGAGTGAGTCCAGGACAGCCAGAGATACACAGAGAAACCCTGTCTCAAAAAAAACAAAAAGAAAAAAAGAAAAAATATTTTTGCAATGGAAATTTTCTGTAACTGATTATTGGGATACCTGCATAACACTACGAAAATCCAAAAAAAAAAGCTACTTCAAATGCCTATTTTGCATATGAGTTATACTCTCCCAGCCAAACACACACACACACGTGTGTGTGTGTGTGTGTGTGTGTGTGTGTGTGTGTGTGTGTGTGTGTATAGATATATGTCTTTTGTTTTCTTTGAGACAGAGTTTCTCTGTGTAGTCCTGGCTGGCTGGAACTAGTTCTCTAGACCAGGCTGGCCTTGAACTTGCTGATCCACCTGCCTCTGCCTCCCAAGTGATGGAACTGAAGGTGTGTGCCATCATACCCAGCATTGTGTATGAGTTGCATTTTAAATAACTATTAAAAGTCATAAGAGCTGGAGTTGTAACTCAGTGATAACATGTTTGCTTAACACACATTAGGCCATGGTTTCCTCTCCTGTACCACCAACAAGCTAATAAACAAACAAAATACCCACTTTTTAATTGCATCCCCAGTAATTATTTTATGGGCACACAAATGTAACTACTATAATTAACTATGTAATAAATACTAGGAAGTTATTAAGAAACAAAGCATGAAGTTCCTAGATATAAATCATGGAAAGATGAGAGAAAGCTAGACTAATGAAATCCAGGAATGTTTGTAAGATTAGCTCAGTAAATGAAAGAATGAAGAAAGAAGGACAGGAGCAGTCATGGGAGTACCATGGGCCTTTAGTAGATGGCTGAGCTGAACTAAGTTTTCAGATTCAGGATGGCCACAGAAAGTCACACATACCTTCCTATGTGGCTTATGTGTGAGAAATCTGTTTGTTCAAAATATTACTGACTTTGTCTCTAAGGAAGACTCACTAAAAATGATATATTTCTAGGCTAGAGAGATAGCTCAGCAGTTAAGAGCACCTTCTAGTCACGTGGAGGACCTGAGTTCAGTTCCCAGCACCCACATGGCAGCTCACAACTGCCTATAACTCCAGTCCCAGGGTATATGACTTGTAACAGAAAATTTTTATTTAAAACACTTATATTTATTAATACTTAACAAATACCTATGTCCTATAACATGAAACCTATAATCTATCTAAGAACACCCTAATACCTATCTAAGAACACCTAACACTATTTTAACTTTATTAAAAGGCTATTATATTCTTAGCCAAGGTCCATGCAGGGTGACTTGGTTTTTGGTTTTCCCAGAAGGCAGTCCCTTTCAAGCTTAAAGTCCATTGTGCCTTATTTTGCCAGTTTATTTATTTCAACCACCAAATAGTGGCCAGCTTATAAAGTCAGTCTGTTCCAACTGCCAAACTGAGGCTGGCTTTTTCCATAGGCTTCATGGCCTAAAGCTTCTCTAGGTGGCTTCTGAACTCTTCCCACTTTGCTGCCAACCTTAATAGGCTGAATTTCGGCAAAGGGTCTTTCTTGGGCTAACTTGTAGTGAAAAGTCGTTCTCTCTTGGACCCCGTCTTTCAGTTCATGACCATTCTGGCCTAATGGCTCGAATATGCCATACCTTGCTGTTCTCCAGTGTGACTTCTCAGTCAGTGAGGGCAGGAGGAAGAGAGCACTGTGTGGAGCTTTCTGGCTTAAATATCATGTTATGTCATGATCCTTGGCAGTCTCGTGGGTCCACAAAGTCTCTCGAGATGTCCAGCAGTCCATTCGCTTCTCACGGCAATGTCATCTGCAAGGCTTGCACGGTTTCCTAGCCTTGCTCCTTCAACAGGGAAATACCTATGTTTCCCATCTCAGCAACCTCAAAGGACACCAGGCCAATTCCCTATGTGCTACCAGATGCTAAGCTGAACTGCATATTAATTTCACTAAGGAGGCCCAAATTCCACCACACCTTCTTGTAAAAAAAAAAAAAAAGCTAATTAAATGATTTAACCAGTGTTTATATTATCTTTAATTGGTCGATGGTGTTAATCCTTAACCCACCATTATAAATAAGTACACATAGACACCACGTGGATTTTAACAAGCCTAGGCCTGAGTTGTACAATCCTAGCCCATCTAAGCTAGCTCATAATTCTATTAACCAAATATAACCCCATATATACATATGTCCCTTTGGACTATTATTCTTCACGCTAAGCCGATGTTCCAGGCCACATGGAAGGATCTTCTTTAATCTACCCCATGGCATGTCCTCCTTGTTTTCTCCTAGGTTCCCCCCATCCCCGGCCCCCGCAGCCTTCTTTCCCAAGATGCTTTCTCTCAAAAAGCCCGTGCACCTTAGTCCCACCTAGCTCTGTCTTTTCCATAGAGGAAAATGTTGCTGAATGAGTCAGGAACAGGAGAGAAAGCGAGCCTCTGTCCACGTGAATCCTGCCTTAAATATCTTTACCTGTCAGCAGAAGCTTTCACGTACTTTTTAAGTTATGACCCTGGGATCACTCTTTTTCAAAAAAGCTTTTTGCAGAGGGGCGTGAATTCACAGGCAGTCCACAGATGTGGACAGGTGCCTCAGGGCATGTCATTCAGATGTTTCCAAAATTTATCACCCTATAAACCACAGAACACTGCACTACAATACTTCATACAAATGTGTGCAAGGAAAAATAATGATAGTGCATGCCAGCAACATAATATGTTATTGCAAACTGCTGTGTACTCATTTTTCGGAACACTTACGCAGATTTCATGGTTTGTGTGGGCAATCAGCTCGCTCCTGTAGCTGGCTTTTGTTACTTTGTGGGTTCTTCTTTTTCACACCTTTTATCACTCTGGTTTCAACCCCTAAGACTAGATAGGAGCATGTGGTGGAAGTTTCGATTTCTTTAGAAACAAGGTTGTGTTAAATGAATGTGTTTTTTGTTTAGGTCTCAAGTATGGGATGTGGGGGTACTGTGTGCACTGTTGAAAAACAGACTCACGAGAGGGGCATGCAAAACATCCTGATGGAAGAGTGTGTGATGTTTTGGCAGCCAGAAACTGTCACATGCAGGGAACATACTTTTTGCTGAAAAACATCCTTTGATGGACAGACTCCTTGGAGACCGCATGATCTTTGTCAACAGAGAGTACCTTGTGTGGATGGTGTGAGGATGGTCAATTGGAAAGCATCCCTGTGCTGATTTTGAGGGGGTATAAATGGAATCCCTGGAAATGCGGAGGGGCTTTTGCTTAGCATCATTTCTCATCACTTCTTTGCTATGAAATACTCCAGACAATGCTTTGCTGAAACTTTCTATGCCAAAATTTACTGCTGATCACAGTGCAGAATGGGCTGAAGACCAAAGCCGCAAGCAGAGGTGTGATTGCCATCACTGTTGTTGCCGATATTGAAGCCCGGTAGTCATTGCTGCTGATTGCTGTGCTCCCATTGTTGCGGATACCTGTTCTGGTGTATGCTGTATGGCTGGTCTGCTGGAATCCAAGGACCTACAACTAAAGAAGTCTACATCTTCTGCCTTTATTAATATCCGTTCTCCAGTGCAGTAGAAGTTAGGCCTCTTTGGCAGTTCAGCTTAGCATCTGGCAGAACATAAGGAGGAGTTTGGCGTCCCTTTAACTTGATGAAATGGAAAAAGTCCAGTTGAGGCCATAGTTCTGTGAGAAACACGAAATGCCTTGTTGAGGGAGCATAGCTAAGAAACCACACAAGCTGCAGATGATGTCAGTTGCTATGAGAAGCCATGGGACCGCTGGATAACTTGAGAAATCTTGTGGACCCTTGAGAATGCCAGGGATCTCAAAATGATGCAATATATGAACCAAAGAGCTCCATGAAGCTCTGTTTCCTCTTCCTCCCGCCCTCACAGACTGAGAAATCAACACACACTGGAGAAGTGAACAGCAAGGTAGGTATGCCTTTCATCAGTATTGAGACAACAATGGTCATAAACTGAGAGGTGGAGTACAAGAGAGAGACTTTTTGCTACAAGTCCACTAGAGAAAGAGCTTTTGCAGCAAATAAGGTTGGCAGAAAAGGCTGGTGGAGCTTGGAGGCCACGGTGAGAAACTAGGCCCTGAAACATACACGGACTGAGGAGACTATAGAAATGAGTCTCAGCTGATGGGGGAAGCCGAATTCAAGTTTAGCTGTTAAAATAGACTGTTTTCATAAACAGGCCACAACTTAGTGGTTAAAATAAACTGGGCAGAAGAACTGGCAAAGTTAGGCCCAATGGACACTAAGCTTTGAAAGGACTCTCTACAGTGACTGCTGTACCCAGACTATCAAAATCAACTTATCCTGCATGGACCTACGCTAAGAATATTAATATCCTTTTAAGAAAGTAAAGATAGTATTGGTTAGGTGTTCTTAGATATTAAGTGTTTATAGCATTAGGTTTTAGGTATTAGGTATAAAGTTATAGGATATAGGTGTTTAATAGGTATTTGTTAGATGCTAATAAATAAAAATGTTATGTTATACTCCCAAACCTCAGGTCAGTGGGTGGGAAGGTGGATAGAGATATTAATATAAAAATAAATAGTTTAAAAGTATACTTTTAGGAGAGAAACAGGATAGAGGGAAGAGAGAAATTAGGAAAATCCCTGAATCTAATTTTTTCTTTGTGTTTTGATCACGGCTACTAACAAACCACAAGCAACCTCCCTAAATGACCAATAATCACCGACCCCACCTAAAGGGACTCTACCATTTATGTACCCTCTGAAAAGTTCCCATAATTCCAAATGTCACAATCACAGAAACTATCTGATGATCATGAACCAACACTATAAAACTGTAAGCAAGCCCCCAATTTAATGCATTCTTTTGTAAGTTGTCTTGGTCATGGTGTCACTTCACAGCAATAGAACAGTAGCTAAGACAGATATTTTAGTTTGTAACAGATTTTACACATCTGCCAATACTTCTGAACACTAAAAGTAACCACTGAGCTTAAGAATCTAAAAAACTAGCTGGGCAGTGGTGGCGCACGCCTTTAATCCCAACACTTGGGAGGCAGAGGCAGGCGGATCTTTGCGAGTTCAAGGCCAGCCTGGTCTACAAATTGAGTCCAGGACAGCCAGGGCTACACAGAGAAACCCTGTCTCGAAAAACCAAAAAAAAAAAAGAATCTAAAAAACTGTACCCTTTGTAAAACTAGCCTGTTAAATATTGGTTGTATGTTTATCTTTGATTTTCATTTTGAGGATCAGCTTTGGTTGATAAAATGTACTAGCCTTCATTTAAAAATGAGCAAGTAAAACCTGATTTGGATTATATATGAAAATACTTAACAAATATTTTACTTACCAGGGGCAGGTTTTTTTCCAGAAATGTTGGGGAAGTCATGATGTTCATTATGATAGCCCACATCGAAGGTGAGTAAGTTCAGAGGCCCATAATATGAGTATGTTTCATGTCCCTTTAAGAACATATAATGTTCGGCTATAAAATGCCCAGATATTGGGTGTAAGCCCATGCTAAACAGAGTGGATGCCAACATGTAGATTAAAGATCTAATTCCAAAAACATAGTAATTATAATGTCAAAAGTGACCTGGGTCACAACATTGATGATTTCCAGATAAGTAACTGGTTTTGGGTTGATAAATAGAGGTCGAAAAATAACAAAGAGAGGCTGAAAAGTAATCCAGACAAGCTTCCTGAAAGTGGTGCAGAAGAACCAGCCCTCAAACTCATGAGGAATATCCACATCGATGCCAAGGTAGCAATGGTGATCCATGTGGTATCTCTTATAGGAAACTGAATATGGAACCCCAATAAGGAGATTAGCAAATATGCCAAAACAGCGGTTCCTCAGTGCCTTCTGGTGGCCAAAGGGGAAACTGTGAGAAATCTCATGAGAAGCTATAGTTAGTGAGTGGTTAACAAAGCCACCAAAGACATAGGCACAAAATAGGAACCATTTCCATTCCAAGTCTTTGACTAAGTAAAAAGCAATCAACTGGGCAAGAATTATCACAGTTATGACCCAGATCAGGCTGGGGTCAGGCTTCATCAAGGATTTTATCAGGATCTTTTGCTGTAAGAAAAGAAAATACAAGAATCACAAATGGGGAAATCTGTCGTTATAATTATCATCAAGCATATTTAAGTGAACACATGGAAGAAATTTTAGTTAAATGAGGTGGGGAGATGCCATGGTGGGTTAGGGCATTTGCTGTGAAAGTATGAGGACCTGAGCTCAATTTCCAGTCTGCAGGCAAAAACCAGGCATGGTTTACCACGCCTGTAAGCCTACTCTGTGTTAGGATGGAGACAGGAGGCTCGTAGTTTACCACGCCTGTAAGCCTACTCTGTGCTAGGATGGAGACAGGAGGCTCGTGGTTTATCACGCCTGTAAGCCCACACTGTGCTAGGATGGAGACAGGAGGCTCGTGGTTTATCACGCCTGTAAGCCCACACTGTGCTAGGATGGAGACAGGAGGCTCACTTTCTATCTAGCTCCAGTTCAGTGAAAGAACCTGACTCAAAGGAATAAGGTGGAGAGTGACAGGGCAGGACACTGAGTGACCTCCTCTGTTCACACAGGTGCTGTGAACCTCCCCACACAGGTTCACATACACCATACACACACAGACCACAGCCCCACACAAGAAATTATAGTGAAATTAACTCATTAATTACATTTTTCCTTAAAATCATAATACTCCTGTTATTAAAGGTATAACCAAATATTTATGTGCTACAGTGAAACAATGTATTTTGATAGTAAATTCTAATATATTGCAATATAATTTGAAAATATTAAAAAATGTAGAATGTCTGTATCATTTTATCTTCTTCCCCACCCGAAGACAAGGGTCTCACCATGTAGCTCTGGCTGTCCTGGAACTCACTATGTAGACCAGGCTAGCCTTGAACTCAGAGGTCTGCTTGCCTCTTCCTCCCAAGTGCTGGGATTAAAGGCGTGCACCACACACCTAGCTGGAAAGTCTCCATCTTTTCAATTATATGTACTAACTATGCTTTGACACAGCTCTGGAATCTTTGCAGTGTTGACACGTGTAGCAAAGAATAGGAATATTTTAGGGAAATCAACTCATTCCAAGTAATCTGTACTGAATTTTCAAAAAGTAGTAATAGTTAATAAAAAACTATAATAATAACTCATGGGTGCCTGCATAATAAAATAAACATTTTCATGAAATGGTGAGAGATCAACTAGTTATCAACATGTACAATAATGAAGTGGGATACCTTCCGTTAGGCATGAACAACTGTTAACTAAAACTGTGTCAAAGACCTAATAAAACTTCATGACCTGTGTGATTTTTTTACACAAACAATTCAAAGGGAAAAAGAAATCAGATTGTATCCAGATCTTTTCTTCTGCAAATGATGCTAATGAAAAAGTAAAGACTGTGCAAAACACTGGAAATCACATCTGGAAATTATCTATTGATAAAAGAACTTTATGTATACTGTATAAGAAACTTTTAAGGCTTGTATAAATAAGTAATAATCCAGTCTAAAAATTGCAAAAATATCTGAACAGATATTTCTCCAAAACACACACGTGGTGGGTGATCTTGGTTGTCAATTTGACTAATTCTGGAACTAACTAAACCCAGGCAGCTGGGTACATGTACTGCATGGGATTTTTCTGGGTTGGGCCCTCTGAGGTGGAAGATCTATCCTAAATCTGAGTCAAACTTTCTCTTGACTGCCCACATAAAAGACGTGGAAGAAGGGGACTTTTGCTTTTGCCTGCTTGCCCTCGCTCTTGCTGGCACGTTCATCTACCCTATTCCTGAGGCATTCCTTTGCTGCTGTTAGAACCTACTTCTTCAGAATTCCAATGTAGAGGGAAGATCTAAAGCTCTCTAGGCCTTCTTTGGGACTCCAGCATCAGCCTGTGACTGCTGAGGCATCCAGTCTGGTGGCCTTCCCATCAGGAGAGAGCCACTGTTGGACTACTCAGACCACAGCTGCAAGCCACTCTAATGAACCTGTCCTTGCTGTTAATCCCTGGGCCAGGACGACTGACATGTGCAGCTGTGCCTGGCTGTCATGTGGGGGCGGATGACCTGAAGTCAGGTCATGATGCCTGCATGGCAAGCAGTGTATGGAACGAGTTATGTCTCTAAGGCTGTTTCATTCTTATTTATCAGAGTTTAAGAATACATTATTGTGCACACACACTACTCTCTCTTTGTCCTTGCTGCTAATTGATGGGCACCTCAGCTAATTCCATAACTCAGCTATTGTGAAAGTTACAACACATACAAATGTGCAGGTTTCTCTTTTGTGTGCTGACATCATTCACTTTGGAAGTGTAGCAGGAAGCAGGAGAGAGGATTATATGGTACATCTATCCTTTTATTACTTTGGGGGAAAACACTAGTTTTTAGAATTTTTAGAAAAATTCATACCGCTCTTTATAATAACTATATAGTTTACAACCCCAATAGCAGTGTGCAAGAGTTTCTATTCTGTTTATGTTTCTATGATGCCTAAGGATATTGAAGAATTTTACATATATGTACAATATTGTGTGTATATAATAATGTATTATTAAGCTATACAGTCTTAAAGACATAGCTCAGTTTTTGCCATTTGTATTTCATATTTGAGAAGTGGTTCTTCAGATAATTAACTCCTTTTAAGTTTGAATTACTTATGTATTTATTGTTTTTAGGAATCCTTATGTATCCCTGAATATTAGCTCTCTGTCACATGACTAATTGGCAAATATTTTCTTCCATTCTTTACATTGTCTCTTTCACACTGTTGTTATTCCCTTTGCTGAAACTGCAATTTAATTATCAATTTAATTATTAATAAGTATAAACTATAAGATTAGTTCTCCTGCCTCAGCTCCCTGAGTAAAATATAGGAGTGCAGCACCACACTCAGCAGACAAGCCAACTTTTGTATGTGTGTTTGTACCCTCCTATGTTACTAATTTATTGTCTGTTGCGGTGGTGTATATGAGAAGGCCCTGCATTGGCTCACATATTTGCATGCTTAGTCCCTAGTTGATGATTGCAAGACTTGTAGCCTTTTTGAAGTAGGTGTGTCCTTGTTAGAATAGCAGTGTTGCTGAGGGTGGGCTTTGAGGTTTGAAAAGCCCACACCAGACACTCTCTCTGCCTGCTGCCTGCAGATCAGGATGTAAGCTCTCAGCTCATGCTCCAGTGCCATGCCTGTCTGCATGCCACAGGCTTCCCACAATGGAAATAATGGACTACCTCCCTGAAACTGCAAGCAAGCCCCCAGTTAAGTGCTTTCTTTAATGAGAGTTGCCTTGGGCATGGCATCTCTTCACAGCAATCAAGCAGTGTCTAAGACATCAGTTATCTCTCTTTTTGTATTAATTTTATTTTCATTTTTATTTCTGTGTACATGTGGTTTTGTCTATGAAGGTGTGTTTGGTGCCCATGGGAGCCAAAAGAGGGTGTTGGACCCCATGGAGCTGGAGTTGCAGGCAGGTAGACCTACAGGACTGATATTGGCATGGCTAGGTTGGCAAGAAGAGCTAGAAATGTCTATGTACATGCAGAACTGAAATTGGGGCTTGTCATCAGATGTGGATGTTGTAGACCTATGGCTCCACAAGATAGGCAGCTTCTCTGCTTGCCTCAGGTCTTCAATGACAAACAGCTTTGTTGAACTCAACAGGTTTCGATTCCCATGCTGATGATTGCAGAAACATACACTGCATGGGAAGTTTGTTATGAGCTAACCTACAAAATCAATAAGAATCGAATTGCCTTGACAGATAATTCCTTTATTGCTGAATCTCTTGGTAAACATGGTATCATCTGCCTGGAGGATCTGATTCCTGGGATCTGTACAACTGGAAAACACTTCAAGGAAGCAAATAACCTCCTGTGGCCAAAATCACCTTGGTGATAGAGAGTTGGTGGGGAGGGAAGTAGGGAGGTGGCATCACCTGACCTTCGGCAATTCCTGACCTAACCTCACTCACATAAAATCTCACCCAAGATCTCCCGATGTCGATCTTTGTGAAGCTGATCCACGTAGACCCACTCAAAATCTTCCAGTGAAACCTGCTTCCCCATGGCTGCGTGCAGACCTGCTCTAGGCTCTGCTCCAGATGCAATGCTCTGAAGGTAATGGTGCTGGCAGCATCTGTGGCCCGTGTCTGCACAGGTTGGTAAACACCTGCGAGGGTGTCAGTAAACCAGTCCCCAGCCCTGCCTGGTCAGGTTCTGCACCCAGCTGACTCCGCAGGCTGACCCTTCAGGTTCTGAGGTTTGGGTGCTCCCTCCTGCAGTCTGTGGGTGCCCCTGCCCCTGCCTAAGCCCTGGAAAATCTATAAAGGAAAGATCTCCAAGAACTTGGAGCTTACCGCCTTTGGGGTGGACAGAATGTGTGGGAAAGTCAAGGTAAGAATGTACAAGAAAACAACAGACATTTGGTGGTCAGGAGCTAAGAGGAGGTTTGCAACTTCTTTTTTTTTTTTTTTTTTTTTTGGTTTTTCGAGTCAGGGTTTCTCTGTGTAACAGCTCTGGCTGTCCTAGACTCACTTTGTAGACCAGGCTGGCCTCGAACTCACAGATAT
>CAJQZJ010004750.1:1428029-1471237 GCA_907164525.1 Lophiomys imhausi | reverse complement strand
GGGTGTATCCTTGGCTGTCCTGGACTCACTTTGTAGACCAGGCTGGCCTCGAATTCACAGTGATCCGCCTGCCTCTGCCTCCCAAGTGCTGGGATTAAAGGCGTGCGCCACCACCGCCTGGCTACAATATACCCTTTTGTCCACACATCTTTACTTGCAAACATCCATTGCAATGAGTCATTGGTCTAGTTCAAGGCCTCTGGTTTCTGCTGCACTATCAGTATCAATATTGTTGGATCCTCAGTGGACCTCCTCTTAGATATCCTGTTGTTGCCCTGTGTCATGGAGATCCTGCAGCTTTGGATCTGCAGGACTGGCTCCTTCACTCACTCCAGCATTTCATAGCTGGGGTAGATGTTGGTGTGGGACAACTCAAACTCCTGGATCTATCCCTGGGTGGCAGCTAGCCTAGTCAGCTGGCCAGCTCTCCTGCACTCACACCACCAGGGTGAGCTCCCTAGCCTGCCACAGGCATTGAGGGGAAGAGGGAAGGGGAGTACCTTTTCCAAGACCCCCATGCCACTGCACAGCAATCAGGGGCAGGGCCAGCTATCCCAACTCACACCCTCAGGCCAGCTAATGAGCAACCCCCAAAACCAGGCCAGGCTCTAATGTGCTTCCTGGATGAGGTGTGGGACCTGCCTTCTCTCCCAAGTGCTGCAGTTGGTGAGGGGCAGGGCCAGCTCTTCTGCTTTCACACCTTCAGGGCCAGCTCTCCTATGATGCCCAGGTAAGAGGTAGGACCAGCTCTCCCGAGTGCTGTAGCTTGTGGGAGCCCAGACCAAGGACATCCATATGACCTTTCGTGGTATCAAACTCCTGCTTCTGCAGAGCCATGAACCCAGAGATGGCCATTGGTGACAGCATGGACCAGGACTCATGATAAAAAATTTCCCTAACCTCCTTACTTTACCTTCTGTCCCTGTCTGTCTGTCCCAGCAGGTTTTAAGTCAACTGCAGAATGTGCCAGCAACTTGCCAGCTGCCGGTGTTCCCTCAGAATTTGCATCCCGATGGCTCCAGAGCAGCTAGCCCCCAGGTGCTCCAGCCTCACAAACTGCTCCAATGGGGCCGGCACTTCCCTAGCCTGAGGGGGTCCTGCAGAACCCAGATAGCAAATGATACAGGCTACACTTCTTTCTTTCTCTTAGCAGTCTTGGCAAGGATTCCAGCTTTCCTAGGTCCCCCAACAAAGATGCCCCAATGACAGCAGGAAATAGTCATAGAAAAGATTATATCACCCCTTATCATGAATTATCCACAAAAAGGCTAGGATCATAAGTGTTAAACGGGGGGAGGGGGGGCCAATTGAGGTTCCTATTTAACATATTAACAGACCTGACTGCCTACTGCCAGGTTCTCCCAGCATCCCTCAGTCCCTTCTTTTACAAGGTATGGCTGGCTACCCACTCCCTACCTTAAACTCTCCATCCCAGGGGCTAGGCTACACCCTTCCCCTGCGACTCTTCTCTATATAATCCAGCCATTTGGGCTACACTGGTCCTTTTTACCCTCCTGACCTCTAATCTCCTGGTTTCCTGGCTTTCCCCTCTTGCCTCTCCTCTCATGGCCCAGTTCAATCTGGACCTTTCCAGATGCCTCTGACTGTTTTCTCCCTCGTATTGTATCTACAGTAAACCTTCCCCTCAATTTAGGAACATCAAGTCCTCATTTTCTCACAACAGATTCCACCCCAGCCTCCTTAGGTTTAGGGTAGTCTCTGCGAAACGCATTCAGTCAGACTTCAGAAGTATCCACAGTCTGGCAGCTGCAACACTGTTCAATTCCTAAATATCTTCTGAGACTTAAGCAATTTCTTAACTGAGAGCCATGTGCAATTGGCACAGGGATCAGCCCCAGATAGGGTATCAATGACAGGTACCCTTCCAGTCTATTGTGTGAGGAACTCTTGGATTATACCAATCTCCAACAATTACACTGCTTTATCTAAACCAGTCTTAAGTGCCCTCCCATGTTCCCTTCCTTCCAGAACTGAACTTTTTTTTTTTTTTCAGTTTTCTGCTCTGCTTTCTACTTTGAATTTGCACCACAAACCTCACTAAATGCAACAGGCATTATCAATGCCACAGTGTGAACGCTCTGCTGAAATTTCCTCCATCAGACAACTTGGCCCCTGGCTTTTGAATTTAGCCTCAATCTGATTTTCAGGACACAAACAGAACACAGCCATATATTTTGCCAGACTGTAATATAAATGGACTCTAGTCCAATTCTTTTGTTGTTGCATGTAGCTGTTTGTCTCTTTTTAATGTCACACTCCCTGTGTAAATACACTACAGTTTAATTATGAGTTCTGTGAGGGGCATGTAGATTGAGCTCAGGTTTGGTCTTTTAGAACCAAACTCCTGTAAATATTCTTGTGCTTGTCTTTTTGTTAACATAGTTCCCCCCTCCCTCCCTATTCTTCTGTCTCCTCTGTTCCTCGACTTTATGTTTTGTAGCTTGCTTTGTTTGAAATAGAGTCTTACTAGGTACCTTACCAACCCCCACACAGCTAGGGTTTTGACTGGGATCAAAATTTACACAATCTTGAATTAATTTTTAGAAAACTATTATAAAACAACTTATGGACAATTGCAGTGTTGTAAAACCTTTGTCACCACAATTCTAGAGCATTCTCGTTATCCTAAAAAGAAACTTTGCACCTTGTCAACGTTGCTCTCTGTTCCCCTCCTTTTAGCCCCTGGGGATGGTGAAGCTACTTTCTGTTTAAATGCTCATGTTCCTGGTGTGGACATTTCGTTGCAAAAGAGGGATTAAAGGCGTGGGCCAGCGCCACCCAGCTAACTTCCTTTTCTTTCAACAAAGAAAAGAGATCTGTTTAGTTTACAGTTTTAGAGGCTCAAAACTCAAGATTGGGCAACCCCATTGGCTTGATCTTTGGTGAGTGGGTGCCTCACATTGCTTGGGAATGAATAGTTCTATCTCTGTCCCAAGTTAACTCCTTCACAGAGATTTCTGTAGAGATCAAGAAACTTTGCTGATATGAAGGGGAGGGAGGATGATGGGTACAGATCAGCCTGGGACAGAGTGGCACTTGTTTTTGTTTTTGTTTTGTTTTGTTTTGTTTTGTTTTGTTTTGTTTTGTTTTGGTTTTTCGAGACAGGGTCTCTCTGTGTATCCTTGGCTGTCCTGGACTCACTTTGTAGACCAGGCTGGCCTCGAACTCACAGTGATCCGCCTGCCTCTGCCTCCCAAGTGCTGGGATTAAAGGCGTGCGCCACCACCGCCCGGCTTGTTTTGTTTTTTTAAGACAGGTTCTCTCTTTGTAGCCCTGCTGGCCTGGAACTCACTATGTAGACCAGGCTGACCTGAAACTCACAGACACCTGCCTGCCTCTGCCTCCCCAGGGCTGGGGTTAAAAGTACAAGGACACACTTCTGTATCAGTTTCTGTTTGCACCACCTTTCTACTGACAATGCTTGGGAAGCTCTGCTAGGTAGGAACGCGTTCATTTTTGTCTACCAGAATGTCTCTTTAAGTCAGCTGTGGACAGGAGACTGATCTGAATTCCATTTCAGAGATGGCAAGAACAGAGAACAGGGGGGCTCATTTTTGGTGGAATGTAGAAAACAGACAAACTCCTGGCTTGTTTCCTGTGCCACAACCAGGCCTGAGAGCAGGAGTGAAGTCCCTGCTATAGCACATTCCTTTGCCTTGAGGTGTTCCCAATACCTGGCATCCAAGCATTCCTCCATGTTTATGGAGAACAAAATGGTGGGCTGGAGAAAGGAAGAACATTTTCTGAAAAGATAAGATGGAGGTAGACGAGATGGCCCACTGTGGTCGTGGAATTGTTCAGCAACCAGCATAAATACATGGTGACGGCAAGGACCAGACATCCTCAGAAAATTGAAATTGAGTTGTGAAACTGTGCTCAGGTACATGTGTCTCTCCTGTTCACATTTTCCCAGGCAAGATCTCCCGTGCCTAGCACTCTCCCTAGTCCAATTCTTGACAGAATCCTTGTCCCCCTCTGAAACTTTATGACCCTGGCCTTATTGTCTGTAGCTCTCTCAGAGTTCTGGTCTTCCATACAACTCCAACAGAAAGGCTCATTAAACTCTGCTGATGGAGTCTTTGGGCTATAGTTCACAACTCCACATACGACATTCCTCCAAGAAACCAGCTTCGAAGCTAAAACCTACATGGTCAAGGTTTAATCACAGAAACAACCCTATTTCTTGAAACTGACTTTCCTTATTTCTTCTCTCAGGGCTATGATAAAATAACTGGCTGAACCACTGAAGAAAGGAAAGATTATTTGGAGACATGGTTCAAGAAGATGCAGTCGGGAGTCACAAGTGGCAGTGTATGCCTTCAGTCCCAGCACTCGATTAGGGTTAGGGGGTCTCTTGAGTTCAAGACCAGCCTGGTCTACAGAGTGAGTTCTAGGATAGTCAGGGTTACACAGAGAAACCCTGTCTCGAAAAACAAACAAGCAAAAATGAGGATACCGTCCATAATGGCAGGACAGCCTGGCAGCTGGAGTGGACTCATAGTTGAGACAATAGAAGTTTGTTTAAATATGTGTGGAGCAGAAAGCAAGGAGGAGAAACCAGGGGTCAAGGCCAGGCTATGAACCTCCATTGAGCCATTATATTCAATTGGGCTTCACTTCCTAAAGGTTCTACAACCTCTTAGAACACCACAACCAGCTAAGGGCTAAACACCCAACACATGAACCTATGGTGGACAATTCACATCCAAATCATAGCAGGAGCCCAAGGTTCAGATGGGGACCTCTTTCCAGGACACCTGTCAGTCTCACTACTGAGTGCGTGTCTCTAGCCTTTAGGGCATAACAAAGGAAAGCATCTCTCCCTATTCTATATCCCTTGGCCACTCTCTTGGAATTCATCTGTTCCCTGTAAAAGCAGGGTCTTTCCTTCCCTTCCATTATGATGACCCGTGAATATTCTCCCCATAGACCCATATGCTCTTCTTGCAGCTTCAGTTTGCAGTACAGAGTTCTAGGGTGAGTAAACTTTGTGCCCCAGATTATGCAATTTAAAATTAGTAAATGGTGAAATTTTACTAACACCAGTTAATAGGTTAAACTTTAAAAAGGCATTCCAAGCACCGAAAATGAAACGTGAAAAAGTGCAAAGGATATGATTCTGTGGTAGGACAAGGATGGATCTGAGGCTGGGGCTAGGACTCGGGTGAGAGCTGAGGCTGCAGCTGGGGTGGAATGCCAGAGCGAGGTGGGGTGTGGTTCACTCGCCTGTGCTGGTGGTACCTCTACCTCCACAGTGAAGTGAAGGACTGTGGCAAAGCTGAAGGTGGCCTATGTCGGAGTCCACGTGGAAAGCCTCTTGGAGCATCACAGAATCCAGAAGATGTTTAGGCTCAGCTGTGAGTGGTAGAGGTCCATCCATTGTCACAGTCCCTATGAGGTCTGAGGTCATAGCTGGCCACTCTCTAAGCTAGCACAGAAAGATCCTCTCCAGCAAAATTAACACACTAATAAAAGCATACAGAAATCCACGCATGGTGCCACATGCCTGGAATCCCAGTACTCAGGAGACTGAAGCAGGAGGGTGACAACTCGGAGGCCAACCTGACCTCGAGACTTTCTCTTTAAAAAGGGAAGGAAGGGTGCCGGGCAGTGGTGGCGCACGCCTTTAATCCCAGCACTTGGGAGGCAGAGGCAGGCGGATCTCTGTGAGTTCGAGGCCAGCCTGGTCTACAAAAGCGAGTCCAGGACAGCCAGAGCTGTTACACAGAGAAACCCTGTCTCGAAAAACCAAAAAAAAAAAAAAAAAAAAAAAAAAGAAGGAAGGGACAGAGATGGGCACAAGGAAACAAGGTGGGAAAGGCTTTGCTATACTTCATTTTCCTGATATTTAGTTAAGGTTATGAGGAACATGAGTGTATGCCATAGTCCATAGAGTGGGTCTAGTCAGGCTCCCTTTAAATGCTTAAGGCTAATTAAGAACACTAAGATACTTTTTTCTTTTTTTAATTTTAAAACAGAGTCTCTCTATGCATCTCTGGCTGTCCTGGAACTCACTGTTTAGACCAATCTGGCCTTGAACTCACAGGAATCCACTTGCCTCTGCCTCCTGAGTGCTGGGATTCCACCTCAGGAAAAAAAAAAGTACTAAGGCACTTTTCTGATGGGCAACATGTCAAAGGTTATTATATTAACTTATAGGGAGAAGGTGGCATTATTTTACATTTTTGTCAATCTTTTAATCTCTGGCCTAAGAGGAAAAAGCTGCATTCTGTATTTATCCGGTGTTTTCAGTCTGCTATGAAACACTACCATGTGGGAGAAAACCTTGTTTTGTCCACTATGTAATTGGGAAATGAAGTATTTTCATGGCTGTTTCACATATTAATTGCATTTTATACTTCACTGAACTTTATGAGTAGTAGGCTCTTCCATCAGTTGCTGGATGAAAACTACTTCACCATAGAAGCAGCATAGCAGACTTCAAGTGTCCAGGCCTTGAGGGTTTTAGAATGTGTTTGTTTGGAGAGGTGGCTCAGCAGGTAAGAGGACCAGAGTTCAGTTCCCAGAACCCACGTGGTGATTCACAAACATATATGACTCTAGTCCCAGGGGGATCCAGCACCCTCTTCTGGCCTCTGTGATCACTGAATACATGCAGTGCACTTACATACATGCAGGCAAAACACTTATGCACATAAAGTTTTAAATAAAAAGTTTTAATTTGTTTGCATGACTTTGGGTTTCTTGAGATAGAGTCGAGCAGCCCACAGTGGCCCCAAGATCACTATTGTCTGAGACCTGAGCCTCAGGACACATCCCCAGGCCTAGCTCCAGAATGTCTTAACCTGTCTGGTGATTAGATTTATATTGCACAGTTTGACATACAAAAATCTTTCTTTTCTTTTTTTAAAGATAGTCATATTTTACTCAGACTGGTCTTGAACTTGTGATCATCCTGCCTCAACATCTCAAGCATCTGGAATTACAAGACAGCACCACTGCACCATACTGGCCTGATTTTCTTTTGGGGATGGGAGAATCTGGAGTGGTTCTGCAATTTTTATCCACATTTTTCAAATCTGGTGTGTGTATAAACAGGGTTTTCAGCACTAAATGTATGAACTGATAGGACTGCTCCAATGTATGTTACTCAGAAGTTTTTATTATAGATATAAGGGAAAGAATAGCCAAAGGCATCTGCAAGAATCCAGAGTTGAGAGGGAAAGTAGTAAACTGAACATGGCTGTCAGACTAGACTTGGCCATGAGGAGGGGGCGGGGGGTGGAGGAAGAGCCTAACAAGAAAGAAGAGCAAGAGAGTGAAGTGGGAATTATTCTGGGGGTTGGTTACGTCCCTTAAAACCCTCTGGTTCCCCAGTAAATGACACAGAAACACTATATTTTATTAATAAGCTGGGCAGGTTCTAAGCTGCAGTAATGCTATCACTCTTAAAACCCAGATAGATGCCTGTCACTTGTCAATCTGGTAACTCTTTAGGGGCTTCAGCTCCATCAGTCTGTCCTCGGGAGCATATCACTCTGCCACATGTTCCTAGTCCATCACATCTAATGGAGACTTCCTGTTCTCTACATCTCCTCTCTCCTTCTCCCTTGTGGTTCCTCTGAGACCCAGGAACCTTAGCTCCTCCTATCTTTCTTCTGTCCAGCTACAGGCTGTCAGCAACTTTTATTTAACCAGAGAAGATTGGCAGGCCAAGTTTATACAAAGTCATTTGGTATGAGAATCTGCTCGTGGGACAATAAGCAGATCTTTTGGGCCAGTAATTAGCAATTTGAATTAGTAATTTGAATACATACTTGCTCCAGACCAACCCCCAACAAGAAAGAAGAGATTGAGAGAGTGCAGAGTTTAAATAGACTTACAAGGGAATGAGAAGCTGGGGAAGGAAAGCCCATGAGCTGGAGAAGTTTAGGGTATGGGGTAGGAAGAGCTGAGAAGAGCCAGGGTGCCACCATGGACTCTGTAACAGGTACTTGTGATACTGGGGAGCCAGGAGGCCAGCATGCACTTTGGTATGCTAACCAACACCAGAAATAGTCCTTTGTCCCAGGTTTCTTTTGGACGAGCCTGTGTGTGAGTCAGGTTTCCCTTCCATTCACAAGGACTTGAACTAATCAGCTTATAAAGAAATCAGGTTTCTTCTGGTATGGAATTTTACAGGTCTCAGGTGTTGATTTGTCTGCCCTGCTTGCAGCCTGTGGTGATACATCATGGCAGGAGCCTACACTGGAGAAAAATATTCATCTCATAGCTAGGGAATTGGGGGCAGTAGGGGTAGGAGTGTGGTTGGGGGCTCCATGATTCTCTTCAGGGGCATGACCCACAGAACTCTTACTGGGCCCCACCTCTTACAGTTCCCATGCCTCCTACTAGGTCCTGCATAGTAACTAAGACTCTACCACACAAAAGGGAGGGTGTTTAAGACCAGACTGAGGCACCTGGGTACTCTTAAGCAAATGCCAGGAACCACCCATTTTCTTTCTTTCTTCCTTTTTTTTTTGGTTTTTCGAGACATGGTTTCTCTGTGTAGCCCTGGCTGTCCTGGACTCAATTTGTAGACCAGGCTGGCCTCGAACTCGCAAAGATCCACCTGCCTCTGCCTCCCAAGTGCTGGGATTAAAGGCGTGCGCCACCACTGCCCGGCTTCTTTCTTCCTTTCTTAAATGTAATTTATTCTAGCTGTCACACTGTATCCATTCTTTCACTTGCTGAACTTTGTGATGGTTTTTGACCAAAACACAAAAAAATCTGCCTGAATTTCTCCTTGCTCCGATGAAATTCTGTTCCACTCTGTCCCACATGCCTAATTGCCTTCATGTAATCTAAACTTTGAAATCTCTTTGGCTATATTAGAGTTCATCAAAGGTGGGGAACAGACACGGGGGAAGCCAAGGCTAGCTCTCTGCTTTGTTCTTACTACTTTCATCAGATGTAGTCCACACATCATAACGTTTACTCTGGTTCTCTCGTTTGTTCCTCAGTCGCTGAGGATCTGATCTAGGACCTTCTACCAAGTATGTGCCCTAGTACAGAGCCACGCCCAGTCCCTAAATCTAGCCAACACTGCAGGCTCAGTAGTGCCCTGGTTGGTTTTGGTTTTATTTATTTATTCATTCATTCATTTATTGTCAAATTGATACAAGCTAGAGTTATCTGAGAAGAGGAACCACAGTTGAGAAAAATGCCGCCATAAGACTGGCCCATAGGCAAGCCTGTAAATCATTTTTTTAAGGAGTGATTGGTGTGGGTGGGCACAGCCCACCAGGCGTGGTCCGACGTCTGAGCAGACGGTCTTTAGCTCAATCAGAAAGCAGGCTAAGCAGGTCACTAAGAGCAAGCCAGTCACAGTGTCCTCTGATTCAGTTCCTACCTCCAGGTTCCTGCCCTGAGTTCCTGCCCTGGCTTCCCTCAGAGAGGTTGCATGACCTGAGAGTTGTGAGCTGAACCAACCCTTTCCTCCCCAGGCTGTTTTTGATTGTGGTGTTTTACCACAGCAATAGGAATCCTAGCTAAGACAAGTGGGTTCAGTTTGTTCACAGGGTAACATACCCAGCACCTGCAGCTACCGCTGGAGTGTCTTCTTTTTCCTTTTCCCTTTTCTTTTTTGTTTAAGGGTTTGTTTTTTCGAGACAGGGTTTTTCTGTGTAGCCCTGGCTGTCCTAGAACTCACTCTGTAGACCACACTGGCCTCCGACTGGGAGATCCATCTGCCTCTGCCTCCTGAGTGCTGAGAACAAAGGTGGGCAGCACCACTGCCCAGCACTTTAGAATGTTCCCATCCACACTTCGTTAGGAATGATAAATTTACCTGCTTTGGTGAATGGTAAGAGGCAAAGATCCCCTGGGAGCAATTTAGAGGGCAGCTAGGGAACTTACCTGGACTCCACACTTTGGAGGAGGACCTCAGATGTGCTAGTGGGTATGCGTGGGAGGGTGTAGAGCTGTAGCACCAGGAAATTCCAGGTTTGAACAGAGGATTGACAACGTACTATCCAGGAGTTCCACAGAGGTAGGAATGAGTTGGATATGTTCACAGGAGAGAAACTGGCCCTCACTTTGAATGGAGAAGGCTTGGGCCATGATGAGCAGCGCAGGAAGCTGGAGACTAAGGGTCAGAGGTGAAAATTAGTAACCCTACCCTCAAATGTGTGCGAGGTGATAAGCTCAAACCCCACAACAGACCCTGGTAGGCCCTCGAAGTGGTGTGCTTGATCATCTTGTCAGAATAGTGCCTGAAGGATGTAAAGGCTACTGGCTAGTCCTTGGGGGAGGGGGGGTGTCATGACAGGGAACTGGGCAGGCTGACTATTGGAGAACAGGTTAGCTTCAAGAGTGCCAAGAACTGTGGTTGGCCCATTCCTGTTCGCTTGCTCTGTCTCCTTCCTCCTTGTGTTGGCCTTTGCTTGATGACCCGCCTCCTGGGCTTCAGATCCGCAAGCCTCACACTGTGTGCTTAAAGACAAACTTAAGTTTTTTTGTGCTTATATCCACACTTCATTCTTTATTTTATTTATGATTCTGAAGATGAACCCCCAGGGTCTTGCCCTTGCAAGACAAGCACCCCGCCCCTAAGCTTTATCCCCAGACCTTGGATTTGCTTTTGTACTTTTTTCATTGACCAATTCGTTTATAAAATAATTACAACGGGTTGCTAAAGAGGTGAGAGGAAGGCTGTAGCACCAGGCCAGCTCGGGCTTCTGTGTTTAGAGTCCACAGGCTGCAGACTCTGAACTGCCAGCATCCTGTTCAGAGTTAGCAGACTTTGCCAGACTAAGTGAAACCTTACCTAGGTGCTCAGCAAGCCTGAGCAGCTAGGCAGCTCGCGAGTGTGGCCGAGGGCGGGGCTCGTAGGGGCGGGGCTAACGGGGAGCAAGGGTCCGCGCGGCTCAACGAGCAGCCGAGAAGCTCCCGAGGAGTTGAGCGACTGCACACTTGCCGCCGCCGGAGCGAGCGCGACCCTGACCGTAAGCTCCGGGGACAGCGGCGGCACCCCAGCGCGAGAGTAGCCAGGGCTGCGTGTAGCTCCCGCAGCTAAGTGCGGTTCCCCCTTTCCCAAGGCTGATCCCGGCGTGCAGTGGGCCGAGCCTCCCTGTCCTGCATCCCACGCCCCATCCCCCTCCCTGGAAAGTCCCGGTGCTCCTCGGAAGCAAGGGGTGGGTACTAGGCCTGACTGCGCCGCTCCCCAGCCCTCAGACTCCATCCCGCGCTGGTGCTGGTGCTAGTTTGTCCCTTCGGCTCCCGGCTTGCTCGCTTGCTTGCCCAGGAACCTGCGCCGATCCGGGTAGCGGAGGGCGCTGGCCACGCAGTGACTCTTAAATTTTAGTTTCTCCAGTCCGCACTTCCCGCTGTTTAAATTTCCGACGGCCTGAAGCCGGGATGGCTTGCCAACGCCGGGCTAGCAGGATCGGGGTGGGGGGGTGGGAGGGATCCGATGCATACGCCTGCAGGTTAGCCCTGGGACGGCGCCTTTGCTAGTATTCTGCTGTCGAGGACTGTGGAGTTCGACATTTGCCTCTCTGCCTCTGAATTCAGCGTGATCTTTTTTTTTAAAAGCCACAGTTCTCACATTGTTTTTCTAGTGGCTTCCTTCCTCAAGTGGAGCCTTTCTTTCACTGGCTGTGCAGAAGACTAAGGGGAGAAAAAGCAAAAACATGGGCGTGTTCAGCAAACAGTTTCCATTTCCAAACACCCACACGAGGCAGGCCACGTGATGGCTTCCTGTGTTCCTGCAGAAGTGTCTCCAATGGGAATGTGCCTAGGGACCCGGACTGACTGTTCATACTCTGCCCTCTACCCTGGGGATGGCAGGGAATGTGCTTTCATGGGATCTGCGGCTTTTTAGGGCATACAGCAAACAAAATTCAAGGCCCTGGGTCAGACCCCAGCACCACCAAATAAATGAGTATATATTTGTAAAATATGTATTATATTAGTGTGCTGTGGTAAATAGAACGCATTTGAGTGTGCGTCACTAATTAGTGTCCAGCTGCACCAGGCTGAGGAAAGAATATGCAAAGGCCCGGAGGCAGGAGTGAGCCTTGTGTGGATGGCTTTTATGTCCTCATTTGCTGCCTGAGAGGAGTGACCAATGTCAGTGAGAGGGCCCCAAGCTTTCTGCTGCCTCAGATTCCAAGAAAACAAGATTTCTCTTAGATTCTTCTCAACTGCTCAGGGATTCAGCTGTGTGAACTTCGGTACCATCCATAATACCGCATGCTGCCCAGTGTGACTGCACTTGCCTTTTGTCTCTGCCTTACACACACTGGCTACCCCACATGTACTGAGTGGGAAGTACATGGTGATCGGTCAGAGGGATTTTTACTAAAAGGGTGAACACCTTCACCAGACCCCTGGGGTGCAGTTTCTTCCTACTGCCCACCTAGTGCACAAGTGGTACCCACAAAAGCCCCGTCACTATGAGCAACATTCCTCCTCCCATCCACAGCACCCTCGGCATGCCCAGGCATGGGCCCTACTTATCTGGTGCCTCCACTGTTTTTGTTTTCCTTTAGTATACTGGCCCAGACTCAAGTATTTGAAGGGCAGAAACTGTTCAAATTCCATTTCCTAATTGTTATTCTGAGACTCGAAAGCATGGGAACACAGACAGCCTGGATGGAGTGGATGGGGGACAACAGGGATCAAGGACAAGATTAGAGGCAGGAGGGCCACTACTCAGTCCTGCTGACCTTTCTGGGTCACCTACAGGTAGTCTTCAGGCCAAGCTAGTTAGTTGCATGGTAGAGTCTCCAGTGGGCTGTATTGATAAGACTGGGGAAAGGTGCCCAAGAGGGAACCCAACCTCTGCTAAGAACCTTCTCCTGCATGGTGGTGCCCAGGGAATAGGGGGAGCCTGGGTCTCTCTCTGTCCCCAATTACATAATCAGTTGTGCAAACTGTTTCAAAGGAGCGACTTGCCCTGCAACTAGGATTTATTGATTTTTATTGAGGAAAATCGCAGTTCACGCTTTCTTCCCAGTGAGTCACTGTCTTTACTCTCACAATGGCTGGCCATGTACCTTCCCACCATCACAGGCCTGAAGTGGCATCTTGACCCCTGGCCCGAGGCCCACTTCCCCTTTGGTGTCAGTTGACCGGTGCACTTTCCTATGGACCCAAGCCACCGAAAGGCGGCAGCGCCCTTTATACTCTTCCAAGGCCAGGTGAGCTCACTTTAGGGGGGAAAGGGTTCTTTCAGGTGTTTACTAAAACGTCTTTACAAAAAATTCTCTAGTTGACCAACTGACAAACAAAAAGCCTTGTTTCTGAGTAAGAAGTAGGATGTTTGCTGCCGTTGGCATTCAAGAGGCTGGTGAGCAGTGGTACAGTATGGATGGGTCTTTGACACTTAGAGGTTAGATTATCTTGAGCAAACATCCTCCCTGGACTTTTAAGTGTTCTTTATTTGTTATTTTATTTATTTTTGGTTTTTAGAGACAGGGTTTCTCTGTATAATAGCCCTGGCTATCGCGGATTCGTTTTGTAGACCAGGCTGGCCTCAAACTCAAACTCACAGAGATCCACCTGCCTCCGCATCCCAAGTGACGTGCGCCACCACGCCCGGCCTGGGTGCTCTTTCACACAGAGGGAAATGCCCTTTATTTCTTAGGGTTCTAGTATTACATGAGGCAATAATGCCAGAGTCAGGCCATCAGCAGCAGCGAGGACAGCTCACCACTGAGGCTGTGCAGCCTGGGGTTTATCCCTGGAAACCTCCGGTCATGTGCAGCTGGGATCTTGACCTAGGGTGCAGAAAAGAATTTCAGGGTGAGTCAGTATGAAGCAGAGTTGGAGCTTATTAAGAAAAGATTTTAATACAGACTTAAAAGGAAAGACATGAACAATAGTCTATTTATCTCAGATAGGTGCCAATGACAAATGATTCCACAGAAGAATAACTTGGCCAATCAATGAATTGATTGGGCTTACAGGGACATGAGTGAGGGACCCTTTACAGTAGCACGGGTGACTTGGGACAGTTTCATCTCTGATAAGTCTCATTTCACTGTGAATGCCAGCTGCTTAAATGCTGCACCATAATTGCAGGTAAACCACAATTAACCTACCTCCTGTATACGCACGCTAATAGCTCCACACTAGCCCAGCCTAAGACCACTTACAGCTTGGAGCAAGAGTGGAGGTGGGTGGGTGAGGTGGTTTGAAAGAAAATGGTCCCCATAGTCTGTGGGGAGCCGTAAGCTGTGAGGTGTGGAAGACATGTTTGACCACAGGATGACTTTTTGTTCCCATGTGAAAGGCCTGTGTGTTCGCACTTTGTTTGCTTACTTGACATGACCTTGTGGTACATGGTGTCCTGCCAGGAGAGGTGGCCTTCAGGCGCTGGGTGAGAGGGCTGTTTCTCACTGAGTGTTCCTTGTTTTCCTTCTTGAGCAACTGTATAATTATGATCTGGTAAAATAAACAGCGCCTCAGTCTTCTCTGAGGTCTCCATATCTTGCATTAACTTTGTCTCTTTGTTAATCCCCCCCACTCCCTCTCTTGGGCTCGCCAGGTTGAAGTCCAGCCCACCTTTTTTTTTCAGGGGGAGGAGGGAACGGGGCCTTGACATCTCAGATGGTGAAGCCAGGCCTAGTGTTTCAGGCCCTTCCTGCTGCCTGCAGATCCAGATGTAGAACTCCCAGCTACTGCTTCAGCACCATGTCTGCCTGCATGCCACCATGCTTCCCGCCATGACAACTAAACCTCTGAACTGTAAGCCAGTCCCAATTAAATGTTTTCCTTATAAGAGTTGCCTTGGTCAAGAGTTGCATAAAGGTTTCTCAGCAATGAAACCCAAAACCAACAGATTGGGTAAAGATAAGGGAACAGTGGCCTTCCCTTCCCCTCCTTCTAGGGTGTGTTAGGATCTCCACTGCCCTAGACCTACCTATCACTATATTCTCCCTTGTCACAAAGTTATCTCTGCTCCTGGATGGTGATAGGATAGAGGAAGATGCCAGAGTGCAACTCACATTCAAGGTGCCCACTGAGTGTAAGTGCCATTGTAGGAGAGGGTACAACCTAGGTTCCTTGGTGGCTTTTGAAGTCTCACTGTTCAAAGGATTTAGAAGATTAGAAATGTTTTAGCCTATCTGCTTTATCTAAATGTTTATCTAGAAACATTACATAGTGGTTTATGAGGTTCATTGTACAACTGTTTGCTGATAAGAAAGGAGTGTTGTGTATTTTTTTTTTTTAAGCAGGTCAAAAAAGGTCAAAGGAATTCTTACTATTATGTCACAAGAAAGTGGAGATATGTGTTGACTGTTAAGTGTGGTTCAGTCTTATTTGTGAGGTTTTTCTCAAAGGATCACAGTCCTTTGCAGGCAGCTTGAATATTCTTTTTTTTTTTTTTTTTTTTTAAGGTTTTTCTTTGTGTAACAGCCCAGGCTGTCCTGGAACTCACTCTGTAGACCGGCTGACCTTGAACTCACAGAGATCCACCTGCCTCTGCCTCCCAAGTGCTGGGATTAAAGGCTGCAAGAGATTTAGCCAGATTCTGTGGGTGAAGGATCTCTATCTCCTGCTGTTCCTTATTTTCCCAGTCTTCCTATCATCCCAAAGTACTGCCACCTGTCTCACAAAGAAAATTCCATTTCCCCAAATTCTGGCAGTTAGACAAAAGCCAGCATTCCTCAGGAACTTGTGAAACTGATTCCCCTCTCCTAAAGAAGCCATTTCCTTATCACTGGCAGAAGGGACAAATGGCTCTCTGTGGTGCCTGTTAGCATGCCGGAGTAGGTGCCGACCTCCACCTCAGTATCACAAGAGCCCAGCTCTTCTCACCTCCTCCACTACCCTGAACTTCTCCACCTCATGGGTTTCCCTGCCCTCAGCTATTTATTCTCCTTATAACCCTGCTATTTCAGCAGCCTGTGCTCTGGGTCTTCATCTCTTGCTCCCCCCACCTACAACCTCCTTTCATCCTGTTTCTCATGGCCAGGTCCACTCTGCTGGCCATGTTCAGTCTACCACCTCTCCCCTGCTTTGGACTCTTCCAGATGCTTCTGGCTGTGCTCTCCCTCATGTCTACAATAAAAACCTTCCGCTTAGCCATCTCATGGAACTTAGTTCTATCCGTTTCTATGCTCACGGGTCAATTTACCTATGTTTTAGCTTCGTTCCATGGCTCTCTATAAATTGTAAGATAACACTGTGTGAAGAAACTTAGAGACCCCCTCCCTTGTCTAAGTTGTAAGCAAACCCACTTTCCTTAGTTTGTTTCATAAATCTTTTTAAAATATCAGGATGTCAGACTGAAAGTTTCTGGACCTAAGTGGCTGGGAATGGCAGGACACTTTAGGGGAGCTTGTCTCCCCTGTAAACTTAAGGTAATATTCTTTACCCATTCCATTTCCCCAAATTCTGTGGCAGTGCCTCCCACAGACCCACTGCCCAGCCAGCTTGTCCCTCTGAGAAGGTGACTTATCTCTCTTCCCACTGTGTTCCCCAAAGTGGGAGGCCTCCCAGGCCCTGTCAGGATCCTGCCCTCTGAGAGCCTGCTCAAGGACAAGATGGTGATGGGGTGGACTGTGTTGGAGCATCTTAACATCAGAGGTGACCTAGGGATTTTTCTTTTATTTCCAGTGCAGAGGTTTGAACCCAGGACCTTGCAAATACTAGGCAAGTGCTCTACCATTGAGCCACACCCAGCTCCCTCCTCACATGTTTGAACTCCTTACTTGTAACCCTTGGAGGCTTGGTTCTCCTTTTGCAACCTGGACATTGCTATAAACATATTCAGCACTCTCCCAGCCTAAAATAAAACAACCGAGAGAGCAGTGTGCTAGTAGGCTGGGCAGGCCTCAGGGGCCTCTGCAGGAAGTTCGCTGAGCACCCATGAGCCAAGGAAGGCGGATTGGATTATTCAAAAGGCCTAAGGCACCCAGCAATCCTGTTGCATACTAATGAGAAAGCTGGGTGCGCTAAGGACAAAGCACAGAGAGTAGCTCATGGAGGGAAGAAAGATAGTGGTATAGTGGAAGGCCACTCCTGCTACCCCAACATGGGCATCTGCCATCCGAGCCCAACAGCAGGCATGGGCTGTACTTCCTCCGTAAAGGGGGCGAGATGTACCCTCAAACATTTTAAGCCAGTGGAAAACTTGACAGCTCCTGTTTTGGTTGGCAGAGCTGGAGATGGAAGAGGGCTCCAGTGAAACTCCCAAGCTTCAGCACACTGACCTGACAATGCAGTCTCCTGCCCTCCCCTTGTCATAGGAGGAGATAAGTGAAGACAGACTGGGCTACAGCTTGGTGGTAGAGTGTGTTGCCTACATGACTGAGGCCCTGGGATCCATCCCCAGCACTGAAAGAACATTTTATGGGGTATGTTTGAGAGCCCATAAAGTGGAGTAAAGAGGCCATTGTTAGTGAGATCTCAAAAACATCTGCAATGGAACCTTTGCCTGAGACTAACTAAAATAATAATCCCTAACTAATTAAGGAGCTAGTTTTTCCAGCCTCCTTAAGTTTAAAGCTTGTAGACTCGAGGTTGAATCAATAAGTTTACATGAATTTCCCACACTGGAAGAATCCATTTCCTCTCTAAAGACAGTCAGGGCCTGCTTGCCCACCCATGTGCTCCCATCCTCCCTAGCCAGCTCCTCTGTGGTGGTGATCAGACCAAGGCCTGGAGAAGGACAGTCCCTATCCTTAGGAGGGTACAGAGGCAGCGCTGAAGGCCTGGCTTCTAGCTGGGCTGGCCCCAGCCCCTGGCGTGCTTCTGTAGAGTGCACCTCCAGATCATGAAATTTCTGGCCATCTCTGCTGACATGTGGCTATGCTACCATCCATGGCTCCCCAGTAAGGCTCTCACCATGCTGTTCCATTCTTTCTCTCTTCTATGTTGTCTTCGAACCTTCTTTTGCTGGTTGGCTCTGGCCTGTTCTCCTGAGCTCAGCTCCAAGGCTGTGTGTGCTCTGAGAGAAATAAGACATTAGGCCCAATACAGAGCCATCACAGCACAGGGACGGTGGCTCTGAGGGACAAGAGACTGGTCTGAGGAAGCCTCTGCTTATCGATTGCTGACCAGCCTGACACCTGGAGTGATCAGAAAGCCTCGAGAGATGGCTCAGCGGTTAAGGTTAAGAGCACTGGCTGCTCTTCCAGAGGTCATGAATTCAATTCCCAGCAACCACATGATGGCTCACAACCATCCATAATGAAATCTGGTGCCCTCTTCTGGCCTGCAGATAGATATACCTGCAGACAGAACACTGTATACATAATAAATAAATCTTTAAAAAAAAAAAAGAAAGAAAGCCTCGGAGTTGCACCCCTCCCTTGTGTGGCAGGCTGACTGGAATGCAGGAGGGACCAAATGCTTCCCTTTCCCTGCCAGAGAGTTTTCTTGTCTCCTCAGGAAGGAAGAGAGGATTGCAGGGCCAGTCAGGTATAAGGCCAAGAAGAGGCCACACCTCACTCTCCCTCTGGCCTGACATCTGAGAGAGTAGGTTTTCTCCTATCTCCTCAGCCCTATAATTCCCAAGCCAAAGTGTGGATGCCCCCAGGAGGAGCTGTCAGGGGCCCAAGTCACTACCAGGAAATCTCACACAGCCTCTCTGAGAGAGCGCTCCTCATATCCAATCAGATCCAGGGCCTGCCACGGACACTGGCAGGACCCTGAACATTTTCTTGGTTGGCCTTTGTTCTGGAACACCCCCCCCCCCCCCCCCCCAATATTTACCCCGCAAA
Organism: Lophiomys imhausi; assembly: GCA_907164525.1. Classification (NCBI taxonomy): domain Eukaryota; kingdom Metazoa; phylum Chordata; class Mammalia; order Rodentia; family Muridae; genus Lophiomys; species Lophiomys imhausi. The sequence goes on along the minus strand of CAJQZJ010004750.1, from coordinate 1,452,539 downwards.
GACTAGATCTTCTGAGTCACTATTAGCTGGTACTTGAGGGTGATTTCAGGGGGGACATCTGACTGAGCGTTTGCTGGGATAAAGAGAACAGACTTTCCAAGGGCAGTTGGCTGGCCCAAACCCTGAGGCTTGCCGTGAGTGCCCTCTGACCCACATTACTCTCTAGTCTTCTCCACTTTCAATAATCCTCAATCCTTCAATCCTCCAGACTAGACTTAAAAATAAGGTGTATACTGTTGCATAAGGAGAATTTAAAATCTTTTTCATTCAGAACTTCTACTGTCTACATTATCATCCAGAGGACCTTTAATTTCATTCAGTCAATATTGAATAATCATTCAGTAAGTGCCAGGGTCTGAGAGTACAGAAGGGAACTGAAGAAGCTTGCTTATAGTGAGAGAGACACACATCTGAGGGCTAAGCGCAAATGGAAATGAAGGATGTGGGTATAAACAGCCTCCTCAGAGCTCTGCAGCAGGAGAGGTTACTGAGAACAAAAACTAAGCAATGATGGTAAGGGTATGTGGCTGAAGCCCAGGCCACAGGGGGAGGAGGCTCATACAACCAGCCACACAGGCTTTGAAAGTCCCCTTATGAAACATAACGCAGTGAGGAGTATCTGTCTTTGTCTTTGGTGGCCTGACCCAAGGTGTACCCTGAGAAATTAAACCATGTAATAGATCTGGTGTAAAAGAGGTTTATTGGGGGAGGGGAAAGGAGTGAGGACTTGGGGAAGGAATAGAGGCAGACAAGCAGACATGTAGACAGGCGGACAGAGGAGGAGCAGAGCCATGAGGGCAGAGAGAGGGTGCTGAGAGTGAGAGAGAAGGGGCACCGAGAAAGGAGAGAGATCTGGGGTGGCGGGTGGGTCCTTTTATAGCTGCACACCCCTGGTGCACCTGGTGGTGGCAGCAGGTCATGGGTTAAGCAGCTGCTAGGTCCCTGAGAGCAGGCCGGTGGAATTGCCTGTGCGCTGACGGTTCCATTAACCGGTTTTGCTTTGTCTCTGACCCATGGCAAGTACCTCAAGGTTTTCACTCTGTGTGTGGTGTGTGTGTGTGTGTGTGTGTGTGTGTGTGTGTGTGTGAGAGAGAGAGAGAGAGAGTCAAAGTTACGTAAGAGACCCTTGGTAGGCGGAGATTAGTATGGGGAAGGGTCAGTCAGGGCAGATGCTGGGTCACCTGGACTAGAGTTGTGGATGGATGTGAGATCTGGGAATGGAGTCCCCACCCTCTGAAAGAACAGCTGATGTTGTGCTGAGCCATCTCCCCAGCCCCAGTTATGATGTTGTAACATATGTATCCAGCTGATTTGTAAATGTATCTTCTTTACTAAGCAACCAATCATTTCCTTGGGGAGAATACCATGACTACAAAACAAAATATGGTTTCTTTTAGCTTTTGTAGCCCTCGGCATCAAGGGTGTCTCCTCACATATGCTAGGAACTTCTGCACAGAGCCCCACCCACATCCCCACTTTATTTTAGAATGGCTTCTAGCCGGGCAGTGGTGGCGCACGCCTTTAATCCCAGCACTTGGGAGGCAGAGGCAGGCAGATCTTTGCGAGTTCGAGGCCAGCCTGGTCTACAAAGTGAGTCCAGGACAGCCAGGGCTACACAGAGAAACCCTGTCTCGAAAAAACCAAAAAAAAAAAAAAAAGAATGGCTTCCACTCAAACTCCAATCCTCTGGGCACAGTGATTTTGTTCATTGGAAAACTGGGTTGCAAAACAAATCAAAAGACCACTGGGAGGATGAAAGCTTTGGTCCAAGGTAAATTAACCTCTAGTCTCAGGTGCTAACTCTATAAAAAGGAACTTGGAACTTGCTTTTTGGTTTTGTTTCCAAGTCTTTCCTGATATCCCTTAGTATTTTGAAGAGGTTAGAACATTCTCTGCTGAAACAGAAAGGGACCACATGCAAGACATCATTGCAGCTGCTCACCACAAGGAAGAGGCTCAGCAGACAGCAGTGGGAACCCTGATGATTGGAACAGGACTTCTCTGAGCTAATAAAAAAACAAAACAAGTCCCCCTAAGACATGGCTTAACGAATGTGGATGGTCACAGGCCTACATGGCGTGCATTGGCTTAATTTTTCCACATCACTTTGGTGAGGGGCCATGGGCAGGAGAGTGGGCGCCCAGGACACAGGTGTCTCCACTGTGCACTCTCTCACCCCCAGCCTGTGCACACAGGTACAGTGGAGAGCTTGGATATGAGGGTCCCACACAGTGAATACAGGAAAGGAAAGGGCTCCCACTCAGGTGGAGAACCTCCTCCGAGCCATTCTGTGTGATAGGCTGATGACACCCGCACTCTGGATGACAAAGGTTCAAGGGGTTTCTTAACGTATCCAGAGACCTACAGCTGCCGTGCTAGAGGTGTAAATGGAACCACCAAAGGAAGAAAACACACTAGACCCCCTTACTGTACCCCCAAAATTCTCCTGTCTCTAAAGCCAAATGCATCAGAGCTGCTAATTGAAGTGCCATGGCATGGAAGCTCTGGAGGAAAGCCGGGCAGCAACCTCACTGTGTCTCCAAGTGTCCTGCCATGCTACCCAGACCAAAGGCACGGCATGGTACCTCACCTTTAGTGACACTTGCATGTCACATCTTCCAGGGGACTCGTTAGATCTTCCTTCTCAACCAGCTCTTCCAGGAACTGGGCCATCTTGGACTGACCTCTCCTAAAAAGTCTATGTAAAATTCAAAATCCAGGTGAATTACCACATTGAGGTGCCCATGGCCACCCAAGCTCATGATGGCACGGGCACCTCCCTGAGGTGGCTTTCACTGCAGCGATTTCCATCAGTGTTCCTGCTTTCCCTAGACTACATACAGACCTTTTCCCTTTATCCAGTGGTCTCCAATATCCATCTGAGTGCTAGAATCCCCTTTCCTGCAGTCTCTGAATGAAGCAGGAGCCAATTCTGTCCTGCTCTGGATGGTGGGTATCTCAAGTGCTCAGTCTCAGGGGAAGTGTGTGGGCAAAGATAAACCCATAGTAGGCACCAGCTCTAATTGATCAGACTTCAGGCTCTACCCCTTCCAGACTATACTACCTACTGTCCAGGGAAAGGTATTATTATCCTTTCAGTTGGAGGGGAGGAAGGACTCACAGTCTAGGAGACTCCTTGGTGGCCACAGTACATGGGTTTGTGGTCATCATTGTTCTGAGGTCCCGGGGCTGGTATGAAAGCTTCTGACTGTCAACACATACTGGGGAAGCAAACTAGGGACGTAACATTCAACATTCACAGTGACAGAAATGCATTTGGTCATAAATATAATCCTCATAAGCATGGAGCTAGGCACTTCCCTTCTCTCATTTTTACCTTAAATAAGTGTTGTGGTTTGTTTGCATTTATGTTTTGAAAGGTCCATGAATGGTGGATTTACCTGTACTGCTGATTAGCAAACACATCAAATCCACCTACAGAAGGGTAATGCCAGTGGCTACTCGAGGCTAATCAGAGATAGCATTTCTGTCTACCTTTATTACCTGCTACTAAGAAATGAGTCGTGGTTAGTCGGAATGGGGGAGGGGGGGTGAACTGAGATATTGCAGCCAGTCCTGCTTTGTAGTCTGAGGCCCAGAGCTTACAAGACACTTGAACAAAGTATAATTCTGTTTTATACTTTCCATCAGCCATTTGTTTGTTTGCTGTTTAAAATACCCCTTACTATTTTATACTTAGAGTGGATAATGCTAATATTCTTCTTACCTGGATTAGAATGTAAGAAATGGGGCCTTTAAATTACTCTTTAGATCTGTTGCTTTGCACCACTCCCACCCCACCCCATACCTACTCTATTCTTGAGATTTTTGGAGGACAATTCTCTCTAAGACACCCCACCACATGGATGCCTTAATACAAAGACAGTTCTGAAACCTGTAATGTACCACACATTTCTGTACATCCCTGTGGGTAATAAAGAGAGCTTAAACTGGGCCCAATGAGAGGTTGACAATGACTAATAACTCAACTCCACTTTGACAGCACTGCACTGGGGAACATTGCAGCACCATAGCCAGGCTTTGAGACCATCACTAAGTGAAACAGGGTTACTTGAATTCAAGCTCATCTTTGTGATAACTAGGGTGCGCCTATATAATTACTGGACACATAGTGTATATGTCTTGGATATACTGAACAAAAGAATAGTTTACAGTGTGGGTGTGGGATGGAACAGAACAGTGGGAGATGTCACCATTTAACTTCACAGCTTTTGGGGTTTGCCGATCCTTTGGAGTCGTTTAGGGAGGGAGGGAATGTGAAGACAACGGAAAAGAACAACTTTCCAGAGTCAGTTCTGCTCATCCACCGTGTGGATCCCCAGGATCAAGCTTAGGCTGAGAGCTTTGGCAGCAAGCACCTTCACTCACTGTGCCTTCTTACAAGCCCAGCACACAGTTTTAAACTAAGAATTATTTCTAAAATTCATGTTTCTACTTTCAGAGTAAACAAAACCCTGCATAAGGGGTGACAACTGGAGAAAGGTTTGCATGAGTCATCCTTCTGCCCTTTGGCCTGGATTCTGGTTTTTTAGATGGAGTTCCAGCACTGGACCATCAGCACTGGGCCTCCGGGTCACGGTAGTTCACTTCGCTGTCTGAAGTCCAGGGTGATAGCTGCCTTGTGCACACAATGGATCTGCTGAGTCATTGACGCTGGGAAAGCTTAAAAAGTCAGGGCCAGCAGGGACTCACTCTCAGCCACCCTCACCTGTGTGCTGTGACTAGGGACAAGTTAAGGCACCTGCACTGAGCCCTGGGGAACAGCAGAGCATGCTGGGATAACTCTGCCTTGAAAAGGGAAAGCAGGCTCTTCTGTCTCCAGGGAAAACAACGGTGGTGCTTTGGGCTTCTCACTGCTGCACTCAGGTAAGGGGACTGATGGTCAAGTTCCCTGGGCAGGTTGGCCAGCTTTGCTGTTGTGCCTCACTTGCTGCTCTCCTGATGACATCAGGCAAAATTGGTCTTCTCTTAGTGGCTTTGGGGAAACAGGTGACAATATTTCATCTCAAAGAGGATTTTCTGGTAGGGATGGAGAGTTTCCCGACACAGGGCAGGTGGAAGATCATGCAAAGTCTCCGTGTGAGTTCAGAGCAACTCCTCTTCAGTCATCTCCAACATGTTTTAATTCAAGCTGGCTTCACCACCTGACTGTGGAAGGATCTGAGGACAAGTGCTGGGGGAGCCTCAGGTTGAGAGACAAGAGCCTTGGTCTGGGGTCCTGGGGATGAAATGATAGAATACAAGCCAACACCCACACAGAGGTACACACAGACTTGCACGTGCAAGACACACACCAGTGTTCTCATGCTAGGATGGGCAAAGCTTGCTCTCTGGCACCCAGACTCTCAGGAAACATTCTCACAGAGACTTTGAGTCACGCAGACCTTTGCAGATGGGTGGGAAGTTGAAGTCTGTATTCACGGGCATGGCTTTCATGGACAGCTGTACTGGGATCTCTGTCCCAGTGACTTTGGCTGATGGCACAGAGGTTGATTCTCTTGAGAAGTCTGGCAGTATCTGATGTGGGGTGATAAGGTCTCTAGTCAGAGAGGGCTAGTCATGAAGGAGGCTATATCTAAGTGGCACCAGTTCCTGGTCATGGATGGCTATGAAGGAAGAAACGGAGGTGACTCCGGGAGTGAAGGGAGGACTGGGGAGGTCAGTAGGGTCCCTGACAGACAAAAGCAGCTTCCACTTGAGATTACGTCCACAGCAGGGTGCAGGTACCCCACATCAGCCACATCTCTGTGGAAGCTCCACAGCTGCCCCTCCCTGTGGCCTGGTGTCTTTGGAAATGGCACATAGTGGCCCAGTAGTTTTAGTAGTTGAAGGGGAATCTTTCAGCAGGAATAAACCCGAGGCCTCTACAAACACTGACTGAGACCCTGACCATCTGATATTAGCAGATGGAGTGTGCACAGGAATTTTTCAGGGGCTTTCTCCTGCCTTGGGCTTCCATTCCCTGCTCTGCTGCCCAGACTGGTCCTGACTATAATGTGTCCAGGGAAACCTCCTCTTCCCTTGCTCCAAGGATAGGTAGGTTCATGTCCATGCCAAGCTGGGCACTGTCCTAGGAAGATGGAAACTGAGGAGCCTGGCCACAATGCTGGGCTGGGATCTCTCTGGTATTGGTTTGCAGATACCAAGTTCTTTGTTCTTCCTCCGGAGACAAAAGACAAAAGATTCACACTCGTGGGTATTAAAGTACAGCTTGGATTTTCTGAAACGTAATATTGCATTGTCCACAGAAACTGGAGACATGGTTACTGACTACCCAAGATGGGACTAGAGAAATGACAGGTTCAGGGTGTAAGGTTTCTCTCTGTTGGGATGACAATATCCTAACATCAGCTGTGAAAATGGTTGCCAGTGTCCATGAGTACGCTCCAAACAATTGTACACTTGAAATGGGCACAGTGTAGGGTGTGTGTATCCTATTTCAGTAAAACTACTGAAAATACAGAGAGGTGACAAGAGAGGTGACATGCAGAACTGAAAGTGGGCATCCTAACATTTCCTCCCCCCTCCCTGGACTCAGTTTCCCAGGACCTCTGACTTCCGATTCTCCTGTGTACTCTATAAAGAACTGTCCTTCAACGCCCACACATGGAGCAGTAACCCCTATTTTCACACATGGGGTGTAGAGAGAGCCTTCTGAGCAACCTCGGGAGTGGAAACCCCGGGCCTTCTAGTATAGCCTCCACAGCTTGGACCCAGCACAATGCTGAATCCACCGTGTACACTTCCAGGAGGGTGGGCTGTTCTCACTACTTAGTGGAGTTAAGAATAAGTTTGTCTCTCTAATGTTTTAACATGTTTTTAGTCTTGTTTATCTTTAGCATTGTTGGCCTACATAAGAAAATTACTAGCTAGACATGATAATCCACATCTAAAATTCTGGGTACTAGGAACCCGGAGGCAAGAGGATGCCTAGCCTGGATACCATAGCCAAACTCTGTCTCAAGCATCATTAAGTCAAAACATGAACCAGTGTTTCTCCAAATATTACTATTAATTTAGGAATAGTAGAGCAGGGCAATGAGAACATACAGATAAGGGCTGGAGAGATGGCTCAGTCATTAAAAACTAGGCTCACTACCAAGAATATAAGAGAATGCACAGATCATAGTAAATTATGCCCACATTAGAAAAGATGGAAACAAAGGGTGTTTTTTTTTAAGATTTATTTATTTTGCATACATGAGTGCTCTTATCTACATACAACTGCAGTATAGATGGTTGTGAGCCACCATGTGGTTGCTGAGAATCGAACTCAGGACCTTTGCAAGAGCAAATAGTGCTCTTAACCACTGACCCATCTCTCCAGCCCCCAAAGAAAGTTTTTTTAAGGCAAAAATAAAGAGTGTGGGACTGGCACTATAACTCAACCGTGATAGATCACTTGCCTATTACCCTTGAGTCCAGGAATTATGTCCCCATGACCAAAATAGTCAAAATAATAACAACGGATAAAATTAAAACAAAGCTGCACAACATTGGCTCTTTGAAACGGTAACCTTGGCTGCTGTTACTAATAAGGAAAGCGGCTTCAGAATGAGGTGGAAGACATTGGCCCAATTGTTATCCTTGCAGAAGTGCTTCTGGGTGGGCTGTGGCAGCCACAATGCAAGCTTAGGGCATGGCAGAGACTTTTCCACAGCCGCTGTCAGTCATGTACAGGAATCCTTTCCTCATAAGCGTTTCCTGTGGGGCTAACACAACAAATGCCATTTGCATTCTGGCAACATTCACTTTTCTCACAAGATAAACATGAATAAGGCCAGTAATGGGTCAAACATTAGTTATTTACTGGTTATTATGACAAAATACTTGGTAAGAAGCAATCTAATGGAAGAGGAATTTAGGCTGGGTTCATAGACAGAGGCAATCATGGCAGGGCAGGCATGGTAGCAGGAGCTACATTGTATCTACAGGAAGAGAGCAGAGAGAGGTGAACACTGGTGCTCAGTTCCTTTTCTTCTTTCATTCAGCCTGGGGCCGTAGCATTAGAAAGGTACCACTCAAATTCAGGGTGGGTCTTTGCACCTCAGTTCAGCTTTTCTGGAAAGAACCTCACAGGCATACCTGGAGGCTTGTCTCCTAGGTGGTTCTAAATTCCACAGAGTTGACAGTCAGGATCAACCATCACATTTGGGAATGAGCTGGGGAAGACCCTTTGGATGACCAGAGTCTCAGGAGAGCCAGTTAACAGGTTCTGGCCAGGTTGTCCCTCTTGCTGATGTGTTGTCCTCTTCATCTCCCAGGAGTCATGTGGCTGGAACTTCTCCTGGCCTCAGTGCTAGGCTTTGTCATCTACCGGTTTCTCTCCCGGGACAAGGAGGAGACATTACCACTGGAAGATGGGTGGTGGGGCCCCGGGTCGAAGCCCTCAGCCAGAGAAGATGAGAGCATCCGACCTTTCAAGGTGGAGACATCAGATGAGGAGATCCAGGTGAGAGATTCTTTCACAGGCAGGGTAGGAACCAAAGAGGCGGGTCTGCTGCAGTTTCCCCAGGACCAGAGTTGGACATGGTAGAGGATGGCGCTTTGGAAATGAATCATCCTGAGGTTTATCTGCCCACTTTTCTCCCTGAAGGCCTTTGATTTTGGCTCCTAAAAGGTATTGTCTGCTTACTAACCTCATCTGTGGAGCTAATTTTCCTCCCCCACACAAGGCCCAAGAGGGCTGCTAGTAGAACCACTGTGTACATCATAGACCAGGAAATCTTCCATCTTCCTCCCCTGCTGCCCACTGGAGGCTGGACAGAGTTTAAGGGAGAAAGCGAGCTGATGTCTCTGGGCTGATGTGAATATATCACAACTACTGAGGGAGGTGATTGTCAGGACATGCAATAGCATGGAGACCAAGGAGTCAGCCTTGGGTAAGTCCCTACTGTGCGTTGACCACTCCTGGACCCAACATATCCCTGTAACAAGCCTGCCTATTGTCACCTGTTGCACCATTTCTCAGGTGGGCCCCGAAGTTGAGAATGGTACAGCAGTGGGTCCCAGGAGATGGAGAGAGCAAACAGAAGGATTAGAAGTCTCAGGGCACAGAAAGAAGCCAGAAAGAAGGGACAGTGGGTAGGGAAATGGGAGAAGGAGGTCTCCTGAAGGAGTCAGACTCAAGCAGGGTCACAAGGTGGCAGACCTTACATGGCCCACCCTTGTGTCCTTGAGCATCTCCTGTGCTCTGAGGAGTACTTGGAGGATGCAGAGACCCTTCCCTCACAGGGGGCAGCATTTAGCATCCACACATGAAAAGGGAGCGCATCCAAAGACACAGTGACCCACACATCCATAGAGATTAATGTCATGGGGCGTTAACAAAGGTCACAAAAGTTCCCAGGAGGAAGGGATTGAGACTAGGATCTGGGCTGAAGCCAAGAGCAAGCAGCTGAGGCTCACACGTGGGATATGCCAGGTCCTTGCTGCTGAGGGCTAGACGGAGCTCTGAGGATCACTCCTGGATGGGGTTGAGACTAGCAAGGAGTCTAAGGTTTCCAAACCTGTTTCAGGAGGCCAAGGGACGTGAACGTCTCTGGGAATAGTGACACCTGAGCCACTCTGTGAGGCAACAGGCATGTCCCTCATCTGGAATGCTGAACTTTTATCTGTATCTGCATTTGGATCCTGTGCCCTGGGCAGTCCATTATATCTGATTTAGGATCATTTGATGCTGTACAGCAAGGGCTGGCTCATCACAGCTGAAGGCCAAGTGTGGCCTATCACTTTTTCTTTTTTAACTGCCCAATGAAGAGCTTTTGTGTCATTAAAGGGGTATGGAAAAAAAACAAACAAACAAAAAATAAAAGAAAAATAATAGCTGGCATCATGTGGTGCTTGTACAACATTTGAGTTGCTTGCCTGTGTGTAAGTTTGAGTAGAGCAGGACCTCACTGCTCCTGCTGGGGTCATCTGTGGCAGCTCCTTTGCTGTGTGGAGAAAGTGGAGGGCCTGCGTCTTGCCTAACATCTTGCTGGGTGACTCTTTTCAAAGTTGCCCATTCCAGACCTCTAGAAGACTTGGTGAATTAAAAGTGAGCATTTAACACACCTGAGAAATGAACAGAAGCCTGGGTGGAGCTAATAGGAAGAACACATCATGTGTGGCCTGTGCAAGCCTTCCACTCTCTCCATGCACCTCAAAACCTTCCACTCTTTCCCTGCACCTCAAAACCTTCCACTCTCTCCCTGTACCTCAAAACCTTCCACTCTCTCCTTGCAACTCCCATTCCACCAAATAAAGAGAGATGAAAGGAGATCTGAACCCACAGGACAGAGCCCCTAAGCCTCACAAGGATCCAGTGACACCCATGGGTACCCCGTGTGGCACCACCATAGTGTCCATCTATGGCTTCAGGGTTTACTCTTGAGTTGTAGACACAGCCCTCTCTTGCCTCTGTCACCCACCCTGGCTTTTTCCCTGCAGGACTTACACCAGAGGATAGATAGGTTCCGGGCATCCCCACCTCTGGAGGGCAGCCGCTTCCACTATGGCTTCAACTCCAACTATCTGAAGAAAGTGGTGTCCTACTGGAGGAACGAGTTTGATTGGAAGAAGCAGGTGGAGATCCTCAACCAGTACCCTCACTTCAAGACCAAGATTGAAGGTGAGCTTCCAGAATACAAGCCAGGATGGGTACCAGGAGTGATTCACAGGAACAGCCTACCTGCATAAGTCAGCCACACTGTAGCACCCCAGGATCCAGTGGTAGGTCACTGGGGTGTTGTGGTTCCCCATCTGAACTACCGTGACCATGATGTGGTCATTTAGTTTAATGAGCTCTTCTAAGTGTTAGATGGGCATACTGATGATATCACTTCACCGGCCTGTACTGCAGTGCTCTGTCAAAAGCAACCTACTGCTGCTGGATATATGGACCTCTCCAGTCCCTGATGTGCTCTTCATGAACTAGTGTTTATGGAGCCCTGCTCTAAGCCAGGCGCCAGGCACTGTTCTGGACCATGGGAATCTGGAGATGCATTCCCAGACCTTCCCTGTCCCACAGAGAGCACACAGTAATATGACTGGGAAGTCAGTGAGGACAAGCACATAGCCCCAGCACACTGAAAGCTCCAACAGTGATGACTGTTTTCACTGTCATCAATACCTTGGGGACACCAAGGTCACAGCACTTACTCTCCCAGGAATGGCACCCAGGGATCAAGATCTCCAGGACTTCAGACTTTATTACAGCAGGATCCTCCCTCCCTCAGCCTGAATGCTCTGTCCCTCACCCTGACTGTGCTCCGTCCCCAGGGCTGGACATTCACTTCATCCACGTGAAGCCTCCCCAGCTAGCCTCAGGCCGCACCCCAAAGCCCCTGCTGATGGTGCATGGCTGGCCCGGCTCCTTCTATGAGTTTTACAAGATCATCCCTCTGCTGACTGACCCCAAGACCCATGGCCTGAGTGACGAGCATGTGTTTGAAGTCATCTGTCCCTCCATTCCTGGCTATGGCTTCTCAGAGGCATCCAGCAAGAAAGGTACAGGGTGCTGGAGGGTGGCACAACCCAAACTGTGCTGTGTTTTTACCAGTGTCTGCTGGGGGAGCACCACCCCCAGCACTGTGCCCTTTGCTGGCTGCAATGCCCCAAGGGAGGCAGGACCAGGCACACTGCCCTGTGATCTGGGTCTTCCCAGGGCATCAAGGCTCCTTCCTTTTGGTGTCCTGATAGCTACTTTCTCCTCAGCCTGGGGAAAGAAATGTCTGGGGAATTTCCCAGGCACCTGGGCACCCACCCATGGCTCCCCGAAGTAATGCTCATTGGACTGGTAACTTGTCACGTGTTGTTGGAGCTTGCCGTGAAGCTGCCTGAAGGAAGTTTGCTGACACCCCCACCACAACCCCCTATTTCAGACTCAGGCATGTTTATCTCAAAGTGTCCTTCAGGACACCCAGTCCTGGGTCAGGCCGGCCCCTGACTCTGTAACAGGAAGAGGGAAAAACAGCAAGTAGCTAAGAGTATTAAAAACATTTCGTCCTTGGGGACAGCTAGAAAGCAAACTTATTTCCAACAGACTCTGCTATTGCTTATTCCATGCTATAAAAATGTCTACAGTGGGAAGGTCATCCATGGAGGGAACATTCTCCACTGGGAACTTTAGCTGACTTCCAAACTTCCCTCTTTGGTTTCTGCTGGATCTTTGGAAGGTCCCTTTATACTTGCTTTCTCAGGTGCCTCAGCTCATCTCAACAACCTGTGGTAAACTTATGGTTTGATGATGGTTTGCTATTTTATGTGCTGCTACTGATGTACTTAACAAACTCACTCATTCAAAGCCCAAAGTATGGCTACCTTAGACCATTCTCAGGACTGTACAGAACACCCTGTCTGTCCCCTTCACACTCAGGTTTAAATTCGGTGGCCACTGCCAGGATCTTCTACAAGCTGATGTCTCGACTGGGCTTCCAGAAATTCTACATTCAAGGCGGAGACTGGGGGTCCCTCATCTGCACCAACATGGCCCAGATGGTTCCCAAGTGAGTCCATGAGGTCATACAGGCAAGGCACAGTCTCACCAGGATCTGTGTGTGGGTGGAATCTACACAGGACACAGGGATGTTCACCCCAGGCCCTCTTCAGCAATGTTTGAGACCTGGGGCTCCCCTTAGCCAGGTCTCCACAGGCCTGGATATTGCGGACCTGGGACATAGGAAACAGATCTTCCCTCATGAGGTGGGCAAGGGCGTGTTGGCCCCAATCTCCCCTTGGGGTAGCTGTGGGAGCTGTCTGAAGCAGAGGAAGAGGTCTGTATTTGGGCAAGTCCAATTTGGACAAGATCTAGAACAGTCCTGACAAGAACACTCTTGGAAAATTTTCTTCCTCCCCAACCACTCAGTTGCAACTCAGTGGATGCCCTAGAGGGACAGGCACTGAAGGCAGCTGGCTGGCCTGTGCTCTTCAGTCCTGTGGCCTGTCCCTCGCTCCCCATCTCCTCTCACACCTGTCCTTCATAGCAGCCAAGCTCACCTGTGCCCATTGCTTTGACCACAGCCACGTGAAAGGCCTGCATGTGAACATGGCTTTCATTTCAAGAAGTATGTACACCTTGACCCCCCTCCTGGGCCAGCGTTTTGGGAGATTTCTTGGCTACACTGAGAAGGATATTGAACTGTTGTACCCCTTCAAGGAGAAGGTTTTCTACAGCATCATGAGAGAGAGTGGCTACTTTCACATCCAGTCCACCAAGCCAGACACTGTGGGTAAGCACACCAGGGAAGGGGGACTCAGGGGGAATCTCACTGCCCCTGAGAACACAACTTTCAACAAGAAAGCCCCTAACAAGGAACATACAATTCTGCCTTCCATACTGAGAAGTGACCCCAGGGCACCTCACAATCTATACAAGTGACCAGCACAGCTATATTTCCACATGTGAGGCAGGGGCTAGAAAAACTCACAAGTGTTTCTTTTTTTTTTTTTTTTTTTTTTTTTTTTGGTTTTTCGAGACAGGGTTTCTCTGAATATCTCTGGCTGTACTGGACTCGCTTTGTAGACCAGGCTGGCCTCGAACTCACAAAGATCCGCCTGCCTCTGCCTCCCAAGTGCTGGGATTAAAGGCATGCACCACCACCGCCCGGCTCACAAGTGTTTCTTTATGTTTATTTATTACTTCAAGTTACATCTCCATCACAGTCCCCTCCCTCAATCCTTCCAGGTCCCACCCTCCAACCCTCTCCCACCTATCCTACTCCTCCAGTGTGAGGTGCCCCCACATCTCAGCCCCCCTCAGTTCATCAGTCATATGAGGACTAAGAGCTTCCTCTTGCACTGGGGGCCTACATGGCAGCTCCACTAGGGCAAAGTGTCCCACTAACAGGTAACAAAGTCTATGTTCCTATTCCTTTTTGTGCGTTGGTTGTAGTATAGATATCCTGTACTATATGGCTAAAATCCACTTATAAGTGAGTAGATGCCATGTGCATCTTTCTGAGTCTGTTAGCTCACTCAGGATGAGCTTTTCTGGCTCCATCCATTTGGCTGAAAATTGCATCATTTCCTTGTTTCTGATAGCTGAGTAGTATTCCATTCTGTAAATGTACCACAGTATTTTTATCCATTCGTCATTTGAGGGACATCTGGAACCCCACAAGTTTTAGGCCTGCCTTGTGTACACAGTCAGTTCCAAGCCATCCTGGGCTAAGTACCAAGACTCTTGACTCAAAAACAAAAGGAAGAAGAAAGAAACTAAAAAATTTAATTCATAAGGAAAATGATAAGATGATCAAATAAACAATAGTTTGTTCAAAGATATTTACAACACACATTTGTTTCCTAGTGGATGCAGAACTCATTAACACACAGAGAGTAGACAGGCCTCAAGGCACACACAGCCTGTAACCCCAGCTGCTCTGGAGATGCAGCAAGAGGATCCAAACAGTCAAGGCCTGCCTGGGAAGCTTAGGCTGAGACCCTATCTCAGAGTGAACATAGACATGTTGGTGAGGCTGCTGAGTGGGAGAGTATTACCTCAAACTTGTTAGTCCCTGTGTCCAATCCCAAGTATAGGAAAAAAAAAAAAAAAAACAAACAAACCCAAACCAAAACAAACAAACAAAAAAAACCCAAATAAACCATGATGAATGTATTGCTTGGTAAACCAGAATCATTTGTGTTTTCCTGGTTTTCTACATTTATAGAGTTGTAAAGTAGCCAAAGTAGACCAGTGGTTCCCAAGCTTCCTAACGCTGTGACTCTTTAATACAGTTCCTCATGTTGTGGTGACCCCCCCCCCACCATAAAATTGTTTTTCATCCCTACTTCATAACTGTAATTTTGCTACTGTTATGAATCGTAATCCAAATATCTGATATTCAGGATATCTGATATGCTACCTCTGTGAAAGAGTTATTTGACCCTAAAGGGGTCGAGACCCACATAGGTTGAGAATCAATGCCCTAAAAGCTACAAGAACTGTCAGATGTCCCAAGTCCACTGAGAAGACACCTGGGAGTCATTTTGCTCATTTTGGAGCCTCCCATAGTTTCCACGGAAGTTCCATATCCACACCAAGGGCAGATCTTAATCATAATAGCACTTTATAAAGTTAGGTTTTCCTTCCAGTTTCAAAGCAGATATTTGTCATATGACTAGAAATGCAAAATACAGCACAGAGAAGTCAGTCTCCAACTCTCCTGCCTTCCAGCTTCACTGCCCAGAAAAGCTTCCCAATACTGTCCCTTGAGTTGATGGCCTCTTTCAGTACCTCACATGTGCCCCTCACTCTCTAACTAGGTGTCCTAGGGTGATGTCGTCTGTATTCATCTTTCAGTGCCTGGGCATGGGCTCTGTGTTCTTGCTTCCTTTTCCTGCACATGACTTTTTTGGGGTTTCTGGACTGTTAGCCAAGCCATGATTTTCATTGCTGGTCATGCTACCTAGAGCCTCATGGATGCTAAGCCTGCACTTCTCACTGACCTACCCCTGGCCCCTGCTGTTTCGGTAACTGGAACAATATTTTAACTCATGGGTGCATCAATATTTATTTGTAAATAATTTTCCCTTTTTTAACCAATATATAGTTTATGAATCCCATGGTATTAGAGAGAATATTGATCTTGACCTCTGTTAGCTATATGAGACGGCTGAGGCCTGGGCTTCAGAGGTGGGGTGAACAGCTGGGCCTGCTGTGGTTCTGTAGTTCTCACTCTTGCATCCTGGAGTCACATATTCTCTGGGGCCAGGCTTGAATCCCTCCCTTTCTCCTTCCCACCCAGGCTGTGCTCTGAACGATTCACCTGTTGGCCTGGCTGCTTACATCTTAGAAAAGTTCTCCACCTGGACCAAGTCAGAATACCGAGAACTGGAGGATGGAGGCCTAGAGAGGTGAGGTTCTCTCTCTCTCTCTCTCTCTCTCTCTCTCTCTCTCTCTCTCTCTCACACACACACACACACACACACACACACACACATTTCCATCACACCAGATCCCCAAGCTCCATGTCTCTCTCCCTGACACTCCATCCCTGTCTCCAGGCACTCCTTGGGGGAAGCCAGCAAGCTTCTTCAGTCCTTGGCTTGCTGTACCTCCTACTCCATGGCCAGCAGAGACCTGATTAGGGGATGGGAGGTAGAGGCAAGAAAGGGCTGGTAACTTGTTTAGCCTCCTAATTAGAGGTAAGACAAAATACGTGTGCCAAGAAGTCCCCAAGGCAGCAAATACCCTTTATTGCAGAATAGCTGAGCCCTCTCACTTGGGCCCATACAGATTGTGAGTTCTGTGCAAACCAATGGGGAGGGGCAGGCTGGGAGTGCATGGGTGTGCAGTGCCCTGGAGTGTCCCTTTGACACAGTGCTGTGTCAGAGGGCTTAGCATTGATGCTAAGCTCATTTTTTGTCATAGTCACATTGAGGGGCAGAGACTGCAAGGCATCCAAGTGGGGTGTCCATTCAGAGCCTGCCTCCACAAAGGTCGGGCTTGAGTGAGATATCATATGGAAGAGCCAGTCCTATGTGGTCCGGTTGATCAGGGGTAGATCACAGAAGATGTGAATAGCAATATATAGGGATATTGGGAAGTCTCCTTGACCACAGAGAGGGGGCAGGAAAGGACGGAGGGACAGACTATGAAGACAGAGCCTGATAAGAGCCTCACTCCTACAGACCTGAAGAAAAAGCATTTTCAGGGTGCAGGGGTGAGAAGGGATGAGTGTGGAGATGGAGGAATGGGGAGAGCAGCTGGTAGAAGGGGCCTAGAAATAACATGAGACCAGATAATGAAGCCAGCTCAGGGAGGAAGAGGCTAACATGTGGCCAGCGAGGCAGATCACAACTCCTCTAGGGCAGAAAAACCTTGCAATTCCAGGCCCAGACTCAGTGGACACTGGTGCTTGCTAGATGATGATGTCCTCAACAAGGGTAGCAAGGGAGGTGGGGCCATGGTAGACTCGTGGCCCATCAGGACACATCCAAGGTGGGGACCTTTGGAGGAGTCAGCGACTGGGATTAAATGGGTCATCAGGGTCAGGAGGTCACTTGGGGCTGTAGCTAGTTAAGACTCAGAGGATCATAGAGTTGGAACGCTGAGGTCAGTGAGTGTCATAGAAGGATGACTGTGCTCCGCAGGACACACCTAAGGCTAAAAACAGAGCCCCTTCTATAAACCACACAGCTTCCAGTGATCTTGGGAGCTGTTCTCTGGGGAAGGTCACACCCTGGAGTGGCAACCAGAATTCATCAGCTATTCCCTGGGCTCCCAGCATTCAAGAGCCAGGCATTGTCTATGTGGTCAGCCTGAAGGGGGGAAGCCCTTTGTTCTTGACAGCCATGGCTTTCACTGAGCCTGGGCATCCTGTGTGCTTTCCCAGGAAGTTCTCCCTGGATGATCTGCTGACTAACATCATGATCTACTGGACAACGGGAACCATTGTCTCCTCCCAGCGCTTCTACAAGGAGAACATGGGCCGGGGCATCATGGTCCATAGGCATGAGGGGTAAGCCTGGCTGAGAAGTGAGGGGCTGGGGGATTGTTACCACCTGTCCTTGAACTCAGAGCTGGCTAGATGGCAGTAAGAAAGACACCAGGTGTCCTTAGTATCCACTCCTTGAGGGCCCTGGCCTGCTGGGTCAGTTTACTTGGGGTTCACAGGTCCATATGGAGGGACAGCCCAGCAAAGTGGGCACCAGAGGCTGCACATGCCCCTGCCTGGATGAACCTCCCTGTCAGAGAAGGCCCTTAATGAATGAAAAGTAGGGACTGTAATGGGAGGGTGGTGTAAGCCCTTGCCATTATGGCTCCATATGACCTTGCTGAGTCCTCCCCAGACCCTAGGAGTCTTCTCTGGAGACAGGAGATCACAGCACCTGAGCCCCACCTCACTCCTCTTCCCCACAGGATGAAGGTCTTTGTGCCCACCGGCTTTTCAGCCTTCCCTTCTGAGTTAATGCATGCCCCAGAAAAGTGGGTGAAGACCAAGTACCCCAAACTCATCTCCTATTCCTACATGGAGCGTGGGGGCCACTTTGCTGCCTTCGAAGAGCCCAAACTTCTGGCCCAGGACATCCGCAAGTTCGTGTCCCTGGCTGAGCTGCAGTGATGATGCTGGATGCCAACCATGGCTTCAGCTGCTGCCCTGGTTCCCCCCTGAGTCACACTTAGGAGATGAGTCCTCTCTGGGGAATAAGTTCGTTTCTGTCCCTGACCCCACTGGGGGCCCAGATTTAACCCCCACAGAGTCACCTCTCAGCAACCCCATATGCTTCACTCTACTGTGTTAAGCTACATGGCTTTGATGATAAATGGTTTTATTTCTAAGAGTGTATGGACCAAGTCCCATGTTTTTCTTAGACACCCACATTCTCTCCAAAAGAGAATTGCCAAGTGTTCCCCCCACCCCCACCCTGTCGTGGAGGGTCCTACCGGGCCTTCTGAACCTGGCTCTGATGACCAGTAGTCAAGGACATGCTGCACTAGGCAGCCTCAGAAGACTACTGGCTGCACTTGACCGACTCAGAAGTCACAAGGCCGTTGGAAACAGAGGTTGTGTGACTGGAAATTGTCTGTGAGAAGGTCTAAGTATCCCAGGCCCAGCCATGTCTCCAAATGAGCCCTGACAGTTCTGCAAAGCAGGTGGGTTCCATGGTACTCTGGCTCAGGTATAGGAAAGGATCCCCTATGCTTGACTCTGTACCCTGGAAGACTTCTCCCTATCATGACCCTATGCCTCGGGCATCCCCCCATCCTGCAGCATGGAGGATGCTCTTAGCCAAAAGTAGCTGCCCAGCTCCAAGATCCCATAGGGGAAAACACAAGGGGCTGCTTGACCATCTATCTGCATGTTGTGGTTTCACGATTGAGGACACGCCAACACCCAACCTGGGCATCCCACTCTCCAATTGCCACTCTGTCTTCACATCCCTCCATGAGCCCATGGTGCTGCACCTCCCACCTTAGAAAGAACTCACACTTGAACCAGCCTAGAATCTCTCACAGTTGCCTAGGCAGGAAGAGGGACAGGATCTTACCAGCTGGGTCCAGTGGGTGGTTTAGTAATAGTCCTCATTACTCGGGCTTACTCTCTGGTAACCCAGAGCCTCTGCCCTGATCCAGTCAGAGTCCCAGGTGCCAGGATACGAAAACCCAGAACAACAGGTGTGGAGGTGTGTAGAGCTGATAGGAACATGCTGCAAACAGCAACAGCAGGTACCTTCCTGGTCCCCACACCTCCCGGCTGGAAGTCCCTAAGTAGGGCTGCACTGGGGCTCTAGAACCCACCTGGAGTCCACCTCAGGCCTGACCACTGCAACAGAGATCTTTCCCCACTCCTCAGAGGAAGCACACCTTCCTGGTGCTGTATTCTAGGAGAGTCCCACTTTCTAGGGAAGCCAGGCTTTGTGTGGAGAACGGTATGTGTCAGCTGCACCACCTCCCCCAGGCACAGGCTAGGCCTGAGGGCTTTTCCAGCATCCACCCAGCCTACTTTCTTGCTGTTGGCAGGGCCTCAGGGTCGCTGGGTAATGACGGTCCCTGAAGACCTTCTCATCAGGGCTCTCCTGCTGGCCGGCAGGGCCTCGGGTGTCCTTTAGCAACGATGATATCTGGAAGCCTCATCAGGGACTTGTCCTAGGACAGACTATTCTAAGGAGAGTCCGTGATCTCAAGGAGGTGTCAGCTGGAAAGTCCAAGGCTGCTATCCTTCCCTGTTATTGTAGCAGTCATAACTGCTCTGCCATCCTGGGGCTCAGAGACTCAGCCCCTCTCAACAGCAACCGCTGAAGGCTAGAGAAAGGGAGGCACAGGAAGGGAAGATGTCCAGGCTTCTTCTGGCATCGTACCTGGCCCTTCCCTTTGCAGCAGATGGACCATGGAGTCACTGAATTCAGAGAGGTATGTGTTTACCGCTCCATTGTGGCTGCCAGGGAACCTCACATGGGAACATGAACAGCCAGAGACAAAGCTTCACCCATCCACAGAGCCTTGTGTTGTGGCTGCAGTGAAGGCCCAGTTCTCCAGGCACTGAGTGAGAGACAGCAAGACAGCCCCGAGGAGGGCCCTACAGCCCAGGGCTGTACAATAACCATCCATCCTACAAAGCTGCCCATTTAATCTATAGACTAGGTCCTCAAGAATCCAACAGATAACATGAAACTGCTTTGAAGCCTTAACCCAGCACTTACTGCACACTGTGCCAGGAAATGGCCAATGATGCCACGGTGAGCAAGGCAGGGATTTCTTTTTCTTCTTCATAAGCCTCTGGATCAAAGATTTGATCTTCAAGGGTCTCAGCATTTGATATCTTTTTCCTCCTATGTCAAAAACTTTCACTGTTCACTTGACAGAGCCCCTTTAAATTCCCTTCTTGGTATTCTGAATGCCACGTGATTCCCCTTGCCCACTGGGGACATCATTAAGACAAATTATGGCACCAGGTCAGGCCTGAGCACTGATCTGGTTAACAAATAGTACTGAGACTGGTGAGTAAGGGGCGGGAAGCCACCAGGGTGTGGATGCTTGGGAGCAGGATTCACACAGGGGAAGGAGGGGACACGACTACCTACTGAGAATGATGTGTTAGTGTACTGAACTTAAGAGTTTATTTTTTTTTTGTTTTTCGAGACAGGGTTTCTCTGTGTAGCCCTGGCTGTCCTGGACTCAATTTGTAGACCAGGCTGGCCTCAAACTCGCAAAGATCCGCCTGCCTCTGCCTCCCAAGTGCTGGGATTAAAGGCGTGCGCCACCACTGCCCGGCTAAGAGTTTATTTTCACAAGGAGATGTGAAAGTGAAAGAAAATGAAACTGACCCTATTTCTAGAATACATGATGCTATCCTTAAAAGATCCTAAAAGGGGCTGGAAAGATGGCTCAGCAGTTAAGAGCATTGGCTGATATTCCAGGGGACCTGGGTTCCATTCCCAGCACCCACATGACAGATCACAACCATCTGTGACTCTAGTTTCTGAGGATCTGACACCCTCTTCTGGCCTCTGTGGGCAGCAAGCACACTTGGGGTACACAGACATACATATGTACAAAACTTTCATTCAACAAAAAATAAAGACCCTAAGGACTCGGCCAAATACTCTTAGCTTCATAAATATTTTCAGCAAATTACAGGATACAAAGGGGTCAGATAAAGCCACTGGGTTTTCTTGTTTTTTTTTTTTTTTTGGTTTTTCGAGACAGGGTTTCTATGTGTAACAGCTCTGGCTGTCCTGGACTCACTTTGTAGACCAGGTTGGCCTCGAACTCACAGAGATCCGCCTGCCTCTGCCTCCCAAGTGCTGGGATTAAAGGCGTGTGCCACCACCGCCCGGCTGCCACTGGGTTTTCTATGTGCCAGTAACAAACTTGTTGAGAAGGAGTCTGACTCCACTCACAACTGTGAAACCACCCGACACAGCAGTCCCCACACAAGGGGGTTCTCAAGGAAAGATGAGTGTGCTGTCCACCTGCTCCTTCAGCCTCCCCTCGATCAGTGGAGACAATCAGATGAGACAGGGGTGATGTCTAAGCATTTCCCTTTTTTTTTTTTTTTTTTGGTTTTTCGAGACAGGGTTTCTCTGTGTAGCCCTGGCTGTCCTGGACTCGCTTTGTAGACCAAGCTGGCCTCGAACTCACAGAGATCCGCCTGCCTCTGCCTCCCGAGTGCTGGGATTAAAGGCGTGCGCCACTGTGCCCGGCTGCATTTCCCATTTTAATGTTTCATTCTCTGGCTTATATACAGAACCAAATCAGGGATATCCACATGGGCCAATCACATTAAAGGTCATCCCATCACACCACATAGCACAGCCTGGTAACATGGTGATCATGCACTGATCATGAGCACAGAAGTCTTGCTCACCCAATCAGCCATACCCATGACCGGGCTTCAACTCTGCCCTGGCATCTTCCAGCCAGCACCATCTTAGATATCTCCCACAAGTTAACCTTCATGTTCCCAGATATGAGGCATTTCCCATAAGCCTCCATTTCCCAGGTCCCCACAACAACAGCTTTTAAAAAGAAAATACCAGGGCTGGAGAGATGGCTCAGCAGTCAAGAAGACTGCCTGTTCTTCCAGAGCTTCAAATTTCCAACATCCATGTGGCTAATCAGCCATCTGTGACTCCAGTCCCAGGGGATCCGGTACTGTGTTCTGGCCTCTTTCGGCACCAGGCACGCATGTGGTGCAGGCAAAACACCCATATATATATAACAGAATAAAAATTTAGTTAATTAAAAAAGCAAACTAGGAATAAGTGTAACAAAGTAGGTGAAAGACCTCTACAGTGAAAACTTTAAGGCACTGAAGGAAGAAATAGAAGAAGACACTAGGTCTAGTGGAAGGATCGCCCCTGCTCAGCAGAGTTAATATTGTAAAAATGTCTATATTACTGAAAGTGAGTTAATGAGTGAACTCAGGTACCATCAAAATTACAAAAACACTCTTCACAAATCTTTTCAAAAATCACTTCGAAAATCATAAAATTTATATGGAAGCACAAACAACTTCAATAGCCAACACGACCCACAGCAAAAAGAGCAGTACTGGAAATGCCGAAGTATCTGGCCTCAAATTACTTTAAAGAGCCATAGTGGCCAAAACAGCATGGTATTGACACAGAAATAGACATGGAGACCAGTGGAATTCAGTAGAGGACACAGATACAAACCTGTACAATGACAGCCACCTAATTTTTTTTTTAACCAAGGTGTCAAAAACACATTGATAGAAAGCCTCCCCAATTAGTGCTGAGAGAACTGGGTACCATATGCAGGAGAACAAACTAGATTCACATCTCTCACACTACCCAAACATTCATTCAAAGTGGATCAAAGACCTTAACATAAGACCTGAATCTGTGAAACTGCTAAAAGACTGGCTCTCAACATGTGGGTTGTGACCCTTTTGGGGGGGTGAACAACCCTTTCACAGAGGTAGTCTGGGTTGATCAGAAAACACTGA
This sequence comes from Lophiomys imhausi, assembly GCA_907164525.1. NCBI lineage: Eukaryota > Metazoa > Chordata > Mammalia > Rodentia > Muridae > Lophiomys > Lophiomys imhausi. The sequence goes on along the minus strand of CAJQZJ010004750.1, from coordinate 1,429,623 downwards.
TATTTACCTTTATGATTCATAACAGCAGCATTATAATGATGAAGTAGCAACTATTATAATTTTATGGTTGAGGTCACCATACCCTGAGGAATTGTATTAAAGGGTTACAGCATTCAGTTGAGAACCACTGTGCTAGCAAGAATTGTTGGGAAACCCTTCAAGATGATATAGACACAGGCAAGGACTTTTTGGAAAGGACTCAAATAGGCCAGGAAATAATCTCAAGAATTCACAAATCAATTGCATGACATTAAAAACCTTCTGCAGAACACATCAAGATCGTGGGGAGACAGCCCACAGAACTACAGTAATATTGAGGATCTATACCGTTTTCCAAAAACGAAAATCCCCCAAGAATCATCCAGTCAGTAGATGAGAAGTGAACAGCTCAGAAGAAGAAAAACAAGTGACCTGAAAAATACAGAAAGGAAATGTTCCAAATATGACTACAAATGCAAGTGAGAAATTGAGGGAGAGGAACCTTTTCCACTGTTGGTGGGAACGCACACTGGGTGCAACCACTATGGGAATCGGTATGGAGGCTCCTCAGGTTAAGACTAGAACTACAGGGTGGGAGAAATGTCTCCCCTCATGAAGACCCCACCATGTACAGACAGCAGAAATAAAGCCACTCATGCCCAGGGTGATGTGCTTCTCAGTTTATATGTGAGGTGGGGAGAGCCTGTGGGCAGGGCTATGCAAGTAGACCTGCTGGTCCTCTGCCTGCTCCTTGCTCTGAATATTTGGTCTCTATTTCTTAGGGGGTGAAAACAAACAAACAAACAAATAAATAAATAAATAACAGGAAACCTCCTTCTGGCCAGTAGTCTGGCCCTTGTCAGGCTATGCCCTGCCCCACTCCTAACGGTAGTATGAGGCTTAAGACTGTAAATGACTTTTGGGGTACAAACTGGGAGCTGCGCAGCTGAGCATGCCCTGAGAGCCAGAGCAGCATTCTTCAGCCAGGAATTCTAAAGGCCTTAAATTCCTACCTGCTGCCTAGTTACTTTTCCTGTTACTCTGTTAAAATGCCCTAGCAAAGCAACTTCAGGAAGGAAGCATTTATTTTGCCTCGTGGTTCCATGGTCCATTGTGACAGGAAATTCATGGCTGCAAGAGTGTGAGTCAGGTGCTCTCACTGTCAGAGTGCAGGGAGAGGTCAGAGTGCTCCAACAGTCAGAGTGCAGGGAGAGGTGAAAGTGTGCTCTCACTGTCTTCCTTTTGTAGGATTCCTGATCACACCCCAGGGACTGGCAGTGGTGGATCTTCCCACACCACTTAACCTAGTCATGATAATCCCCCTTAGGCTGTGCAGAGAGGCTCTTCCCTCAGGTGATTTTGATCACATCAGGTTGGTAATTGATTAGCCAGCAGTTACCATCACAACTGTCTTCCACCATCACTCTTCTTTTCTTTAAACTGAGTCTCACTCTGTAGCCCAGGCTGGCCTGGAACTCACCGAGATCTCCCTGCCTCTGCCTTCTGGCTGCTGGAATTAAAGGTGGCCACTCTCACACTTCTTTCCTCTTCTGGTGCCTTTCGCTATTTCCTCCTCCTCCTCCTCCTCCTCCTCCTCCTCCTCCTCCTCCTCCTC
>CAJQZJ010004750.1:1402971-1428019 GCA_907164525.1 Lophiomys imhausi | reverse complement strand
TCCTCCTCCTCCTCCTCCTCCTCCTCCTCCTCCTCCTCCTCCTCCTCCTCCTCCTCCTCTTCCTTCTTCTTGGGCAGGGTTTCTTTGTGTAGCCTTTGCTGTCTCTGTGATGTATTGACTTATATTCCTCTAAGCCTATATCCAACAGTATGGCTGGGTCATATGGTAGTTCTGCTTTTAGCCTTTTGAGGAAACATCTTCATACTGATTCCCATAGTGGCTGTATTGATTCACATTCCCACCAACAGTGTATAAAGATTCCTTGTCAGTGTTTGCTGTTGATTCCTGAGCTATTGGAGAACATTCAGTTCTATGAATTACGGCTTCTTCATGAATCTGTATACATCACTGCTTACCACACCCTTGAGACCCAACCTACAGCAGCAGGTCAATACTGGCTGCTACTCTGGGCTAAACCAGGATAGTGTTTACCACCTGCTATAAAAACAGGAGTGGAGGTATCTGTGATACACTGTAACCAAACCTGCTTTGTAGTCTGAGATCATGAGGCTCAAGGTCCCTTCCTTGAGTAAAGTACTAATATTCTTATCTTAATTAGAATGTAAGAGAACAATTTAAATTTTGTGTTGGATCTGTTACCTTGCTCTCCACTCTAGCCTCATTTGGGCTTATTGGAAGACAATACTTTCCAAGAAACTCATCTCATGGCAGCCTGAAACTGAAGAAAGTATTATAATATGCTATGTTTATCCATGCATACGCAGTCATGATAAAGCTACTTATAATTAGACTTAGAGCAGACTAGCAACAATAACTAATAATCCAGTTGAGTGTTATCATCTCTATTCTGTACAGCATTGCCAGAATCACTGGACCTGAGATTGGGATTGTTATTAATGACATCAGGCCTGGACACTGTATACGCTAGGTGCCCGTCAGTCACTTGGTAGTGCTGTCCTGTGATGTCGATCTTCACAGTATGGCAGAGCTGTGTCCAGGCGGCAGACTAAGGAATAGCTTATGAAGTAGGTGGGCTGGAGTAGAACAATGGGAGATGTTATCATGCCGCGTACTCACAAGGGCACACAGTTTTAAATGATGACATTTCTGAAGTTTCAGGTTGCAGTTTTCCCACATGTAACCAAAGCTGCGCACAAAAGGAGGCCATGGGGCAAAGCTGGCATGGGCCATCCTAACATCCTGGATTCCATTCCTTTATATGGAACTCCAGCGACGATCTCTTGGCACTTGGTCTCTGGGTCATTGTGGTTCAGTTTGCAGTTTGAAGTCCAGAGTGATAGCTGCCCTGGGCACACAGCAGATTAGCTGAGTCATTGGGATTGTGCAAGTGTACAAGGGGGACAGGGGAACTCACACTCAGACTGATTGCCTCTCCCAAGTGCTCCAATGCTACTGTGTACAGAGAGCCATAGGATGCTGCCTCAAGAGGCTCAAGGAGCTAGCACATCTGTCCCCATGAAAACAACAGCAGTGTTCGGGTCTCTCCCTGCTTCAGTCAGTAGTGGGGCTGATAGTCAAGTTCCCTGACAGGTTGGCCAGCTTTCCTGCTTCCTCTACTTGCTGCTCTCCTGATGACATTGTTCTCATTTGCTCTCAGGACCTGTTAGCTGGGTCTGAAATAGCAGTGGTTGTCTGTGCTGGCTGTGGTGCAGGCTACTAGGGGCTGTGACAGGACCCAAGACAGACATAGTCTCACCTTCTGGACACAGGATCTGTTACGCTTTTAGCCTCAGGCTGGGTGAACTGCATGCATCTGCCAGCTGCCAGGGCAGTTAATCTCCATGAGCCCACAGTCCCTATGCCTACTCTGCCTGCAGTGATAGGAACGTCCAGAAGACATTGTGTAGCGTCTCAGACAGGAAGAGTTCTGTCTGAGAGTAGGTATCTCTGGATAGAAAGAAGGAAGGAAAGAGAGAGAGAAAGAGAGAGAGAGAAAGAAATCTGTGCAAGATTCCTTTCTTAATCCCTTGAAGTCAGAGGGGTGTGTCCGCAGCCATCCCTGGCCTGCTGTAATTTAAGAAATGTTGTTCTCACCATGTGACTAATAGTTATCACAGACAAGGGTCCTGGGGACAGACATTGAGGGAGCCTTGGGTTAGGAGAGGAAACCTTCAGCCTGAAAGGCTGGGAATGAGCCACTCCCCAGGATCCCATCCCTATGCTGCCCTTTGGTGGGGATGTGCAAAGCCTGCTCAGTGTACTCTGAGACTCTCAGGAAACTTTGTCACAGAGACCCTGAGTCACACAGAATTTACAGTTGGAAGAGAGAAATGTGGGGAAAGTTCAAGTCTGTGTTCACTGTGCGTGGCTTCTGAAGATGGCTGGAGTGAGGTCTAAGTGTGCCTGTGACCCTAGCTAATGGGGCCTGGGTTGACTCTTGAAGCTGCAACCTTACCTGATGTAGGATGAGGAGCAACCTCTTGTTGGTTTGCAAAGACCAAATTCTTTTCTTCTTCTCTGAGAAAAAGTAATACACAGGAACCAAATGAATAGGAATTAACACACAATCGGGATATTCTGAGCTTTAACAGACCATGAGTAACCACAAAAATTGGAGGAGTGTTTTTACTGTGCTCAGGGTAGAGTGGACATGGCAGAACCAGCTATATGGGTGGCTGCACACAGCATGAGTTCACTCCAACCAACTGTATTGTACACTTGAAACTGGCACCTTGAAAGGTCTGTGCATTCTAATCCAATAAAGCTGCTGAAAACACGCAGGGATGATACGGGTGTGGGTGGCCAAAGATGAGCTTCCAAATCCATTATCAACAGCTGGACTCCATCTCTGAGAACCTGTGACCTCTGGCTTCCCTTTACATACCTCAAGGACACCCCTTCACAGAGTCAGAGCAAGGAGCCTAGTCAGCTCTAGTCTCAGACCCAGGCCCTGCCACCAGCCCATACAGTGGATAGTCAGTCCCTCATCGCCCTCGGATCTAGATGGACAGAAAGCCTTGCTAGCAGCTTCAGGAGCAGAGGATTCCTCAAAGGCCTCAGGCCTAAGAATGCACGCCAGGTACCCATCTGGGACTGCCAAAGTCGCCACACTCATTTCCTCAGAACAGCTAGTGGTTTTTATGACAAAGTGGGAGCGTGGTAATTGTAAGTCTTCTCATTGGCTTTCAACTTTCCTATCTATAATTTCAAGATTTTTGACCTAAATGTAAAAATTATCAGCCAAACATGTGATCCAGGCCCATTGTCCTGAGTCCTAGGGAGACTGAGACAGGAGATAGGTGGAGCTTCAGGGTTTGTGGCCACCCTGAGGATCACAGCCAGAACTCTCCTCAGAATAACTACAAGAAACAGAGTCTCTGAATGCTGCTATTTATTTAAAAAGTGGAGCACAGCACTGGGAACATACAAATCCTTATAAACCACACACATAGCCAAGGAGGTTGGAACAAAATGATGTTTCTAAAGGCAAAATAAAGAATGCAGACCTGAAGTTAACAGTGGTAGCATTCTATCCTAATGTGATTAAAATTGTGGATTGTATGCATGACTAGGAGTTTGTTTTTCTTAACTATCCTAGACCATTTTAGACGGTTGGTATCAAGAGGCCAGAGCTTCACATTTTATTTTTAAGTATCTCTAGGTATGATACCATTAGGAAGCGTTACCTTTAATTTTGTATCAATATACAAAGATCTATTCAATTGTGGTTAAATATATTCTTAATTATGTATCAATATACAAAGATCAATGCCTATGTAGCCCAATACAATCTTAATATTACATCCCTATACAAGGGTCAATACCATTGTGGCCAACTATAATCTTAATTTTGTATCAATATACAAAGATCAATACCGATGTAATCCAATACAATCTTATTTTTGCACAATAAACAATGGTCAATACCACTTTAGCCAAATATACTACTAATTTTGTATCAATATACAAAGGTATAAGGGCATATTCAATAATCTGCCCCTTCTTCTTGGACCTTCCTGTGCTATGTCTATGTCTCATTTTTCTCAAGCCTATGCACTCCTACATAGGAGAGGAAGAAGGATACAGAAAAGGAAAAGTAGGAAGTCCCTGGGGCTAACCTCCAAAACCCATTAAACAGGACCATTTATCAGCTTGTAATCTCTTCCCCTAAATATCAGAGTTTTCAGTTATCCTTCAAATAACCAAAAAGAAGGGCAGAGAAACACCCTCCCCACCCTCTGGGCATGGGACTTCGCTCTCTTAAAGTGACTTCCTGCAAACATGTCACTTTGTTAGCTACTATGACAGTCTATCACAGATATTCTCTAAACTACCCAGTAATCAAGTTGCTAAGAGACAAGCAACATTTGCTTATCTAAATACAAGAGATGGATAGGGCATCTTCAAAAACCCCAAGAGATCTGCAGAATATGGCATTCAAAGATGTTATCTTAAATTAAGATTTTCTTTTTTTTTTTATATTGAGACATATCAGCTCCTGACAGCACCCCGTATTCTACTCCAAGTAGAAGATAAGCATCGAAGAATCTCCAGTGTGAGATGGTTGAATTAGTGGCAAGCCTATGTCTTGGCATGAAAAAACCCCTTGCTCCAACTGCAGACAGACTGCTGTCCAAAAAAGGACAAAACTTGGTAGCAGGGAAGTCGACAGCCTAACTCTGCCAAGACAGGGTAGGTAAGTCCTTCATAATCCCTGCTCTACAACAAATGTCTGTCAGAGAAACAGGATCCAAAGGCTGAAGACTGATGCAGGAATGTATGGAGAGAAAATGGGAACTGTCCAGGCAGTCACTGGTATGTCATTTCTTAGTTTTGGAAGCTGCAGGCCCTGCACTTCCTATATAAGCAGATATATTTATCCTTCTCAGGTCTCTGAGGTGGTTGAAGAATAGACAGCTAGAGTCTCATAGTTAAATTTTGAGCTGTTTAGGAATCAAGAGGGTGTTATAGATCTAAGAAGATACTCTTAAAAGTGTGTTGCAAGTTAGTATGAATGTTGAGTCAGATATAGACCTTTAAACTCATGGAGATGGTTAGATAGAAGAATGTTAAAGTCAGGGGCCAAATATGTATAAACTGGACATTGGGAAGGTATGCTGGGCCATTTAACTCTCATAAATGTGGCATACTTATATCTGTTGTTTTGTATAATACTTACTGTTATAAGAGAAGGAACCATCTGTTGGACTGAAAGGGGAAACTTCTGGGGGGAAGAGGGTGGAAGGGCGGGATAGGAAGGGGGAATAGGGAGGGGTTTGTGACTGAGATGTAACTTGAAGAAAAAAAAATAAAGTATTTAAAAAAAATTGTGGATTGTAGCCCACACACACAAAAAAAAATTACACATGGCAGGAGTTTTGTTGTTGTTGTTATTGTTATTTCTTTCTCCTTTTTTTTAAAATTAATTCTTGAAAATGGTGATTGTTAAGTGGCTTCCGACTGAGGTTGGGTACACAGTTGTATTGACTCTTGCAGATGTACTTCCATGTGAGGTCATTGTGGCTGTGCCCAAGCCTAGAGTGGGGCAGTCTTCTGTGATAGCTACCATCAAGCGATCAGACAGAAGAATCTTCCTCATAAACTGAGATTTTTGTGTTTTCTGGTGCAGCTGAGAAAAGAAGCTGGACTTTGTTCTGTCATTGTTGACATTTTCCTCACAAGACAAACATGAATAAAGCCAGGGGTCCATGGGGCAGGCGCTAGGGAGGAGCCCATAGGCAGCTGGAGTCTTTGGCCTGCCAGGCACCAAGTCCTGGCCAACTCATTCCTCTTACTGTTCCCTTCATCTAGTAATGGAAATTTATTCAATCCAATGAGAAATTCAGCCAGCACTCAGAGATGAAAGGAGAAACTTTTTAAAGTGTGCCTCCAGGGCAAGCTAAGGGGTTTCCACCTCAAAAAGAAATTTGTCACATTGTATATAGAATATTGTAATGTTGTAATCTTACACATGCTTCCATCCGCAGGTGGCCTTTTAGTCTGTCCCTTCCCCCGCCCCCCCATTACAATTTTGAGCAAAGAAGTGTTGCAGAAGAATAAACTGAAGGCTCTTGGTTATCTCTGTGCTATGTTTCTTGGGGAGCAATTGAACCAATCACAGAGGCTGAGTAACAGGGGTACCTCTGCCCTAAACAGCTCTCAAGGTCACTGGAGGCAGCTTGTCAAGTGTTTGCTCTCTTCTCATGGGGTGGGGGCGCTCCTGCTGAGCACAACTTCAACAGACCTATATTCCAGCTAAGTCAGAACTATAAGGATTTCTCGCTGCTCTAAATACTGTCTAGGAAGAACAGGTGGTGAGCTGCCTATCTCAGCTATGTTCCAGTAACTCAGAGGCAAAGCCCTCCAGTTCAACTCTTTCTATGTAACTTAATGCTTCCTAAGCAAGCCTATTAGTGAATCCCTTTTTGTCATATTCATTAATGTTAAAGCTTATTATTTCTTTTTCATTCAATCTCACAGGAGTCATGTGGCTGGAACTTCTCCTGGCCTCAGCGCTGGACCTTGTCATCTACCGGTTTCTCTCCCCGGACAAGGAGGAGGTGTTACCACTTGAAGAAGGATAGTGGGGACCAGGGTCGAAGCCCTCAGTCAGAAAAGATCAGAGCATCCGGACCTTTCAAGGTGAAAACATCAGATGAGGAGATCCAGGTGAGAGATTCTTTCCCACCAAGACCAAAAGCCTCGATGTGGCCCTGTTGGGTTTTCTGCCTGACTTGGATGAAGGCATGAGTGGGGAAGAACTTGGGAGGCAGCCCTTCAGTGACCCTTTATCTGTCCAGCCTTCTTCCTCAGGGAACATACTGGTGGCTCCCGAGAAAGATGTACATATCTTGTCAACTGCACCCCTCCCTTGCCTTTCCATCCTTAACCTGAGGCCCAGGATGGGTCAGGAAGTCTGCCTAGAAGACCTCTGTGTACACAACAGGTCACAGGAGGCTGCTACATTCAGTTCCCCATGCCATACCTAAAGGATGGAGCTTGAGAAAACCAGGAAGGAAGTGAGCAGATTCTCCAGACACCATGTAGCAGTCACACCTACAGCGGGCCCAACCCCTGCAGGAAATGCAATAGCAAGGAGGTCACAGGGTCAGCCTTACGTGGCCCCTTACTGGTGTTGGCTACTCCTTGGCCCACCATGGTTTGTATCAAGCTTCCCATTGGGGCTTGCTGTCTCATCTCACAGAGGATAAAAATGAGGCTGAAATGGTATGGCCATTGGTTCCAGCAGAGTGTGTGAACAAGTAGAATGTTGGGAGATCAGCTGGAACTCCAAGGCCACTTCTGCAAACCCCAAAGTCAAAAAGAGTAGATTAGTAGGGACAGAGAACAAACAGAAGAGCCTCCTGAGGAGCCAGGATTGAGCAGGGCCAGAAGAGAAAGATCTAATAGGGCCCTACCCTTTCTCTTTGCCACCCCAAGTACTTGAGCACACACTGTGTGAGGCACTCTATGGAGTGCACAAGAGAAGACAGACACTCCCAAACACCCCCAACTACACTTCTGTAATAGAAATTTTTTTATTTAAAATACTTACATTTATTAATACTGAACACCTATATCCTAATACCTAAAACCTGTAAACACTTAATATCTAAGAACATTTAGTCAACCCTATCTTAATTTTCTTAAAAGGATACTAATATTCTTAGCATAGATCTGTGCAGGAAAGCTTGGTTTTAGCAGTCTGGTAGTCACAGCAGGTAGTCCCGTTCAAGCTTAGCATCCACTGGGACAAACTCTGCCAGTTTATTTCAACTACTAGAGTGTGGCCAGCTTTTAAGGTCAGCCTGTTTTAACCACTAACCCTGAGGTTGGCTTCCCCCACCAGCTGAGACTCATTTCTATAGTCTTCTCAGCCCGTGTGTGCTTTACAGCCTAGTGTTCCTCACCAGGGCCTCTGAACTCCACCCACCTCGTTCAATCTCCCAACATTCTCAGGCCCCTGAATGGACGTCTTTGTGTCCAGTGTTTAAGAACTCTCTCTCAGCAGTTCTATGCCATGCCTTTTCTTATGGGATGTGCCTCAGGCTATTGTGGCCGAAATGCTGACACATACCAGCATGTGTTATCCTCTCAGTCTGGGAAGGCAAGAAAAACAGATCACCGCGTGAAGCTCTCTGGTTTATATATAGCATCATCTGTCCATCCTTGTCTGTCTCAAGGGCCCACAAAATCCCTTGCCATATTCAATGGTCCGGTGGCTTCTTGCAGAAACCTACATCATCTGAAGCTTGTGTGGTTTCTTAGCCACTCCCATTCAACAAGGCATTTCATGTTTCTCACAAAGCTGTGGCCTCAACTGGGCTCTGCCCATCTCGGCCCCAAGTCCAAGGGAGGCCAAGGCCCCAAGTCCTTTATGTGCTGCCTTTATCTGTATACTAATACACTAAAGAGAACTAACTTCTACCACACACTTCCTCATGCAACTTCACACACACACATTTAGCATCAGTATATGAGAAAAAAATACATAGTATTAAGATTTGGTGACCCATGGATCGGTAAAAATAAATGTCATCAGCCAGTCATGGTGGCGCATGCCTTGAATCCCAGTGCTTGGGAGGCAGAGGCAAGAAGATCTCTGTGAGTTCGAGGCTAGCCTGGTCTACAAAGTGAGCCCAGGATAGCCAGGGCTACACAGAGAAACCCTGTCTTGAAAAAACAAAACAAAACAAAAAAAACAAAAGAATCAATGTCATCATATGTGCTGACAAAAAGACCACAAAAGTTCCAAAGAGGAAGAGAACAAGAACCAAGAGGCAAGGGCGGGAGAGATTGCTCAGTGGTTAAAAGCACTGGCTGTTCTTCCAAAGGATCAGGGTTCAGATCCCAGCACCCACATGGCAGTTCACAGCTGTTTGTAATTGCCGGGTGTGATGGTACACACCTTTAATCCCAGCACTCTGGAGGCAGAGGCAGGCAGATCTTTGTAAATTCAAGACCAATGGTCTCAAAGTGAGTCCAGGACAGCCAGGGATGGAGCTAAAAGGAACAACACATCATGTGTGGCCTGTGCAAAGCCCTCCACTCTCTCCCTTCACCTCAAAACCTTCCACTCTCTCCCTGCAACTCCCATTCCACCAAATAAGAGAGATGAGGAGATCTGAAGCCCACACGACAGAGCCCCCAAGCCTCACAAGGATCCAGTGACACCCATGGGTACCCCGTGTGGCCCCTCATGGTGTCCATCTATGGCTTCAGGGTTCACTCTTGAGTTGTAGACACAGCCCTCTCTTGCCTCTGCCACCTGCCGTGGCTTCTTCCATGCAGGACTTACACCAGAAGATAGGTTCCGGGAATCCCACCTCTGGAGGGCAGCCGCTTCCACTATGGCTTCAACTCCAACTATCTGAAGAAAGTGGTGTCCTACTGGAGGAACGAGTTTGATTGGAAGAAGCAGGTGGAGATCCTCAACCAGTACCCTCACTTCCAGACCAAGATTAAAGGTGAGCTTCAAGAACAACAGCCTGGCATGGGGCAGTGTGAGTCGCAGGAACAGATTTCCTGGAGGAGATGAATGACCCCCCAAGTCAAGCACATTGTAGCATTCCGGGACCCAGTGGAAAGTCACTGAGATGTAGTTGAAAGTTATTGAATTGGTTATTTTTCTCATTGCCCTAACATAGACAAGGACAAGCTGAGGAACATTAGGTTTATTTTGGATCATGGTTTGAGGGAAGCCACTGCAACAAGGGGATAATGTCATACTGGTTTCCAGTCAGGAAGCAGTGAGAAATGCGATCGTCTCATTTTCTGTTTTTACTTATTTTAGTCAGTCTTTTGACCTCCCCATGCTGTCCATATTCAGAGTAAGTCTTCTCTCTTCTCGTACGTCTCTATGAAGACACCCTCATAGGGATCTCTTAGTTGATCCCAAAACCAACCAAGTTGGCAATAAAGATCACAGCTGTAACCTCAGAAATGTGGGCTCAGGGAGTGGAGATCCTTGGGGGCTCCCAGCCCCCGGCAAAACAACATGTGTTCCATGTTAAGTGGTAGATCCTCTCTTAAAGGAATAAGGCAGAGTATTAGAGAAGGATTCCTAATGTCCTCCCCTGGCCTAATCACACATGCACACACACTCACACACCTGCATACATACATGTGCTATCACTCATTCTGTTTCTCACCAAAGGACAAACCAGGACATGCGGCATGGCAAACAAGTGCCAGAGCCCCAGGGCTCCTTATTACTATGGCCAAGTCTAGCACGAGGGTCCCTTGACTCTTAGTTCATTGCCTCTAGTCAGTTTGTGTGCTGGCCCCTGAGGAATACCCAGGACACCAGCATCTTCCTGCGGCCAGGAGTACCAAGTCCCTTCGGGTCCTAAGAGTGGGAAATTCATTGTTCTGAGAAAGCTAGAATCTTGACCTGGGGATGGGAGTGTTGTGTTAGCAGAGACCCAGAGAGTCCTGCAGGAAGGTGAGGCAGGAGCTGTGGTGTGCACAGGTGCCACCTGGTGGTGAGACACAGGTGATGGAGACAGGTTGCTGAGATGATCCATGAATGAAAGCTGGTGAGAACCTCAGGCATTGCTGCCTGCCATGGTCAGCACTCTACAGCTTATCCATCTGGAAACAGAGGACTATGGCTCAGCTGGCCCATGGAAGAAAATGACACTGGTCATCTAAGGAAAGATGGATAGTCAGGGACCTTGGCCCTGAGCCTGGTCGTCCTGTGTGCTTTCCCAGGAAGTTCTCCCTGGAAGATCTGCTGACTAACATCATGATCTACTGGACAACGGGAACCATTGTCTCCTCCCAGCGCTTCTACAAGGAGCACATGGACCAGGGCACCATGGTCCATAGGCATGAGGGGTAAGCCTGGCTGAGCAGGGAGGGGCTGGAGGATGGTTACCACCTGTCCTTGAACTCAGAGCTGGCTTAATGACAGTAAGAAAGACAGCATATGCCCTTGGGATCCTGGTCTGCTGGGGCAGAGGCTTTGGGATTTGCAAGGTCCATATGGAGACTCTCAAGTGACAGCAAGAAAATGGAATAGCAGGCTGGAGAGATGGCTCAGCGGTTAAGAGTACTGGCTGCTCTTCCAGAGGTCATGAGTTCAATTCCCAGCAACCACATGGTGGCTCACAACCATCCATAATGAAATCTGGTGCCCTCTTCTGGCCTGCAGATATACCTGCAGACAGAACACTGTATACATAATAAATAAATCTTTAAAAAAAAAAAAAAAGAAAAAGAAAATGGAATAGCAAAATGGGTATTTAGAGGGTAGCATGACCTGTTACATGGTCTTCCCAGGCAGAGAAGGTCCTCAGTAAGTAGAAAAAGAGGCTATCTGAAATGGTTGACTGTTTCCCCTTGTCATTATGGTTCCACATGGCCTCCCTCAGCCCTGAGGCCCTAGTCCTGCTCTAAGGACATCGCAGTTCCCCTACCCCACAGGATGAAGGTCTTTGTGCCCAATGATGCTGCCTTCCCTTGTGAGATACTGCATGTCCCAGAAAAAGGGGTGAAGATCAAGTACCCCAAACTCATCTCCTATTCCTACATGGAGCACGGGGGCCACTTTGCTGCCTTCGAAGAGCCCAAGCTCCTGACCAAGGACATCCACAAGTTCGCGTCCCTGGCTGAGAGGCAGTGATGCCCTCGGGGGGGGGGAGGGGTCAACCATGGCCTCACTGGCATCTGACTCCTCCCCAGCCACCCGTAAGTAGGATGCCACCTTTCTGAGGAGTGAGTTTAAGTTTTTGTGGCCTGCAGGCTCTGGGAGCCTAGGTACACTCCGCCACCTCTCACCACCCCTGGGTTAGGTTATGACCTTAAAGCAGAGGGCCACTTTAAGAACTAGGTATCCCTGGCAATTTTGAATTATGATTTCACTCTTATCTAGTGCCTTCCTGCCCCCCCCTTCTTGCACTTAAGCTAAATCTCCCCACTTGTAAAACATTCCTTTTGCCCCACACCCACGAAGGCTCTCTGGCTCCCTCCCTCCCTTAAAGACCCTCTTGTAGGTCATGGCACCCCTCAGGAAGCTTTTCTAGACCGCAGCTCACCTCAGCACCTATCTTTGAACCCTACAGCATCTTCTCTAAAGTTTACCTGACATACCTGTGTTAAGCAATGTAGCCTCAGTGACCAAATGACATCTACTCCAAAGCAACGCACGTGGGACTCCCCTCCCAGAGGTGAGCTGGCACTTCTGCCCTTGTGCCTTGGTGCCCACTGGGCCGTCTGAATTAATCCAGATCGGCAAGTGAGGGAAGGCAGCTGTAAACAGTCACTGGCTAGGGCCAGCCCGAACCACTCGGTACCCAGAGTACAGATGGCACCACCCAGACACTCACAAAGTTCAAGCCCGTGGGAGAAAAGACCGTGTGGCTGGTTGGTTGGCTCAAGCGGCCGAGGGCCACCAGACCTGTGAAAAGAGGCATGGGTTGATCCTGCCTGGTCCCTGTGGTAAGGTAAGGGGGCTAGGATGGAAGCAGGCCCACTGGCTGGCTTCTGATCTACCATACCCCTGCCCTGGCCCACACCTTCATCCAGTCTTGGACTGCTAAGTCCCACCCATCCCCATATGGGCCTTACTGCCGCCCCCCCTTCTGCTCCATGAGGGCCCTGAGCCTCAGCCTTCCCCCGTGGCCCAACCCCAGATCCCATTATAGAAAAGGAAAGACAGAAAAAATGAAGAGGCACCCTCTTTCTCTCTCTGTGCCTGCCACCCTGTCCTTCCATAATTCCAGGGTACCCTTGACACTCCCCGCTCTTATCTTGGATAGAGCAGACACATCAGGTAGAGGCTGGATGAAGCCTGCATAGACATGGAAAGCCATATATTGACCTGGAAGACTCCTGAGAAGTGGGATCTCACCACCAATCCAGTGGGCACTTTATTAATGGTTCTCAGTGTTCCTGCCTGCTACAGGGTGACCCCAGTCACAGAGTCTCAGGCAACATGATACAAAAACAGCAGGTACAAGCCGGGCGGTGGTGGCGCACGCCTTTAATCCCAGCACTTGGGAGGCAGAGGAGGGCGGATCTTTGTGAGTTCGAGGCCAGCCTGGTCTACAAAGCGAGTCCAGGACAGCCAGAGATATTCAGAGAAACCCTGTCTCGAAAAACCAAAAAAAAAAAAAAAAAAAGAAAAAATAGCAGGTACAGAGGTGGCCACATAGCCAGTGGGCAGGAGCCTGCTGCCCTGCTGCCGTCAGCAAGGACAAGCTATTTCCTGGTCCCTACAGCTATGCCCACTGATCCCTGAGAAGGAGCTGCAGGCTGGGGGAGCATTGTAGGACCCCACATGGGCTCCATCTCAGACCCCACTGCTGCAGGCTCGCTGGTCATTAGCTACATATCAGCTTGCAGAAGCCTAAGCATGTTCCAGGCCTCAGAGGGACCAGGTATTTCCTGGACTCACCTCCCCACCAACCAGGAGTCTCCAAATCTGATTATCCTAAGGGGCAAAATTCCAACATAAGATCTTGGCTACAAACCACTAGGCACATCATCCCCGCCACAGAGCTATACAGTGAATGGGGGAATAAAAGTTCATACCCTCATGCTGGGCGGTGGTGGCGCACGCCTTTAATCCCAGCACTTGGGAGGCAGAGGCAGGCGGATCTCTGTGAGTTTGAGGCCAGCCTGGTCCACAAAGCAAGTCCAGGACAGCCAGAGATGTCATACAGAGAAACCCTGTCTCGAAAAACCAAAAAAAAAAAAAAAAAAGTTCATACCCTCATCTGACCACATGAGGGAGGGAGCTGCAGGTGTTCCCCACACTAGGACCAGAAAAGAAGAAACCTACAGGTGGCTCTTCATGACAGCAGCCCTACAGTATACCCTCAGCCAAGGACCTGAGCCCCAGGACCCGCTAGTTCCATCTTCTCACAAGATGGAAGCTTTAAACAGGAAAGAATTCAAGAGCCTGTCTAGGGCTTCAGCCCCTGTGTCCCTCAGTCTCCCTGGGCGCTCCTAGCCTGCCAGACGAGCTTGCCCACTCTCAGGATTCCTGGTAGGCACAGTCCACACTGTCACTAGGATTCTGAGCCACCAGCTGCCCAGGAAGAGTCCCACTGATGTTATGGATGGCGCCATAGGTCTGCTGATGCTGTGGTGACAGCGCTGTCCTCTCTGAGGCCAAACCATTCAAAATCCGAGGCACATAGGGCTGTTGGTAAAGGCAAGAGTTAGATCTTGGATGGTGGTGGGCCTGACATCCTACATCCTGGTCAGCCCGCAACCCCTCTTTCTCCCAACAGGTGGACACATATCATTAAATACCATTCACATGGGGCATCTGGACCCAAAACAAGCCAACTGCATATTTCTCAGCAGCCAGAAAAATAAAGAGGTGGGGGGGGGCTATCTCCAAACCAGTTCTCATGATCATAGGAAGAAACAAAGACTGGCTGCCTCCAGTTCTCGGAGGGAGCACTCCTCCCTTAAGAAGTACCTTTTTTGTTTGTTTGTTTATTTTTCAAGACAGGGTTTCTCTGTGTAGCCTTGGCTGTCCCGGAACTCTGTAGACCAGGCTGGCCTAGAACTCAGAGATCAGCCTGTCTCTGCCTCCCTAGTGCTGGGATTAAAGGCGTGTGCCACCACGACCACCTGGCTAAAAAGAGGCTTTTTCCCCAGGGAGGTAGCTGCTGGAAGGACTAAGGCTGAGAAGGCCAGCCAGTATCCTACCCTCACATCTGTTAGGATGTCCAGAAGTCACCACTCAAGGGGCATGCTCTACCCTCAGGTAGCACCCTGGAGGACAGAGGCAGGGATAGCCAGGAAGAAGAGGCGGCCTTTCTAATCTGATACCCTCTTCTAGAACAGGTGCCCATTGCATGTGAAAACTCAGAGGGGCATAAGTTTGCCGCCCTCTTGTGGCTGTCAGAGGAACTCACACGGGCACTTGAATGACCAGTGATCGCTTCATTTAACCACAGGACCTCCTGATCCAGCTGCACTAAAGGCACAACTTTCCAGGCAGTGGGGCTCAGACATGGCAAATAATGAGGGCACAGCAGCCCAGAGAAAGATGGACATCCGTTAGGCAGACTACGCCTCAGTGGCCAAGGTGGCTTCTGGTGTCCAGGTACAGCATCCTGGCTGACCTGGGATTCCTCTCTACTGACATTAATTTAAAACTAGCCTGCCAAGTGACCTGGGGTTTCTTTTTTAGCTATAACTGTTCCAGCACATTCCTATGGCTTCTCTGGACCTTACAACCAGAGTGACAAAAGATAGCCACTAATGGGATAGAAACACAGATAGCTTACTGTGAATGGTGGGGGCACATGGGCCTCTGCTTCACTTCCTTTGTCACTTGCTGATTCTTCTGTCTGTGGACAACAGCAGACACAATGATGAACAGAACTAAGGTCCCCCAAACAAACAGACTAGTAGCCGGCAAAATAATAGGACCAGCCGGCACCAGGCTCCCAGTGCAGGGAGGGGGAAGGGGCCTCAGGTGGGGTTGGGAAGGGAGCCACAACACACTCCACTCCCAAAGAAGAGCTGGAGAAGACTGACACCACATCCATACAGGGAGGAGGAAGCAGAGAGAGTCACTGCTGTCCTCACAGCCTGAGGCATGGCAGACACCCCCGTACCTTGTAGTTCCACGGGCTGAGGTGCCTGAAGCATCCAAAGCACGTGTAGAGCACACAGGCTAGGATGGTGAGCAGCACCACCAGGAAGGTGAACAGAGTGGCGGGGGCCTTCAGACCTGGGGACACAGGGGCAGCCCTGAGACAGGGGACTTTCTATTGTGCTGGCTGTGTTGAGGAAGGTGCCAGTCCTCGTGCCCAAACTGTGGGTGACTTCTCCCAAGCCCCCACGCCTGCCCCTCACTCCAACACTCAGAATAGTATTCTCACAGCTAAGAGCACTCAGGGTATGTAGCCCATGTGATGGCTAGAATCATCGCTGGTCAGATATTAGACTCTGGGACACCAAGTAAATAGCCACTGACAGTGAGCTTGCTAGGACAGTTCCCTTCAGCCTCTAAAGCCTAAGGCTCCTGGGACTGATTGTAGAGTTCCATATCCTCTGATTCAGTCCCCCCAGAACTGTCTTCTCCATGGGGATTTCTGGAGCTATGTCACACCTGACCTAGCTCAGCAGACAGGTTGTCCACACCATACCAACCAGCCCTCACCCAGGAGCGTCATGTTCTACCACAGTGATGCTGGGAAAGGAGCTAGTGATCTGACTGACTGGTGTGCATGTGGGAACATGAGGCCTGGCGCTGGGCGCAGAGCAGAACGTCCCTCACCCAGACGAAGAAAGGAGAAAAAGAAGAGCCAGAAGAGGCAGAGGATGGGAGCAGCCAAGGCCTGGTTCACGGCAGCGAAGTGGATCCTCTTCTCCAGCTTGGCTGGGAGGTAAGCGAAGTAGAGGTTGTGCCGGTCTACCATATGCTTGAGCAGGATGTAGATAAGGCCTACAAAAGAGGGGCTGTGAGCCGGAGACCTTGCCGGGCCACAATCCCAGCATTCGGGAGGCAGAGGCAGGCGGATCTCTGGGAATTTGAGGCCAGTCTGGTCTCCATAGTGAGTTCCAGGACAACTGAAGTTACAAAGTGAGACCCTGTCTCAGAATAAGGGGAGGGGAGGGGAGGGAAAAAAACAAAAGGAAAGGAAAGATATCCAATATATGCCTCTGGCCTATACACCAAGTGCATGGGCACCCATACTCATCCATACACACACACACACACACACACACACACACACACACACACACCAAACACAAATTAAACAAGATACCAAGGTGGGCCAGCATAGAAACTCACACCAGACATGTTGAGAGAGGCCATAGTAGAGGCTAGCAAAAGCAATCATTTAGAAAGGAAATGAAATCTTGTGTTCCAGTAACTACAAAAAGTCACTCTGCCGGGAATCCACTGTGACCTGGTGGTAGCTATCTCAGGCAGGTGTCCGTGAGTCAGCTGTCCAGGAACCCTGAGACTGATGCTAGGGCCACTTACCAAATGGCACAATAATGGGGCAGGTGATGCTGTAAGCCATGATGACGGTGAAGACACACAACATCCATGCGTACATGGCTCCAAACTCGTACTCAAAGGCCTGGTTCTAGGGAAAGAAAGGGTTAAGAAGCTCACAGGCTGGTTCTGGCCCCAAACATCCTTCTAGGAATCCTAAGCATGGAGAGCAGAGGGTGTCCCCGCGGGTGGAGAAGGACTAGTTAGGGGAGAATGCTTCTGAAAGTCTTGGCTTTCTCTTCTCCAGTCGGCTCCAGATTTCCTCAGTTCACATCCAGACCTTGCAAAGCATGGTGGTGTGTGCGCTCTCATGGTTTCCCTTGTTCTAATGTGTCCCCCCACCAGGGGAAGATACAGCAGAGAGAGTCCACTCACACTGAACATCCTCCCTGCCATCACCTCAAGCTCAGTTTGTACCACTATAAAACGAGGACGTTAGCTGCGTCCATCACAAAATACAGAGGAGAGCTGGTCTCTTACTTCCCAATCACGGTATTCACCAAGGCATGGGGAAACAGCGACCCCACACCACCCAACTTCGGAGATCTGGAATAAGTAAACAGCTTGAAAAAGCTCTGAAATCGAAGGTGCCCCTAGAACAGATCTAAACAGAGGCCCCTGGGAGGGGGTCTATGGGTGGGTATCATCTCTCTCTTGCTAAGCAAGAGTGTGTAGGCTTTAGCATTTCATGTGGGCTGATCAACCTTGATTCTCAATCTGACTGGACTCACAGTCACCTAGGAGACACAGCTCTCTGTGTAAGTATTTCTAGAGAGGTTTAACTAAGGCGAGAAGACCACCACCCCTCCAATCCATAGGGACCAAGTTGAATGAGAGGAAAAGAGAACGTGAGCTGAGCGCCACCATTCGCCTCTCCCTGCTTCCTAATTGGACCCATGTAACTGGCTGTCTCAGGCTTCCACCCCACAGGTAGAATTGCTCTCACGCCCACACTTTCCCTACCACAATGGACTGTACCCTCAAACCAAAGGCCACAATAAATATTTCCTTCTTTTTTTTTTTTTTTTTTTGGTTTTTCGAGACAGGGTTTCTCTGTGTAGCCCTGGCTGTCCTGGACTCAATTTGTAGACCAGGCTGGCCTCGAACTCGCAAAGATCCGCCTGCCTCTGCCTCCCAAGTGCTGGGATTAAAGGCGTGCGCCACCACTGCCCGGCTAAATATTTCCTTCTTTAAGTTAGCTCTGTCAGGTACTTTGTGCAGGCAATGATAAAAGTAAAACTGTATGGCCAGACTGGTTAGACTGCAAAACCCCCAAGCTCTTTGCTCCAGCCCATGAGTCAGAATGGAAGCTAGAGAAAGACTTGCCACCATCCAAAGAGGTTCCAGGCAGAGCCCACCTTGAGCCTAGGTGTGAAAAGCTCTGGCCACTGTGCCTAGGACTTATTACAGAGAGCTGAGAGGCCCACAGGCCAGGAGAACTGAGGAGGATCCAAGGTGTTACCTGCTTAACATTCCTGCGGTCAGCGGCTGTCTTGGCCATGATCATTCGGAAGGTATAGAGGATGAGGCCGGGCAGCCTCAGCAGCTCCATGCCGCTGCCAATGAAGGCTGAGGCAATGACATAGTTCACAAAGAAGGCACCCTGGTCTGGCAGGAAGACACACCTAGGAAGTGATACAGGTCCGTGAACTGAGAGTCCGGAGCTCCCTTCCAGCTGGAAAAAGAGTGGGACCTCTGGGAGGTCCACATCCCACATCCCACATTCAGCACACATTAGTGGAGACCATCTGTGTGTCAGTCACACAGCTGGTAGGTGTGTGTCTGCAGCTTCTTGCTCCTGAGTCACCAGCCAAGTCAGCAAGAAATAATAGCTCCAGCCTTACAGGCCAGCCTCCCCCGCCACCATTGCCAACCAATTTGGAGCAATGGGGACTGTTGAAAGCCTTGGAGTAGAGTGAACTAGTCTGAATAACTAGTTGGGTAATCTAGGGGAGGTTACTCAATATATCTGAGCCCCATCATCTGTAAAAGGGGGGACAGGAGTAATGTCTACCTCACAGCTCTCTCTTCCTCTCCCTCTCTGTGAGTGCATGTGTATACATTAGATATCTTCCTTTGTGGCTCTCTACCTTATTTTTTGAGACCCTGTCTGTCTCTCACTGAGACTGGAGCCTACTCAGTGGCTGGAGCTGGTCAAGAAGCTCCTGGGACCTCCTGTCTATCTCCCAGTGCCTGGACTACAAGTGTGTGTGTGTGTGTGTGTGTGTGTGTGTGTGTGTGTGTGATCACACATGACAGGCACTTTACACTTGGAGCCATCTCCTCATCCCACTTCTTGAAAGGGTTAAATAAGAAAAGGACTTTAATCCCAGCACTCAAGGGAGAGGCAGGCGGATCTATGAGTTCAAGGCCAGCCTGGTCTACAAAGTGAGCCCAGGACTGCCAGAGATACACAGAGAAACCCTGTCTTTAAAAAACAAAAACAAACTGCCCAGCGTGGTGGCGCACGCCTTTAATCCCAGCACTCGGGAGGCAGAGTCAGGCGGATCTCTGTGAGTTCGAGGCCAGCCTGGTCTACAAAGCGAGTCCAGGACAGCCAGAGATATTCAGAGAAACCCTGTCTTGAAAAACCAAAAAAAAAAAAAAAAAAGAAAGGACTCATAAACTCATAAACATTTAGCATGGAGCCATTTTAAATAACAGTTGTCAGTGTTAAGGGACTCTAAGCCTAGAGTCCTAACAAGGACACACTGAACTCCATTCTCATGACAAAAACAATCCACAGTCACTACATTTAATTTTTAGTTATTATTCTTCCATGACAGGAGCGTCACTAAAATCCAGCAGTACCTTCCCCAGCAGCTCTGAGACTTGCTCTATAAGTAAGTCTCAAAGAAGGAAAGGGACTGCCTCTAACTGAGTTTTGGGCTAAAAGACAACTGCATTTCTGCAAGCAAACACAAAGAAGGTCAGCTCCCACAGCGTGATCCAGGAGTGTGGGAGGGCTGCTGTGAGTGCAAGGCCTTTTACTTCCACAGGCAGATGCCTGTTCTGAAGCCTCACCCTACATTGCAGCCCCACCCAGAGCTGCAGCTCACTCCCAACTCCCCTTCCCGCAGAGCTCTTCAGACCCATGCTCTGGAAGGCAGCTGAATCAGTACTTACTCTAATCTGATGGAGGTATCTGAGGAAGTTTTGTCGAAGAGCCACCGGAAGAAGAAATCCAGGCTGAAGAGCAGATGAGTTCCATTAGTTTCTTATTCATTTGTTTTTTGGGGTTTTTTTGGGGGGGGGGTTGTTTTTGTTTTTGTTTTGTTGTTTATGTTTTTTCAATACTAGAGATGAAACCCAAGGTGTTGCTCACACCAGTCAGGAAGCTGGGACACACTTTCTTTTTCTTCCACTCCAAAAGCAGCCCCAATCTTGAGACATTTGTTCTCTGAGGTCTTACAGGCTTTTAACAGGAACTTCCTTTCCCAAGATAAACACAGCTAGGGCTAGACCCTCCCCACAAGGGATGTCCTCTATACGCTTTGTTCACAAGCTTTTTGTTTTTAAAGACTATCATACTTCCAGAATAGATGAGCAGGGCCGGATGGGAGGCAGGATATACCTGGTCAGGCCAAGGGAGGGTAGGATCAGCACCATGAAGATCAAGAATATGTACACCTTCGACACCATGATCCGGTTTTCTCCCGACCTGCAGGGGAACAGAGACAAGTTTATAAGCTGTCAAAGTAACATCCAGGAACATGCCTACTGCCCTGGGTTGACAGGGTAAGAGGCATCTACTCCGGGACAGGCCCAGTCCATCACCTTGTCCAGTGGGACTCCAGGAGTGTGGAGTAGTAAACTATGGTTGGGAGCAGCGCAGAGAAGGACCAGAGCAGGAGTGTGGGGAAGAACTGGCTGATGACGGGGTTCTGAAAGACAAGGTACATCACCGAAAGTCAAGATAGGGCTGGCCACTGGGGGTCTCTGGTGGCCTATTAGCTCAGAGCCACCGTCCAGAGCCAAAGCTGTGTTGGGTAAAGGCAGGGCAATCCTCATATGTTGGAAAATAAGCAGGAATTATACTTCATGATTACACAGACCTTCACAGCAAAGAAAGAAGTTAGACATGCCATGACCCCCCCCCCTCCTCCAATGGACCAGATGAGACAGGCATCTCCATCCCCAGCAGGAAGTTGAGGATGGCTTCTTGGAGCCAGGGCTCCTCTCTGCCTGGCCTGCCAGTCGGCTCCCACTGCCCAGCTGCAGCTTGCCACAGCTCCATGGTGCCTGATCCCAAAGCTGCTTATAGCAATTGCACCAGTTACTGTCGCTATAGAATTTAATTTTATTTTCAATGATTAAAGGACTATAAAAACACAAAGAAATTCTCTTTAAAAACTAAGCTAGGCCATTTAGGGGTACGGTTCAGCACAGAGTGCTTGCTGAGTATGCATGAAGCCCAGCATCCATCCCCAGTATCTCAAAAGTATCCCCAGTATCTCAAAAGAGAAGAACTTTGTGCCTGCTCTCTTGTTATACTGCTGAGCTACGTGCATGGAACCAAAACTAGAATCAGAATTGACTAAACAGGAATGTACTTTATGCAAGGCAGACAAAGGGGACTCTATCCAGCCGATCTCTCCTCAAAAGAACAGGCCTTGTCCCTGCATCAACTGGCCAGAGGATGAATTTGACTTGCTGTCAGTCTAAAGAAAACTGTGTCACGTATACTTAGGTAGTATTTAATGTATTTTGTTCAAGTCAAATAAAAACTTCTTCTATATATTATAAGTGTACCATGACATGTGATCAATTCCAGTTCATGGATAAAAAACTAAGGCTCAGAATTCACCAGTGAGGGATAGCAAAGCCAGGACCATGGTGCCAGGGCCCCTCCCAAGCCCTGGGATTTTAGGTGTGCACTATCACATCTGGCATATAACCTGTCTTAGCCTCTTGAGTATCCATCATGTCTGACCATCTAAGGCAGTGGTTCATAACCTTCCTAATGCTACAACCCTTTAATACAGTTCCTCATGTGGTGAACCCCAAACCATAACATTATTCTCATTGCTACCTCATAACTGTAACTTTGCTACTGTTATGAACTGTAATGCACATATCTGTTATGCAGGATATCTGCTATCTGAACCCTGTGAAAAGGTCATTCGACCCCCAAACGGGTCGCAACCCACAAGTTGAGAACCACTGATCTAATGTGTCCCACCACCAACAAGGCTCTTTTCATGTGTCCTACACCTTGTGTCCCTTCTCTGTGTACATATATTCGTATCACTGACACCACTGCTTAAAAGCAATTCTACATTATGTGTTAGGGGTTTTGTTTGCTTGGTTGGTTGGGGTTTTTATGTGCATGTGTTTTGCCTGTGTGGGTTTATATGCACTATGTTCAGGCAAGTGTAGAGGACAGAGTGACAGGCAGTTGTGAGCTACCTGATGTGATGCTGGGAACAGAGCCTGTGTCCTCTATGAGGGCAGTAAGAGCTCTTAACTATGAGACAACCCTGGTTTTTTTTTTTTTTTTTTTTGGTTTTTCGAGACAGGGTTTCTCTGAATATCTCTGGCTGTCCTGGACTCGCTTTGTAGACCAGGCTGGCCTCGAATTCACAAAGATCCGCCTGCCTCTGCCTCCCAAGTGCTGGGATTAAAGGCGTGCACCACTGCCCGGCAACAACCCTGGGTTTTGAAACAGGGTCTCATTCTGCAACCCAGGCTGCACTTGAATTTGCATTGATAATCCTGTCTCTACCTCCCAAGTGCTAGAATTACAGGTGTGAGCCATCATGCCTAGCTGTATATTCTGCTTTTATTATAATCTTATCAAAATGGCTATACAATTTTTCCTAAATGTTCACATTCTGTCAGACTAAATACACTTCATTCAACTTAAACAATCTTTCCTATTGAGTATTAGACTGGTTCCATACAGTGAATATGATAACATTACCATAAAGGCACTACAAGAAATATCACCATGCCTGCTTTCAGTTTAAAAGGACAAACATAAGCTAAGGGGGCTCCACTGCATAAGACTACTTACTGTGCAAGCATGAGGACCAAAGTTCAAATCCCCAGCAGCCCATGTGAAAAGCCAGGTTTCCACATGCCTATGCCCACAACACTGTACGCAGTGAGGGCAAAAGATCACCAGGGCTCCTAGCCGACAGCCAACTGCCCAGTCCAACGAGAGATTGTCTCAAAGTAATAGAGCAGGGTAACACAACGTCCTTCTCTAGCTTACACACACACACACATACACACACATGCACACATACTCACACAAATGCACACATACATACACATACACATATATACACATAAACACATACACATACACACACATACATATATATATACACACAAGCACACATACACAAGCACACACACATATACATACATACACACATGCACACACATACACATACATGCACACACAAACACACATACACCATACACACACACACATACACACATGCACACACACACACACACACACACACACACACACACACACACACACACAGAAGACAAACGTGAGCTGAGTGACCTGGCTCTCTGCTTTAAACCCTCCACCTCCATGCCCAGTTCTCAATGCTCCTGACCACCCTCTTTCCTGCAGGTTGATCACTCACATTCAGTGCATGGATGGGTTTGGTGACATTGAACTTGTCCATGGTAGACAGAATGATGGAGGGTGTCGTCAGGAAAAACAGCACCACAAACAGAGTGAAGTTGATGCCCAGCCACTGGAGCCACCAGCGGACACCCTGGATGGAGAGGTTCTTCCTGCAAGGGGCAACACCAGCCAAGAGGCTCAATCTCTCGGGCATAGGCCGTCTACAGCACCAGTGGTGCCCGTGGCTGAGGGCCTGGTCAACTATAGAGAGGCCAGACTGAGGCTCTAGCTGAGGCTCCTCTGGACCCCAAGAGCAAAGCACTCTGCACTGGCCTTCAGCCACAAGAAGGCCAAGTTTCAGGTCCTGGAGCTCAGAAGAAAGACAGTTGTCAGTACTGATGGAAATGACCGTTGATGTCACAAACACCCACTCTTTTCAGCAAAGCTCCAGCATGGCATTCCTGAGTGCTGCAATGCTTTGTAACTACTAGAGCATTCTTTTCCGGGGATGGTGTGTGAGTTGAGGTGCTAGGAGGCACAGCTGGACCTGACTTCTCATCCTATAAAAACAACCTCAATGGCTCAGAGGTTAAGAACACCGCCTGTTCTTCCAAAGGTCCTGAGTTCAATTCCCAGCAACCGCATGGTGGCTCACAACCATCTACAAAATGAGATCTGGTGCCCTCTTCTGGAGTGAATGTATACATGCAGGCAGAACACTGTATACACAATAAATAAATAAAATCTTTAAAAAAAAAAAAAAAAAAAAAACCTCAATTCTGGGGAGCTCTGTGACCCAGAGGCCAAGACTGTCAGAGGTTGAGCTCAAAAGCAATGGATTTGTGCACCCAAGATTTACTCCACCCAAGCACAAGGCCCTGCCTAACAGGCGGCATGCTAGGGTGCCACCATCCTCAGTGTGGGCCCTAAATCTCACCTGAGGTCTACAGATGTGACTCCGCTCAGCAGCATGGCCTAAACGCTACCTAGCGCTGTGCTGTCTAGTAAGGTAGGCACATACCCACGTGGCCACTGAGCACTTGAGGTGTGGGTAGCCCCAGTAAGAGCTGCTGAAAGCATAAAATATGCAACAGAATTCAACGACTGAATATGATGGGGAGAAACAAGTCTTGATTTAAAATAAAATTTTGCATGTTAAAATGTTAACATTTGAGCCAGGCAAAATCAAAAATAGAAAAACCAAAACTAGAAGAAAAAAGTTAACATTTGGAGTATACTATAAGAAAATTAAATTAAAATTAATTTTAAAAGCCGGGCAGTGGTGGCGCACGCCTTTAATCCCAGCACTTGGGAGGCAGAGGCAGGCGGATCTTTGTGAGTTCGAGGCCAGCCTGGTCTACAAAGCGAGTCCAGGACAGCCAGAGATATTCAGAGAAACCCTGTCTCGAAAAACCAAAAAAAAAAAAAAAAATTAATTTTAATTATTTCTTTTTTTTTCTAGCACGGCTACTAGACAATTTGTTTGTTTGGGTTTTTGTAATTGTTTTTCGAGATAGGGTTTCTCTGTGTAGCCCTGGCTGTCCTGGACTCTCTTT
>CAJQZJ010004750.1:1353354-1402871 GCA_907164525.1 Lophiomys imhausi | reverse complement strand
CACAGAGATCCGCTTGCCTCTCCCACTCCAGTGCTGGGATTACTGGTGTATTCCACAACCACCTGGTAACTAGGAAGATTTTAATGAATTTCTTAGCTTATGTGATATTTCTTCTGGACAGCATTTGAATGCTAAAGACTGATCATGGGAGAAAGCATGAAGACCTTACCAAATACATCACAGGACCAGGCCCACAGCCTGACCTCCACGTGACCGGTGTAGCTGGCCATTAAATACTAGACCCAGGCGCTAGAGAGAGGGCCAATGGATAAGAACACTGTCTGCTCTTCCAAAGGATCCAGGTTCAATTCCTAGCACCAACATGGAGCCTTACAACCACCTATAACTCCAGTTCCAGAGGATCTGACACAATCTCCTGGCCTTTGTGGGCACCAGGCACAGATATGGTACACAGACACACATGCAGGAAAAATACACATACACATAAAAATTAAAATAATAAAACCAGAGAAAACAGGACAGTATCTGGCATATAGTAAGCATTTAAATATTTGTTTAAAAGTTAGGAATAGCCGGGCGGTGGTGGCGCACGCCTTTAATCCCAGCACTTGGGAGGCAGAGGCAGGCGGATCTTTGCGAGTTCGAGGCCAGCCTGGTCTACAAAGCGAGTCCAGAACAGCCAGAGCTGTTAAACATAGAAACCCTGTCTCGAAAAACCAAAAAAAAAAAAAAAAGTTAGGAATAGTGGTGCACGCCTTTATCACCAGCACTCAGGAAGCAGAGGCAGGCAGATCTCTGTGAATTCAAGGCCAGCCTGGTCTACAGAGTGACTTCCAGGACAGCCAGGGATACATATTGAGACCCTGTCTCAAAACAACCAAAACCAACAACAACAACAATAATAAAATAATAAATAAATAATTTTTTTAAAAAGCTAGTCCACATCTACGCCCCAGGTAACCGGGCAGCCTCTGCAGGAAGCTGGGTCTCTCTCTCCCACCCCTTCCACAGTCTGGGAACTTACCAGCAGATGTCCTCAGGGTAGGAGGCGAAGGTGACCACCCACTTGGAGATGCAGAGCTCCCTGCTGTAGGAGGATGGCTGGGGCTCACCTTTGCACCTGAGGCCCTGGCACTTGCAGGCGTTGAAGTCTTTCAGGATGCTGTCAAGAGATGCAAAGCTATCACTGCAGCTCGCCTGTGAGCCACAGACATGCACAGAAACCGCCGGCAGAGCCCCATTGTGACTGTCTTACAATATTAAACCAGTGCCAGGAAAGACTCGGGTGTGGTATGTTGCCTGTCAGTGACACCAGCCCTGAAGAGGCTTAGGCAGGGGGATCATGAGTAGACAAGGCCACACAGTAAGGTTCAAGCCAGCCTTAGCTATTTAAGACCCTGCCTCCAGCTGGACAGATAGCTCAGTCGTTAAAGGCTAGGCTCACAACCAAAAATATAAGACCCTGTCTCAAACAATCAAAATCACATGCCTGCCACAGTGCAGAAGGTTTTGATTGATCTCACCATGACGCCACAAGCAACAGGCAGGTGTCTCATTTTATAGACAGGAAACTGAAGCCCAGGACGTAAGGTTTAACATCCCGGATATCTGGCCCAGCTTCTGTGTTGTTTGCATTGTCCTACTATAGCATGCCTCCAAGGGGCCACCCTCTACACCTCTTTGTGACACTGCAGCTGAAAGCTGGCTCTCTGCCAGCCAAGTGGCTCCACCTTCCCAGCCCTCACTTTGTCCCCAGGCCAGGAACAGCATCAGGTCACATTACACATTGCCCATTCTTGAAGTTCCTACTAGGACTCCTGGCCCACCCTCACCATCTCAGGCTTCTGTCTGCTTTGGCTGCCCATAAAGAAACCCGCAGAATCTTCATGGCTACTTCCGTGGGTGTTTTCTCTTCCTACTGCTACAGTGTGAGGCAAGAGCCCTTGGTAACATCTCAGAGATCCTTCCCAGAGCCACCATGCCCGAGGCTCAGAAGGCACAAGAGGCTGGCATCGTCTCTACACCCTACACACACTCAGTGCTCTAAGGTGAGGTGACACCAAGACCCTAGGCCTAAGAGCACCTCAGAAGTTCCAAGATCCTGTAACTATGGAGATCCAGAGTGCTCTGTGGTCTCCCCACAGCTGTCCATTTGTCAACAGACAGAGGAAGAGGACCCTGGGTCCTGAGTTCCGAGCCACCTGGCAGAATGCTGCACACAGAAGCAGCAGGGTGGACTGGGCAGCTGTGAGAGCACAACAGTGGAGCTGGGCCACATCAGCCTGGCAGGGGTCAGCAAAGACCATGCCATGCCCAGCCCTACCTGCTGTCACTCAAACATAGACTGGACTGTCCCCAAGAGGTGCGAGCAAGAGACAAAAGTCAGCAGGTGTGATCAGGGGTTCAGCCATACTCACTAGGTAGCCATGGACTTCTCACGGAAGGTGACAAAGGCCATTCCTAGTGGCTGGTCCTGGACCCGACACTCCTCGGCTGTAATCCTTTCCAGCAGGCTGTCATTCATTCGGGTGTAGTAAGAAATAGCATCTTCCTGCCAAAAGACACAGCCCCTGGGTGATGGGACCCTGTGCAGGTGTCAGGGTACCCGTGCCTGCCTGGCTCCTACTCCAGGCAGGTAGGTGACAATGCCTCACCCACTCACAGCCCTGCACTTCACAGCAGCAGAACTGGCCACAAGGCTTGGGGTTGATGAGGGTCAGTCGTCCTGTCTTCGCCTGCAGGTTTGTGTAATAGGTAAGGCTCTTCTCTGTCTTCTTTCTGTAGGGTGAGGCACAAACTGGGACTCACCATCCTGGCACCATGCCACAGCCAACAGTTAGTCTCCAGCAGGGTTAGGAGTTTAGCTTTGAGATCTAGAAAGCGGCGGGCCCCAGGCGGGCCCACCCCGCGCTCCCCACACTCCCCACTTGCCAGCTGAAGGGTCCCAGCAAGGAAGCAGGTGGGCATTTCGGGGCAAGGGGTGGGAACACTGCAGGCCAGCTGAACGCACAAAACCACCTGCCTTACCTCTCTCTGCACAGGTCCATCAGCTTAGCCACACTGTAGCACAGCTGGACATCCACCACTTCACACGTAGGGTACGCATCCCTGTGGCCAGCAAGGTGGGGCACAAAGAAAGCCATTGAAAGAGACCATCCCCACAGGAATGAACACCCCTGTTCACCCTTGCATGAGAGGTGCTGCTGTTGTTTTTCAACTGTCCCTAATTTTCCAAAGAGGGGAAAATTTGAAGTTTACTACGAAGAGACCTGTGTGTATGTATGTGTGCACATGTGTGTGTGTTCAGTGTGTTGCCACTGAACCCATGGCCATGTGAATGCTGAACACACACTATCACTTGTCACAACCCTAGCCCCAGAGGCATTTTTTTTTTTTTCAATAATGTGAGAGTGATTGCCTTAAACTGACAAACTTCTACTTACTCAGCTTTGGGTTAGTGGGAATTTCTCATGGGGAAATATGAACACAACAGGATTGAGGGATGGCTCAGTGGTAGACTGTTAGCATATACAAGGTCCTGGGTCCCCTCCCCAAGAGCAAAAAGAAAAAAAAAGTGCAACATTATCCTCCCAGCCACTCAAAGGATTCTGTTCTAGAGATATATCTACTTTAGGCTATAGCTGAAATCCGACTCAGCCCATAACTTTCTTGAAGGCAACAGACCTCTAGAAGGTCTAGTAACAGTAGAAAATGGCCAGAAAGCCGGGCGGTGGTGGCGCACGCCTTTAATCCCAGCACTTGGGAGGCAGAGGCAGGCGGATCTTTGTGAGTTCGAGGCCAGCCTGGTCTACAAAGCGAGTCCAGGACAGCCAGAGATATTCAGAGAAACCCTGTCTCGAAAAACCAAAAAAAAAAAAAAAAAAAGAAAATGTCTACACACATATTAACAGTCAATAAAATACCTGCGTCACCAAGGGTAGTAAAGCCTCCTTGTGCTTAAGGTCACACAGCCAGTAAAGATTTGAGCAAGAAGCTGAATCCAGGTAGCCTAGCTCCAAGGTCAGACAACAGTTACCACAAAATGTCCCTCCACCATATACAAAACATTGTCCTCATGGTTCCTAAGGATGCCAGCCCATGTCCGACACTGCCTGCTGCCTTCTGGGTGCTGGGAACAGAGCCTGCTTAAGCTTGGATTTTATTGAGTGTGTGAGAAGTCAAGCCCATGGATGAGCCAACTAATTTTAGTCAGGAGGGCCATTTCAGACCCAACAAGAGCTCAGAGGAGGGCTGGGGCTCAGTGGAAGAGCCTTTGTCTAGTAAGATTCAATAATCAGAATCACAAAAGGATGAAAGGGGGAGGGGCTTTGAAAGAGAGATTTTCGGTAAAAGCCACAAGTCCGTGAATATGCACTGCAACAGCCTTCACCAGGAAAACTTCCTAAGACAGGGAATGTCTGAGTCACACAATGTTTACATGACAGCAAGGACACTTGTTTTTCTACTTAAGTGTAGAAAATGAATGAAAAGAATGAAGTGGACACACTGTTTCCAAAAGTTGCCTGGCAGGCAGCTTAAAGGGATTTTTTTCAAGGAACAAAAAAATCATTCTGGCATCAAGTGAATATGCAAATATATTCAAATGTATGTAAATATAAATAAGTAAATGTGTAAATATTTCCAAAATAGTTGTAGATACTGAAGGAGAGATCTGTCAATAATTTTAAACATTCTTTTATAGTTCTGTTTATATTAATTATTCACCTAGTGTTTTCTTCATAACCTGCACAAAGTTAATCTGTAGCTAACTCCTGGTATTTGCTAGGAATTAGTGATGGCAGAACTAATAAGGGATGAAAGACCGGCACTCCAGCCGGGAGCCCTGAAGCTGCTTGCTGGGAATTGAGCATGAGCCTTTTCCAGTGCTTTCACTGTAGGTACTGCCTGCTCTGCATGCAGGAGCAGTGGTTGCTGAGGTTGTCCCAGAGCCCTTGATGACCAGAGGCTCTCCCAACAGACAGCAACATCCCGTGGGCCTGGGAGACCAGCTCTGCATGAAAGCTCAGCTCTTCTCTAGCATGCTTTCTGGATCCCGAGTCCCAGAGGCCTAACCACAACTGCTACAGAGTGCTGGCACAGCTCAGCAGGGTCACACCTGGAAGTCACTTGCCACCTAGAGCAGGGAGGGAGGGACCAGCCCTGCGTATTCAGACAGAAGACACAGGTGTTCACCTGTGGCACAGGCCCTCCCTTCACAGCCCTGTTCACCATAAGTGGCTCATGGGGTCTCTCTCTTACCGGAAGTGGCTCTCCACAGCCTCCTTTCTGGCTTCTCTAGGGAGTCCTGTGATGAACAGGGTCTGTCTCACCTGCCAGGCAACATATGAGGAGAAAGTCACAGAGACAGGTCATGGGGTGATGAGGGGGTAGGTGTCACCTCATTCATATCACAAGAAAGAAAACCATGGTTGATGAGAGGTTCAAGTTTTCTCACTCTTGGCCTTGAAGAGGCCCAGGGGTGTCATCTACATTGCATCCTTTTTAAATGGATGAGCCTCCTTTGCAGGGCAGGGAACTGAGAAAGAGCCCAGAGAGTGACAATGGCCCAGAGGAGTCACACAACAAAGCAAAGGAGTTGAAACCAAGTCAGAGAGGGGCAACTGTCCTTAGCCCAAACTGTTTTGGCTTGTGTGTGTGTGTGTGTGGGGGGGGGTGCTAGTTAGTTATGGGCTTTTTGTCAATTTGACACAACCTAGAGTCACCTGGGAAGAAACCCAAACAAGGAATCACCCTAATCAGACTGATCTGTGGCCATATCTGTGAGAAACTGGCATGATAGATGATTGATGTCACAGGGCCCAGCCCACTACGGTGGTCCCATCTCTAGGCAAGTGGTCCTGAACTGAATAAAAAAGCCTGAAACCAGGCAGTGGTGGCACACACTTTTAATCCCAGCACTTGAGAGACAGAAGCAGGTTCAAGAACAGTTTGTTTTACAGAGTGAGTTCCAGGACAGCCAGGACTACCCTAAGAAATCCTGTCTTGAAAAACCAAAATAAATAAATAAATGAAAGCTAGAAGGCCATAAACCCAGGAGTGAACCAGTAAGCACATTCTTCCACGGCTTCTATTTCAGTTCCTGCCAAGACTTCCCTCAATGAGACTGTGTTCTGGGAGTATAAGCTGAAATAAACTCTTTCCTTCCCCTAAGTCGCTTTGGGTCATGGTATTTATCACAGTAACAGAAGGCAAACTGGAATGGGAGGTGTGTTTTATCTTGTTTTGGCATGCTAAGTTATCCAGCCTGGTGCCTGGCACATGTCAGGCAAGCACCGACAACTGCCTCACACTCAGTCCTCAACATTCTTCTTTACTTCACTGCAGTAGCTACAAACCCAGATCCCACGGATCAGATAACATCTGACAAAATGAAGGAAAATGTCCAAAGAACAGTTCACCAATAAATCAAATAATAATGATACTACTAAGTTGAGTATGTTGATGCATGCCTATAATCCTAAGACTTGGGAGGTGGGGACAAGATGACCACAAGTTCAAGGTCACCTTTGGCTACATAGCTAGCTCAGATCAGACTGGGCTACATAAGACCTTGTCTTAAAAAAATAGTGATAGATGATGATGATGATGATGATGATGGTGATGGTGATCATGGTGGTGATGATGGTGGTAGTGGTGGTGGTGGTGGTGATGATGAAAATGGTGGTAATGTGATGATGATGTTGATGGTGGCGATAGTGGTGGTGATGGTGGCAGTGATGCTAGTGATGATGGTGGTGGTAGTGGTGACCGTTGTGGTGGTGATTATGGTGATGGTGGTAATGATGGTAGGGGTGATGGAGGTGGTGGTGGTGATGGCGATGGTGATGGTGATGATGATGGCGATGGTGATGGTGGTAGTGATGGTAGTGGTGATGGTGGTGCTGATGGTGATGGTGGTGGTGGTGATGATGATGATGGTGATGATGATGGTGGTGGTGATGATGATGGTGATGGTGACAATGGTGGTGGTGACAGTGATGATGATGATGGTGGTGGTGGTGGTGATGGTGATGGTGGTGGTGATAGTGATGGTGATGGTGGTGGTGATGATGATGGTAATGGTGGTGATGATGGTTGTGGTGGTGATGATGATGGTGATGGTGGTAGTAATGGTAGTGGTGATGGTGATGATGGTGATGGTGGTGGTGGTGCTGATGGTGATGGTGGTGGTGATGGTGATACCAGATGAGAGCATAAACATGGAAATCAGGCTCCAGCACCCCTCCTCAAGTTCACTACTGATGTGGTTCTATGGAGGCCGTGGAAACTGTCCTCTTCATCTTTCACTTGAGACCCTCCAGAACATGTCCCTGGCTTTAGCCTCACTTACCAGGCTCTCCTCTTTGTATCTGATGGACCGTGTGTGATGCCACATAAAGCCCACGGTGAGGAAGAGGTAGATGACGGAGAAGACGGTGTGCAGCCAAAGGAGGTCATTGCTAAGGAAGATATCACCTGCTATTAGGGCTGTGCACCCCAACAGAAGGGACTGGTGGCAGGGCTGGGGCTGGATCACCCTCAATGGGTACTTTGACAAGAGCCAATGGTTTTGCCCCCAACAGAGGCCACATGGTCAATGCCCCTGTCAGCCACTAAATACTTTAGAGAGATTTCTATTCTTACATGGACCACTAAGCCTCCTACAAAGAGGTTCATGCCACAGCTCCCCTGTCCTGACATGGGGTTCTAAGCCTCCTGCAAAACAAAAGCTGCCGGAGACATGTTCACACCACAGCCCAGCGACACAGCAGCCTTGAGGTGTTTCCAGCCTGCTCTAGGCTCCCAAATCAGCTTCTTCTGTGGTCAATAGGCTCCATACTCACCCTGTCTGCAGGTTTGCTATTGTTGTCCTCCCGAAACTGTAAGGGTCTTTATCTGCAGAGAAACAGACATGTAGCTCTAGGATCACAATGAGAAACCAGGAAGGGGCCTACTTGACCTTGGTTTATATAAGTCTACAGCTCAGGGAACACACAGTGCAAGATGTCTAGACCAGTTGGAAGACAATGACATCATTCATCAGCCTGCTTAAAGCTCCATCAACCAGGACCTCTGCTACAGCTCACCATGCCAGCAAAGTAAGAATTTAAGTTCATCTGGCACTGAGGTTTGGTTTAAAGATGCTTTGATGACAACTTGAAGCATCCTTGTTGTTACCAACAAGAAGGTTGAGAATCACTGGATTCTCAACAAGTGGATCTGTGATGGCATTTTGGAAGCCAGGGTGATATAATTCCACAATGACTTTGACTCCGTATCACAGACATCTTCTGGGTCCATGAATGGTACCCTCCAGGCTTAGGTAAGGACAGGAAATTAAAAGGCACACCCTGAGCTGGGTGGTGGTGGTGCACACCTTTAATCCCAGCACTTGGGAGGCAGAGGCAGGTGGTTCTCTGTGAGTTCAAGGCCAGCCTGATCTACAAAGTGAGTCCAGGACAGCTAGGGCTACACAGAGAAACCCTGTCTCGAAAAAACCAAAAAAAAAGACACACCCTGAAGCTGGGAGTGGTGTCTCTACTTATAATCCCGACACTCAGGAGGGTGAGGAAAGGCTAGCCTGGACTACACAGTAGGATCTTGACTCAAAAAACAAGCAAAAACACATCTGCTGAATCAACCCCCAATTCTATAGCCCTTGTGATTGGTTGGCTTGTTGGTCTTTCCCTACTTAGATAGAACCAAAAATTGATATCCCAGTCCAGTCATGGATGAATTCTCATCTGGATCTTTACTTAGATGATAATTTTCCCAAAGTCACCCTAAGACTCTCTCACATTCCACAGGGTCTACTCTACCAAATCGTGTCCCTTCCCTAGAGCCAATACCCTGCCCCATCCCAACATAGACAATAGCCAAGAAAGGGTCTCACCCAGCAAGTCTCCTGAGAGGTTGACAGGCAAGATGACGCACAGGGACAAGAAGCTGATCACCACCAACAGGAAGATGATGTGCCTCTGGAAGGACAGGTAGTGGATGGCATCCTCCCCACACCACTCCAGGATCTGGTCATCGCTGGCCAAGACACACACGCAGAGATGCTCTTAACAGGCAGCAGTAGAAGGCCAGATCTGCAAGACCTTGCTTGTGTGTAGTATTCATCCATTCCTCATAACAATTGTAGGAGACAGTGGTTAAGCCCACATCGTTTACTTAGATATGTGTGGATACAAAAGCACTGAAAAACTGTATAGCTTTAAGGACCACACGACTCGTAAAGGCAAAGCTATTGGTGTGAGTTCCAGAGCCATTTTCAGTCCCAGCACCATGCTCTCAACAAATGAACTACCGCTGGGCGGTGGTGGCTCACGCCTTTAATCCCAGCACTTGGGAGGCAGAGGCAGGCGGATCTCTGTGAGTTCGAGGCCAGCCTGGTCTACAAAAGTGAGACCAGGACAGCCAGAGCTGTTACACAGAGAAACCCTGTCTCGAAAAACCAAAAACAAAAAAAAAAAACAAATGAACTACCATCCTCCACGTTGTGTGGCTGGAAACATCTGTGCTCCCATCATGTAATGGATGGATGAGGCGTGTGTATACAACTTTCCCACAATCCCTACTTGCCGTCCACAGCAAGATGGCTACTGAAAGCTACTTTGGGAATGCAATGCAGTATACCCGGGCCCTCCTTCTCACTCTGTCTCCCTTCCCCAGGATGTGCTAGGAGAATGAGAAGAACCTTGTTTTGAACATTTTATGTCTCATTCCATCAAACTACAAAGCTCCTTCCCTCTGTTCCTGATATGGCCACAGAGATGCAGAAGTAACCTGATCTGCCTTTCTACCCACAAAGGATTCAGGAAAATCCCAGGCTCACAACAGCCAGATTTCCTTGCCACAGCAGAAGGGTCAGGTGTTCCACCTGTTCCTTCCCATTCTGCACACAGGATTTCCAAGGCTTCTGCTCCAGAGATCCTGAAAGCCCTGTGTGGTAAAGCCAGAGAAGCAAGCCTGGAAGCATGAAAAAAGTGAATTTACACAGCCCAGCCCAGGCTCTGCATCCAGGCACTTACTGCAGATTGACACAGTCACATCTGAATGGGCTCCGAAGAAGTAACTGCCCATTCCTGACCTCATCTACGGGGCAGAGCTCAAGGTGCAATTAGCATAAAACACGTCCAACCTCCATGGATGCTCACAGACATGTTAGTGAGTGTCGTGCTTGCTCAGTGTTTCACTGCAGGATGAGCTGTGCAGTTACCATCTTGCCACTTCCAAGCAAGCCATGCACACATCCACCTGCTTCCTCTTGCTTCAACAAGTCCACTGGCTTCTCCCAGCGGCCCTGCCTCCTGCCAGCAGCCTCAGGTACAACTCTCATGAAACTCCCACCAAACTCTACCAAACTCCCACCAAACTGAGGTGGAAAAACTGAGGCCCTGAGAGAGGAACTTAGCATCCCCAAACCAATGTGTTTCATTGATTCTACGATGTCCTTTTCTTTTAAAATATTAAATATTACATAACTTAACTAAAGTTTTGTTTTGGAGGGGTGTTTGTTTTGTTTTACTTTAGGCAGAAATTATTCTACTTGATATTTAACACTGATTAGATATGGATAGGAACGCTGTCAGCTGGGTTTATATGTATCAAAATGAATAAGAAGAGGGGCACTAGGCCAGGTGGTGGTGGTATACGCCTTTAATCCCAGCACTCGGGAGGCAGATCTCTGAATTCAAGGCCAGCCTGGTCAACAGAGAGAGTTCGAGGACAGCTTTGAAAAACAAAAACAAAAACAAAAGTAAATAAAATATATTTAGCTAAGGGCTGGAGTTATAACTCAAAAGTAGAGCACTTGGCTACTATGCATGAACCTCTGTGTTCAATTCCATACTCATACAGCCACCTCATTTGGTTCAAAAGTTTGTCACTATTTTCAAGAACCTTTGAAATCCAACTGCAGTTTGGGGATCCCTGTGCCCAGTAGGACTTGTGTACCCAAAAGGTCTTCTTCTTCCCTGTGTTCTGACTACAAGAACTCCCTGGCCACTTTAGCCCCTAAGCACTGTTTGGATCTTGAACTGGAAAAGTATGAGAGATACCACCTCAGGATCAAACATCTCAGCTACCTTTTCCTGAGTGGACAAACACCTACACAGAATCACAAGCCCCACCACACACCCCTATCTTACTCACTGCAGGCGGAAGATGGCCGTCAGCCAAGGGCAGCATCCCTGGAGACACAGAACAGGTATTAGCATCCAACACCAATGTCTTTGGGAGGCAGATACAATCACATCTTTGAGATTAAATAACCATTCCACTTCCACGTTTGTAAAAGAGGATTTTTCCTTCACACATTTGGTGAGCTACTCCCTTATGCTCTCATGCTTTGTAAGGTACAACCCTATGTCAGGTAGGGATTAAAAAAAGAAAAAAAGACACAACCCTATATGTAGAAGGCTTGCTAAGACCTCTCAAGTTTGTCAGTCAAAGGCATTACATGAGCTCCTCGATCAAGTCACAAAAACTTCAGCTAAGAGACAGGAAAAGAGATTCTGAATTCTGTGATATTATTTCCAAATGGCAAGAAAAGTGGGACATTAAAAAAAAAAAAAGAAGCCGGGCGGTGGTGGCGCACGCCTTTAATCCCAGCACTCGGGAGGCAGAGGCAGGTGGATCTCTGTGAGTTCGAGGCCAGCCTGGTCTACAAAGTGAGTCAGAGATACACAGAGAAACCCTGTCTCAAAAAAAAAAAAAAAAAAAAAAAGCCAGGCGTGGTAGCACACACCTATAATTCCAGCACTCGGGAGGCAGAGACAGACAGATCTCTGTGAGTTCGAGGCCAGCCTGGTCTACAGAATAAGTCCAGGACGGGGCTCTGTTATACAGAGAAACTCTGTCTCGAAAAAAAAAGCCAGGAACAAGTCTGATGAATTGGAAAGTACCCCCAGGCAGGCCTTAGAGAGGCAAAGAAGTTTGTGTATGAGCTCTAATGTTTTACTATACCATAAAGGTAGCCTATTACCAGCTGGGAAAGACAAATATTTGTTCATCACTCATTCAACAATGACGAAGTATCAGCACCTAGTGCTGGGGACAAGGCTGTAT
This sequence comes from Lophiomys imhausi, assembly GCA_907164525.1. Lineage (NCBI taxonomy): Eukaryota > Metazoa > Chordata > Mammalia > Rodentia > Muridae > Lophiomys > Lophiomys imhausi. Next base: position 1,390,838 of record CAJQZJ010004750.1, on the reverse strand, counting down.
GAGGCAGGGTTCCTGCCCACATCTGGCTCAAAATCTAGCAGGCACGTCAATAATTAACTCTTACACAAGACCCATAACTGTGAGAGAGGCATAGCCCGTGTGCTACAGACAAGCTGCTGGCAAAGCCCAGGGGCTCCACAGCCCTTTCTGCCTGCAAAGTTAATGGAGCCTTGCAGTGAGGGATCATTTAGGCACTGTCTCCTTCCAGGTGCCTCCAAGTTCTCGGGTTTCTGTTCACAAGGAGGGGAGCTTTCCCCAGAGTTGACCACTCACAGACCTCAGTGCTGTCAGTCACTGAACCAGGAGTACGGCTGCCCAGATCAAATCAATCAGTAACACCAGGCTGTGCCCTCTGCCCTTCAGGCCACAAAACCAACCATCCCTTGGATACCAACCAGCTCATTTTCAAAGTCATGCTGCCCAGAGGAAGAAGATGACAGTCTCTGGAATCTGGCCTCACTGGAGACACAAAAGGAAAAAAAAAAAGATAAATAATTCTAAAATTCAGAAAGGTTGAATATACATGTCCAGTATTTTGCTTCCTAATCTTAGATCAGGATCAAAGCTATTGACGCTCAGTGGTTACAAGAAATATAAACTGTTCCACAAAACAGAGATGGAGGCAATGCCCACAAACCCATAATGGCATAAAACTCTGTGTTGTATGGGCTGTGCACAGGGTCAGGGCATCAAGGGACCACACCTACATGCACACCCTCCAACCTGGGCACTGAACTGGTCTAACCTACAAGAACTTCAGGGTGTTGCCTGTTCACAGTACATTTCCTAGCACATCCAAATCATTTGTAATGCTGTGTTTTATCCTACATAGTGACTGGAATGACAGGTAATAGGGGCTTCATTCCAGAGGAAAAGCCTGAGAAAGAGTGGACACAGGAATAAGAAGCTAGCTGGTGAACAAATCACCCCCCCCATCCCCCAAAGAAGTTAAGGAAAAGTAAGAATACTTGTAGGGCCTTGTCATTGTAATGGGTCCACTTCAAAACACACACATATGGGGCTGGAGAGAGGGCTCAGTGGTTACTGGCATTGGCTGCTCTTCCAGAGGACTTGAGTTCAGTTCCCAGCACCCACACGGTGACTCACAACCATCTGTAACTCCAGTTCCAGAGGACCCACACCTTCTTACAGACACCCTCTTCTGGCCTTTGTGGGCACCAAGCACACATGTGGTGAAGAGACATGTAGGCATGCAAAATACCCATACACATAAAATAAAAATTGTAAAAAAAAAAAAAGGCACATGTACATGCATACACACTTATTTTGTCTAATCTAAGATACCAGTGGTAATCAGATGCATAATTTTTAAATGAATCATTAATAAAGAAACAATGGTGCCAATTAAACTATAATTGATAATAACCCTATGTTGGGCATGGTGGTACACATCTATAATCATCTGAGTACTCATTTGATGGCTGAGGCAGGAGGATCCCAAGTTCAAAGAAGGCCAACCTGGGAGGCCAGAGCATAGGAGACATTGTCTCAAAAAGTAAACCAATAACTAAAAAGAGGCATTCGAATTTCAAAGGTGAGAAAATGCTAAAGTGTGCATCTTAGAGTGAATATTGAACTGACATGTTAGATATGGTGGTTGGTGTGTGTGTCTTTATGTGCACTCAAATGCAGACATACGTGCACACACATGTGGCAACCAGTGGTCAACACATGGCCTCTTCCTCAGTCTATCTTCATTCTGTGTTCTGAAAGGGTTTCTCATTGAACCTGGAGCTCGATGCTGTGGCCAAGGTGCGTAAGACATTATGTTAGTAAATTGTCAGGTGTTGTTTGAGCTCCCTGGCTCTGGAGTTACTCACCCCACCCCTTGCTGCATCTCAGACCCAAACATATTTGTCTCAAAGTGTTCTCCCAGGCCCCTTGTCAGGGAATGAGATGCCCCTCCCCAGTTCTATGACATGGAAGGAAGAGAATAGCAAAATAGCCCAAGTGGGAAAGGATATGTCCTTAACGGTTAGAAAGTAAGCCATTCCCCACGAAGTTACTTCCCACACAGCCTCTCCTGCATTCTGAGGTAGGGCCTTCATGCTCAGGTCCCTGATGAGTATGAATTGTTGAAGGGATCTTCTGGGGTAGAGAAGCATCTCTCTAAATATACCTTCCTTCCCCCATCTAGCCGCTGCACATTTCAGAAGCTGAAGCCATGACCCCATGGGCCCCCAGGAAAGACCTGGGAGTGGGGAACCTGACATCTCCCACTGCCTCATCTGACCCAAGTTCCAGAGGTTCACAGCAAACAGACAGAACCGGAAAATCTGGTCCTAGGACTCATCTTCACCTTTAACCTTCCTTCCTTATGTAAAGTACACAGAACTGTCCCCACCCAGTGTGGAACTGGAAGGGCCTGAGGTCTGGCCAAAGAGCCTATGTTTTGTTAACAGTCTTGTCCAACTTGAGCCCTGACTAGGAAGGAGGGCAGGCAGCTTCCCCACACCTGTTTTCCTTCTTGATCACTAAGCCAGCCCCAGCGCAAGTTAATTAACTTCAAATATGATATTCTCAGAGAGACATGTTCAAGGTGAGCAAGAAAATGGCATCCTCCTCCCCTGGAGACAAAAACTCTAAAAGCAATGATGATTCTCCACAGCCTGAAACCAAAACCCCAGGAGAGAGTAGATTTGCAGCCCTTGGTTTCCCATGAGTACAGTTCTAAGCAGCAAGGCCTCTCAGGGGTCTTTGGTGACCAACAGAAAAGAAGATACAGCTTCAGGCATAGGCCTGGCTCCAGCCCATCCCAGAAACACACATACATGAACATACATACACACATATACATGCACACATACATGCACAGTGCACACATGTCCATATACAACATTCACACTCAGAGGGATGCACCAACATGCTCACATTCTAGGTAAAATATTTTGTTGTCCTATTTACCTGCCTGCTTCTGATACCAGGGCTATGCGGCCATAATCCCAGAATCTTCTCCTTATGATGGAAAACACCAGGATTAAAAACTGAAAGGAGAAAAGAAACCAAGTCAAAGTTTACTGCCTGGGCTCTGGGGGGGCAGCCAGACTCAGCGGGTTAGAGGACAGCGCAGAAAGAGCACAGCAGCCTGCTGACACCTTCCTCCACTGTGCCCACATCACCAATGTTGTTCCCCTGCTGTAGGCTCAGAGTGGCCTCATAAGAGTGGAAAAGCTAGCCGGGCGGTGGTGGCGCACGCCTTTAATCCCAGCACTTGGGAGGCAGAGGCAGGCGGATCTTTGCGAGTTCGAGGCCAGCCTGGTCTACAAAGCAAGTCCAGGACAGCCAGAGCTGTTAAACAGAGAAACCCTGTCTCGAAAAACCAAAAAAAAAAAAAAAAAAAAGAGTGGAAAAGCTGCTTCCCTCTTTACTGAATTCCAAAGCCTCATTCTTAGAGACTAGATTGCCCTGGCTTCCGTGTAACACCTCATCTCAGGTGACCCACCAGCCTCACCCTGTGGTAGCTGGGGCTCCTGGTGTGCACCTGGCTTGGTGTTTGTTTGCTTTTCTTAATTATATTTTAACTTGTTTTGTGTCAGATTGCTTGCATTTGTTTCTCTTCATGACAAGCTTGGGACCCCACACAGCAAGTGCATCCAGGGAGCCCTCTCATGCCCTGGCACCTAGGCTGGCCCAACCCCAGAGAGCTGGGACAGACAAACAGGCCTGCGTGGCACCAACAGCCCCGTGTAGAAAGTGAGGCCCCTGTCCGCCATTTAGCTTCAGATGTCTGAGACACTCCCCTGCCTTGACCTCCGGTCAGACCCTTTACCTCCTCCACTTTGGCCACCTCTCTCCCCAACCTACATGGCTCCTTTAAGATTCAAAGAGAGGGAAAGAAACATCTCAAGTAACACAGGCTTGCCCACTCTGGTCATAAACAGGATTTATCTATGTATGTATTTATTTAGTGCTGGTGATGGAACATGGCATCTTGGATGTACTAGCTAAGTACTCTACCAGTCAGCAGTGTCTCAGCCCAGGAACTGGGGTTTCAAGGGAGGATATTGTTTCCTTAAGGGAAATCCATAAGCCCTGAGTTTCTCTGGGGTTTTCTTAAAGTGAGTCGAGAAGGGAAGTGCATGATGTGTTTTCAAAGGCAGAGGAGTCACACAGTAGGGCAAACACAAGCCCCTCAGCATGCTGTTACCCTCTGTCTGTCACTGCTGCCTTGCTTCTGGGCACACAGTGTGCATGTCTCCTCCACACCTAGGTCATGTGAAACCCTCTGACTTGCACATGGCCCCCACTTTACCCCATAAATTCCTGCAATAAAAATCCACTCAGGCCAGGCATGGTGGTGCACACCTTTAATCCCAGCATGGGGGAGGCAGAGGCAGGTGGCTCTCTGTGAGTTTGAGGCCAGCGTGGTCTTCAAAGTGAGTTGAGGACAGCCAGAGATACAAGAGAAACTCTGTCTGGAAAAAAACAAAACAAAAATCCACTCAGGCCCAGTGGTGGCAGTGCACGCCTTTAATCCCAGCACTCAGGAGGCAAAAATAGTTTGAGGCCAGCCTGGTCTACAAAGCAAGTCCCAGGATGGCCAAGGCTATACAGAAAACCCTGTCTGGGGTAGAGCAGAATGGTACAATATGCTCAATGAATGTGAAGTCCTGGATTCAATCTCCAGTGTAAACAACAATAATCTTCAAAATCCACCCCCATGAAATCCATCATGGTTGTATAAGCCTGTCATCCCACCTACTCGGGTAGCTGAGGCAGGAGGATTGCTTGAGGTGAGGAGCTCAGAGATCAGCTTCCACAACATAGTGAGACCCTGCTCCCCTTATGGAAAATAAAAAACAAAAACCAAAACAAAACAGACAAACAAAATAAAACACTTCTACCAGTACAATCTAGATGTAAGTGACTTTCTTCCTCAGCAGCTATCCAACCCACTTGGGCCCCACTTTGTCTTCTCCAGATCCCTCACCTTAGCCTAACTCTCCCCATCCTAAAGAGGTAGTGACCCCACCGCCCTTCAGTACACTACCATACACTCCCTCTTGACCAAGGCCCACTAGCATGGATAATTGTCCTTCCCCTGCCAATAGGATGGTGCTGGGAATGCGTGCTGGTAGTAGGGATCCCTTTTTCCTGAAAGCCAAGGTGTCAACTGGTAGTTTCTCATATTTGCCCTGATGAGCAACAGTGTAGTGAAGCTCCAGGGCAACAATGTAGACCTTGGGCCTACGAACCAAATTTAGGAAGAAATGCCCTTCTATGGTCAAGTTTAGGGTCAGGAGAGGTGGGCATGGGAGTCTGTGCTCCTCCCTGACAGGGACTGGGGTCCTCTGACTACTTCCCCTCCCATCCCAGCTTCCCCACTCACCTAGCCACCTGCCTCAGGCAGACCTAGGAAATGAATTCCACTCTCCCATCTACCCCATGGTCTCTGCTCTTAGAAGCTAGAGTCAAGGGAATTACTGTTCTGGGGGTGTTTGTGAAAAGACAGTGCATGTTAACCCCAATAAATGTAAATTAGTCAGGCTAGGATGTGGTTCAGTAGGGAAGCATCTGTGAAGAGTGCACAAGGCTCTGGGTTCCATCCCTAAAGCAAAGCAAAGCAAAACAAAACACACACACACACACACACACACACACACACACAAAAGCAAAATCTCAACCATTGTTGAGTCACTGCAAAGAATTTTTGTAAACAGAAGGTCCACATTAAAGAAAGGGACTGTAGCCGGGCAGTGGTGGCACACGCCTTTAATCCCAGCACTTGGGAGGCAGAGGCAGGCGGATCTTTGCGAGTTCGAGGCCAGCCTGGTCTACAAAGCGAGTCCAGGACAGCCAGGGCTACACAGAGAAACCCTGTCTCGAAAAACCAAAAAAAAAAAAAAAAAAAGAAAGGGACTGTTAATCCCAGCACTTGGGAGGCAGAGGCAGGCAGATCTCTGTGAGTCTGAGGCTGACCTGGTCTATAAAGCAAGTCCAGGACAGTCAAGGCTATTACACTGAGAAATCCTGTCTCAAGAAAAGAAAGGTACACATGCCCCTAAGGTCAGTTCTAAAAATCTATTTCTGGTTCTTGAAAGCCCCAGGCATCCCAGAGTAACTAGAAGTTGTTCCCGCTCTAACCCTTGTCCATATTCTCCCTTCACATCTTTTTTTTTTAATTTTTATTTCTTCAGGTTACCTCTCAATCACAATCCCCTCCCTACTACCCTCTCACCCTCTTCCCCCTCAACCCCCTATCCTCTTCCTTTTTTTTTTTTAAAGTTTCACATCTTTTATGCTACCCACCCTGAGGGCCAGTAAAACAAGACAAGACTGGCTAGTGTCCGTGCAATCTGGATAACAATCACACCGACACATAGGCCTTACTCAACCCCCAAATCCTCTGAGGAAGGGACACCCCTACCTCATTACAAGGGGTCATTACAAGGGTTCCAGAACTCAAGGTCAGTGTATCACATGCAGGGTCACAGAGCACACATGGGTGTGTGTACTTACCTCACGTGAGTTTCCTAGACAGTCCTAGAGAACAAGGGGTTAAACATGTAACTGAGAGGGGATCTTACCAAAAAGCAACTGACATCTATGAGCAGGACGGTGGGGATGCCTCCAAAGGTGACCCCCTGGAGCACTGTACTGTTTTTTGCTGAGTTGTAGCAGTAGGAGTCATTGGGACGGTCCCCAAGGACCAGGCGCCCACGGATCGATACAGCCTTGGACGACCAGGGATCCAGGAATGGGGAGCTGGTCATTATGCTTTCTATTCCTAGGGAACAAGAAGTATAAAATCAGGGTGTGAACTTGCAGTTTCCTCAGCCAGTGCTGCCATAGCCAAAGGTAAGTGCCCCTCCTCTCCCATGCAGGGGGCGCACCTGAAGCACAGACTCAGGAGAACCGGACACCATACCTCTCTGCCTGGTAGGGTCCACAGAGACTAGCTCCACTTATGGGAATGGCCCATGTGGTCAGACTAGATGACCCACCTGGACACAAGGAGAAGGTGCCCCAAAAAGAGGTACATGAGGCGAAGGAGTGGATGTGGTCAGAGGTAGCCAGTGATTGCAATGGCTGAAGAGGTGCTGAAGTTCCTCTAGCTTCAAATACTGCTGGGAAAATAACTCCTCCAAGAGTCCTCAGGGCATCCAGAAGCAAGCAGGAGAGGAGAAAGAGCCACAAAGGTTAGGAAGAGGAACCCTTAGACACCAGCAAACTGGGAAGGGAACAGCCAGGAGCATTGTTGGTCCATCAGAGCCAAGGACAAGAGCCCACTCCCACCATCCTCACAAGGTCAGAACCAGGATCTCCAAGATGGGTTGACCTGATGTTCTTGGAATCCAAGTTCTAGAAACTTAATAGCCACCCCTCTCCCAAACCAAGAGGTTGGATGCAGCAGGATTGAACCTTAAACCCTGATCCCTAGAGCCTGGTTCTTCACTCTGTGACTGCCATCACAGTGAGAGGGGCAGTCAGAGAGGAGGGGCCTGAGGCTCTCTCAAGGGTGAGGCTCAGCAAAGCAGGCCCCCAGCCCCACCCTCTCCCGTTTACACCTCCCCTCTAACAGAAGGTTCAGTGTTTCAAACAGGCGCAGCTGCAAGCTGGGTGCTGACTCCTCTGAGAGTTCCCAGAATGCCTGGCAAATGTAATGGAACTCTCTAGAGTTTGTCCCCTGGCACCAGAGCCTGAGGACTTTGGTGTCCAGGTTCTGGCCTGCTTTTCAAATCATTTGTGAGTGAAGAGTGTCAAGAAAGCACCTCTTTCCTTAGGCTCCCACCTCCCCAAATGTGCTTAAATTGTAATTCTCAGAGGACTGCCTCAAAGTCTGTTTCTTCTACCTGCTAGAGGGGCAGATGTATTAGGAACAAGAAAAGGGGCTGCAGAGAACAGAAGTTCTTTGAACTACCTAAAGTACTAGTGAGGCGTTCTGGGTCGGGTGGGGGTAGGGTCACAATTCTGACTCTGGATCCTGCTGTGCAGACACACACAGACACACAAACACATATACACACGAACACACACACATGCCTGCACAGACTCACACATACAGTACACACACACACACACACACACACACACGCTTGCTCGCATGCACACATGTGCTCACATGCACCCTTGCAGACTCACACATACAATGCGCCTGACGGGAAGTGAGGGAAGGCTAGGGGAGAGAGACAGGCCTAAGAGAATGGGTCACTCTCTCTTCCTATAAGGAACTTGCAGTGGGTGGAGCAAGAAGTGCTTCTGGTGCCACAGCCATGGCTTAGTGGCTGTGAGTAGTCATGAATGTCACCTCCGAGCTGAAGTTCCTGCTTTCTCTCCTTTAAGCCTCACCCAGAATAGCAAGGAACAGTCTCAGAAGAGACTGCAACCCCATCACTCAAGGAGGCAATAGTATCAGGATCATAAGGCCAGCCTTGGCTGCACAGAAAGCGTGAGACCAATGGACATGACCCCAGGCCCAGTGCTGCCACCTCTGAGGTTTCAGGCACCCCTGGCACTAATGGAAATGTCCACATGAGGTTGTTTCAAAGGAAAAAAAAAATCACCAGGACACCAGTACTTCAAAACATCCCTGCCTGGTGATGCAAGCCTTACTGTCACCACACTGACCCGTCACTCTTGGGAGGAAGGACTGTGGACATCTGCTGCAGAAGTCCCCAGATGGATCACTCCCCTGCTTTTCATTTCCTGCTAGGCTGTCCACTTTGACCCTCCCTTGCAGCACTAATGTTCACAAGCTGTCCTGGAGCAACCCAGATGCCCCCAGTGCTACGTAAGTCCCAGGGGAGCTACCCTCATCCCAGTTTAGGGATTCAGAACAAAAACCCTTCTCATGCCACACGCTCAGGTTCTGGTCTTCCTACCTGATTCTTCAGCTAAACTCCTGGAACAAATGCTCCACCGCCCAGTGCTCCTCCCTATGTGCTGCCCTCTTCCTTCTCTTTACCCAGCAGCACCTGCAGAGGAGCTAAAATCAGGAGGCCTTCTCTTCCACAGAAGCACAGTGGCTGTGGGCTAGAGACAGTATCCCAAGCCAAGTCCTCATACAGTCTGGGAGGGCTGCTGCAGCACTCCAAGGTCCCCTAAAGCTAAAATTAGGGAAAGGGGGCCGCCCCAGAGCAACCAAGGAAGGCTTGGAAAGAGAAAAGGAAAAACATCTTCATAAACGCTCACAGAAGGAGCATTGTCCCAGGGAAAGGAGGTACTGTGGGGGAAGGGGTGAGTCACCAAAGTCACTGGGCCTGGAGAATCAAAGAAGCCTTGACTTCAGGAGGGCACCTGTGGCTCCCCTTCCCTAGTGGCCCAGTCATACTTCTAAGCCATTTTTCTCTTGCTACACAGGCATCCCAGGAGAATTTACAAAGTTTGGTAAGAACTAAGGGAGGATAGGTGTGGTGGTACATTCAGGAGGCAGAGGCAGATGGATCTCTGTGAGTTCCAAGCCATAGGGAGCTATGTAGTAAAACCCTGACTCAAGAACAAAAACAAAAGGAAAGGAACTAAGAGAGGCCAGCCAACAATAAGACAGCCTGGGCAAGAGGTCAGGACCAGTCTTCAGCCTCCTCAGCCAGGTAGTCTGTTCTGCCTCACGCAGATACCAAGGGCAACTGCTGTGCCTCAATGTCCCCCGAGGGCTAGAATCAGAGAAATCAAATACACCAGAGCAAACAAGGAAGGCTTAGAAAGTGAAAAGATGAGGAACAAAGTGGAAAGGCCCACAGCCTCAGACCCTCAGCTCCTCTAACCAGGGGCAACCTGCCCCCACCCACCAGGCTGCTACTGGAACATTATCTAGGCTCTCAATGAGCCAGCCCTTTCTTTCTCTGAGAGGGCAGGTGGGAACACGCCACCAAGGGGCAGCCAGGCCAGGCTGATGAGGCTCTGGGTGAGGGAAAGAAATCAAAGTAGCCCCTAAGGGCTAGGAATGACTCGCCTACAATGTGCAAGGCTGTGTTCCAACCCCATCACTACGATGTTGGGGTGGGGGGCTGAAGAAGTGGGTCAATGGTTAAGAGCACTGGCTGTTCTTCCAGAGGACCCAGGTTCAATTCCCAGTACCCACAAAGCAGCTCACAACTGTCTGTAACTCCAGATCCAGGAGATCCAACATCCGTAATTAGGTGCCTGAGCGTGGAGACAGAGGCAGGCGAATCTCTGTGAGTTCAAGGCCAGCCTGGTCTACGAAGTGAGTCCAGGACAGCCAGGACTACACAGAGAAACGAAAACGAAAAAAGAAAAGCGATTAGGCACTGTGGCCTCAGGAGTCCTGCCTAGGTGCACACCCTCAGCAATGGTCATCATTCCACATTTAACGAATATTTGTACACACAATGCTTAGCACTCCAACATCTCATTCCTATCTCAAATCCTCAACAGGGAAGGCCCTGGGACCCAGATAGAGCTTCATTATAGAAAATATATTCCCAGGCCTTTTGCAAAAGTCCTTACAGCTGTTGGACTCTGTTTGGGGCTAAAAGATAGCAACTCCACCTCACCCGAGGTCTCAGGTAACCAGGCTTATCAGGTATGGGTAAGTTGTCCGATATGGTTTCTTTACAGTCAGAGAGCTCTCCCGGCTCTCCCACCCCCTACCACCCCAATCCTTCCCCAAGTCCCTAGGTTTCCTCCACCCTATGCTACCAAGGAAGGAGGGAGTGGTCACCCGGACAGTACGAAGCCCGTTCTAGCACGGTCCAGCTTCGTAAGTAATTAAATAAGAAAGGACTCCGAAACTCCTCTTTGGATAGGGGGGTGGGGGAGATCGAACCCCGCCCACAAATAGTGAAACCCGCGGAGGAGCAGGGAGAGAAGGGTCCGCCACGCAACCAAGGGCTGTCAGAAAGTCCTAGCCGCGCGGGGTTTGATTGGCACTCTCTAGCTACCTGCTCTTACTATCACCCGACAGCCACCGGGGAAGACGATCCGAGGTGCATCGCCCCGCGTGGACCCCGGCCGGCGCGTCCCGGGAGCGGCGGGCCGCGACCTCCCCCGGCTCAGCCCCCCTTCCCACTTTACCTGCGAGGAGTGGTCTGTCCTCACCAGGCGGGGCGGGGCGGCGTCCCCACCACTTAAAAGTTACAAAGTGAAACTTCGGCGCCTCTTGCACATGCGCAGAGCTGTGTCCACGCGTCACCTAATTTGGACTCTTCCCCCGCGCCGTCGCCAGTTGCGCCGAGCAGTGAGCCCCTCTGTGGTTCTGCAACGCTGGTCCACGAGTGGCCGTCCTCACCGAGGTCCACCGGTGGGATCATACCAGCTAACACCCACAGGCCGCGAGAGGACGTCTCCGTCCGGACTGTCTTTCCTTTTTTGCCCTAGCACATCCTCACTGGGAGGACACTGGGCCAAGCCTAGGTTGGTCGTGGCGCAGGAGAGCATCTGCAAACATTCGTGATCGGCCCTGTGTGGGGTTGAATGTCCCCGAAAACTTCTAAACTGGCCCAGTTGGGGCGTAGGGCGGGGGAGCACCGGGGCACAGTGGACCTACTCTGTCTGCTCCCAACCCTCTGTAGCCACAGAGAGCCCCGCCGTGGTAAGGAGCCGGGACCTTGAAAGTTCCAAAGCTCTGTCCTGCCCCCAAATAGTCTGGCATTTCCAGAGTTACCGGAACCACACGTTACTGCTCCGCCGCGGACCACCAACGTTGCCAACACGCTGAGGGCGCAGTGTGTTCTGGCTAGGACTTGGAGGTTTCCAGCAAACCAACGACCTAGGCACCTGCTCTGCGCCCTCGCCCAGGGCGGGACCGGCGCTGGATGTTTTAGGCGAATGGAGTGAAGACCTTGGTGGAGCCACTGTGGCAAACTACCCACTTGCAGACCTGTTTCCACAAGGAAAAGAGTGGACCAAAAGCTTGCTGTGGAGTCCTTGCCAACACTAACACCTCCATGCTTGGGCAGCTCCTCATTCCCCAAGGCACAGCCTCGCAGCTTCTCTGACCTCACTTCCGTGTCTGAGCTTTCATCATCAACTATACAGATAAAAACATCCTCTCAACCTCCTTATCCCTGATTCTAGCCCAGCTTGTGGCTCTCTGAAACAGGGTGTCTCTTTACTCTCTCGGCTCTCTGTCTCTTCTGACTTCCATCTTCTCTCCCTTAAGCGCCTAGCTAACAGTTTTTTCCCAGAACTTTCCTCTGTCTTTGTTGTTTCTTAGCTTTGCCTAGCCAAGTCCCTATTCTGCTACTGCCCTTAAGGACCCCACAGCTGGTTTCTCCAGGTCCCTGGTTGTAGTCCCCTGGTCATTACCCCGGCTCCTCAGATCGACTCTGCCTGACCTTCTCCCTGTTCTTCTGTCCTCACCCCTGCCTTTGCTGAGGATGCTGACACCTGTCCAGCATGTGCGTTGGGGTCTAGCCCCAGTCATATTAGGATGGTGGTGCTACTACCAAAGAAAGGAAAAACCTTTATCTTTACAGTTAATAATGGAAGGAAAGTCTTTCTATGTCTGCTCTTCAGTGGGTTACAGTGTCTCAAAGTCCAGACAAGGCTGTGATGGATCAGGGTGTGTGAGCTGACAAAACATAACAAAGCAATAAACTTGGGGCTAGAGATGTAGTTCAAGTTGACGGAGTGCTTGGGTAGCGTACATGAAGTCCTACACTTGACCCTTAGTGACACAGAAACCAGTCATGGTGGAACAAGCCTGTGATCACAGCGCTCTGGGGGTAGAAGCAAGACTGAGCTTGCCAGAGGGTACGGCACTTGTCATGAAAGCCTGACTGGCTGAGTCTGGCCCCCAGAACCCACTGGTGAAGGAGAGAACCAGCTCCCTAAATTTTCGATCTGACTTTCACAACACATGCTGGCCGGCACTCACGCAGACACACACACACACACACACACACACACACACACACAATTTAATTTTTTAAATATTTAAGGTCAGCAGGGCAGTAGTGGCAAGCACCTTTAATCCTAGCACTTGGGAGGCAAAGGCAAGCCAATACATACTAGACTAGAGGATATGGAATTTGCAGCCAACAGCTGTGCAGACCGCTGTGGAGACTAAGGGGTCGTTCCCTGGGCTGAGACACTGAATCAAGTTTGTTTGTTTGATTGTTTGGTTGGTTGGTTGGTTTGGTTTTTCAAGACAGGGTTTCTTTCTCCTGGCTGTTCTGGACTCACTCTGTAGACCAGACTGGCCTTGAACTCACAGAGATCCACCTGGCTCTGCCTCCCGAGTGCTGGGATTAAAGGTGTGTGCTGCCACACCTGGCTCATGTTTATTTCTCAAAAGCCTCTGTACACTTGGCATCCTACTGTGTTACCTACCGCCAATGCTATGAATAGTGCTAATAGAGCACCTGTAAGGTCCAGGAGGAGTGAGTCCCATTCTTCTAGAATTATGACTTTGATTTTTTTTCCTTTCCTTTTCTCTTTCTTTCTTTTTTTTTTTTCCTTTTAGAAACAAGGTCTGACAGTATACTGACTGACTTGAAATCACTCTGTAGATCAAAATGGCCTCGAACTCACAGAGATCCGCCTGCGTCTGCTGCAACTAAATGTGTGCACCACCACACTTGACTTGATACGATTTTTTTAAATGCAACTAGAATTGAGATAAAACTCCAATTGCTGGGCCCAGAAAAGCCAAAAATATCCACAGGAAAACATTTCTATTTCAGTTGTGAAGAACAGACACCAAAGACTGCCATCTGAATGAATATCAATCCTGGCTCCCATTATTGTTGAGACCTTGATCGAGTCTTAGCTAAATCAAGCTTTTTAGTTCTCAGTTAAATTGACCTAATCTCACTACTTTCTTTTTCTGCCTCAGTTTGCACAGCTGTAGTTAAGATAGGAAAACAAGCCAGAGCTACACACACACACACACACACACACACACACACACACACACACACACACACACATCGTGAGAAAAAAAAAACAGGGAAGCAAAAAGTTACAAAACAGCATATTTTATTCATATCTAGCAAAGCCCATAATACCTAGGTTGGGCATGTTTGATACACTTGGGTCTTAGGTCCAGAGTTAAGACTAGGGCTCAGCCCAAATCTGGTGACAGGTTAAGGAGACAATGACAATTAGGAATTCTGTCCTTAGCTTACAGTAACTATACATGTAAGTGCTTAGCTTATAGTGCAGTGAACAATATGGAGAACAGAGGCGAGGAGGTAGGGCCCTCTAGTGGCCAGCGAGTCACATTCCTTGAAGGTAAAACTTAGGGATGAGGCTGGTTCAGAGGAAGCAAACGCAAAGCTCGGCAAAGAGCACACGCTGAGCATTTATTTGCCCGTCAGGGGTTCGGAATGCCCCTCTTTTCTGGTACAATAAAAACTTCAGACACACATGAAAGTCACATCCTTGGGGAGGCCACTCCCCGCGCCTATGGCTCCAGCCTCCTGGGTATGAGCGCCCCATCCGAGGCGCAGCTACACTTCTGCACCCTCATGTTGGGCAGGCTGACCACCTGGGGCCTGGTCCTGCCTCCCTCCTTTATGCTGACAATCATGGGCAGAGAGGTCATCTCTGAAGCAACACACTGCCGCGGCCCCAGAAATGGCCACCTGATGGTCAGGGACTCCGGTAGCTGCAGGCAGCTGCCCACACACTCGTAGGTCAGGAACCCAGGGGGTTCTAGTATCCAGTTCTCAGCCCACTTCATCCCCTGCAGGTCCAGGTACATCTCCTGGCGACAGCATCGTGCGTCTTCAGTCACTGGGGCCTCCGGGTCACAATTGCCTTGAGCTCTGTGGGGGTGAGAAGTCAGCTGTCAGCTGAGAAGGCCGACATGGGGCATCAGGGAGGGAACCTTAAGATCTAGCTCTAAGCATATTCACGAATTGGGCTGGGTGTGTAGTTCATTGGGAGCAACTTTCTGGCCTAGATTCCAATCGTAGTGCCACAGCAAAGGAAGCAACTGAATATTGGCTATTTATGTGGGGATGGATGGTTAAGAACTAAAAAAAATAAATATTTACTGGGGGCTTCCTAGCAGTCAGAGGAAGACTTTTCTAAATAATCTCACACTTTGAAACGTTGTCACAGGCCGGGCGGTGGTGGCGCACGCCTTTAATCCCAGCACTTGGGAGGCAGAGGCAGGCGGATCTTTGTGAGTTCGAGGCCAGCCTGGTCTACAAAGCGAGTCCAGGACAGCCAGAGATATTCAGAGAAACCCTGTCTCGAAAAACCAAAAAAAAAAAAAGGAAACGTTGTCACTTCACAGTTAAGTCAAATTCCCTACTTGTCTCTCGATCTCGCTTATCAGTTTGACCCACAGCGCCTACCCGTAGTCCTTGAGGTCCAGCGTGTGCAGCTCCAGCTGAGGCTCGCCCCGCCCCTCGCTGCCCGGCGTCCCCTGCGCGGCGAAGCGGACCAACTTGTGTGCGCTCCAGGTCCCCGGGCCCAGATGCTCCCTCTGCACAGACACCTGCAGCAGCAGCGGCTGCCTCGGCCGGCTCAGCTGCTGCCAGAAGTTCACGGCCTCCGTCACGTCGAAGGCCTTCCAGCCGCTCTCGTGGATGGACACGAGCCTGAGACAAAGCCGCGAACGTCGAGCGAAGGGACTTGGCCGGCTGTCAGGGAGGCTCTGGGGGAGTCTGTCCCATCCTGTCTCCCCCCCCCCCCGCTATACGCTGGGGCTCCCCTCCTCCAGCAGAGCTAAGCCTAAGCCGAGCTCCCCAATTTCTCCACCACACGTACACACACACATACACACACTCATCATCATCTTCCAGCAGCATCCCCTACCTGGAGTCGATGAGGGCGGTGCGATTGGAGCCGTCGTCGCGGAAGCGCAGCCACTCAATGGTGACCCGAGCCCGGGCACTGTGTGGGGACAGCCTCTTTTGCCTCCGGAGAGCAGTTCTGGGGACCGGCTCCTGGAAGAGCCGCAGCACAGCCTGCACCAGCTCGCTGTTAGGCGGCAGCCGCTGCTCCATGCTGAACACTAGCAAATGCGTGGAAGCCTCGGACACCAGGAACCTGCCTGCCACCTCTGTGGACACGGATAGAGTCACTACAGGCACCAGATAAACTCCAGGGCGACAAGACCCAAGGCCAACGGCCAAGATTCCTTACTAATCCTCAGAGGAAAATTGGAGTAGGAAGCCCTATGAACAACGTGAAAAAGAAGTATCTCCCCCTATCCAGGAATTGTACATTTTGCAATGAGGCCCTGAATGCTAAAACAATCAGTGAGATTGTGTCTTTTTTTTTTTTTTTTTTTTTGGTTTTTCGAGACAGGGTTTCTCTGTGTAGTCCTGGTTGTCCTGGACTCACTTTGTAGACCAGGCTGGCCTCGAACTCACAAAGATCCACCTGCCTCTGCCTCCCAAGTGCTGGGATTAAAGGCGTGCGCCACCACCGCCCGGCGAGATTGTGTCTTTTTTTATTATTAGTTCTACCCTTGGTGGAGGCTTCAGAACCCCTTGAAAGGAAGGAGCTGGTAGGGTTCAAGCACTCAGCAATGCTGGTTCTTTTGGGAAGGTTTCGGGGAAAGATGGGGAGTACAGTCAGGAAATCCAAGGTCCCTAGTGGAACTGCGCCTTTCTTAAGGGGCAGACTCTTGTGTGGCACGTTCATAAAAGAGGAACAGGCATCTGTGAATGTCTCTGTCAGGACTGCTGAACCCTAGGGCAAATGGTAAGGACATTGTCACATTCCTAGAGCACACCAGCCAGTGTGTTCCCTAATACCCTAGGCTCTAGGATAGCTGAGTGGCCAGCCACATCTATTCTCACCAGACATCTCTGTGGTCTGTTCAGCACCAGCATCCTTATATCTCCAGGTCTAAGTACCACAGGACAATAAGGTTGTAGATGTGGCTTTGCCCCTGCGGGCTGATTCCAGCTGGAAGGGGCTGCACTACCATGAAGCCCCTTGCTACCTTGACAGCTAGAGATAACTACACCCTCATTCTTCCAAACTTCTGTTACCCAGGGCTGCCACCACCTAGTCACTGTTCTTTCTTTGTCCATGGCAAGACACAGCTAGCCACTATTCCAGGTGATGACTCCAGGAAGTTGTTTGTACCTGGCCTTGACCTCACCAGAGGCTCTGCTTTCCTCCATTCTCTTCTCTGCTCTGAATTTACCAGTGAGTACAGCCCTATCCCGAGGGTCCTTCAGTGCACAGTCAGATCCCCACTGCCCAGGCCCAGCCACCCTCCCAGACCTGTTCCCTTCTAACAGCTCCCTCAGACTGTGTCCCTCAAGACTTCCACTCTGAGCCACACACAGCAAGGGCCCATTGATACCACAGGTGGAGGACAGACAAGTCGTTCTGCCTTTCCCAGAGACCAAAGACAACAGGGGAGGGCTCACCTCGGAAGTTCTGGCTGAACCTCTTCCCTCGGGAGCGACTGGCATGGCTGTGCTGCAGCAGGGCCACATACTGGGCCCTCACATGGGAGGGGATGGCCAGCCCTTCCACATCAGCTTTATCCAAGACCGGTGGCTCACTGATCTGCAGCTGATGCAGTAGGCTGCCCAGGACCTGCTCTCCAGTCAGGGCTGCCCCAGGGCTGACCAGGGACAGTGCCCAGAGTGCCCAGGAGAGCCACAGGAACCACATGGTGCTTCTCAGGAGATAGAACTATGGATGCGTGTGTCCCTGAGGTGGGTGTCCTGAAAGGGTCTTGGAGCCTACTGTGGGCTGGTGCAGACCAGCTTTATAGTTGGCCCTGGGGTGGGGGGCAGGGAAGAAGGAGGAGAGAGGTCACACCCCTGGGACCTCCGGGGAGCTCAGCGTGAAATAAGCCTCTGAGCCCTGAGGAGGGGCTGTCTAGAAAGGACACAAAGGCCTGTCTGGACTGAGAACATCTGTTCACCACTGTCTGTTAGTCATATACCTCACCATTGACTTAAGGGTGCCTGACCAATTAAGACATTCAGGGTGGAGGTGGTAATAATAGCTCCTCGGTAGAGCACCAGCCCCGCACACATGGAGCCCTACACTCAGTCCCAGCATGGGTTGGGAGGCAGGTGCTGGAAGATGTGGACGGCTCGTTCTCTGCTGGATGCCTGGCCCCAGTGTCTGGAATGTGCGGTTCACTGCTGCTTTCCAAACCCTGCAAAGAACCAGATGTCAATCAACACCTGGGCTCTCCAACCGACTCGCTTCCCAATGCACCTGGCCAGGTGTTCAAATGACTTCTGGGGCTGATAAGAGCCAGCATCTCCCACTTTGGGGGGACCTTCCTTGGCTACAAAGGAACTAGCCAGTAAGGAGTCTTTCCTTTTCTTGCTTTATGGGACTTCGAGTTGAAAGTCCACCCTCCCTGATTTTTGAGCCAAGAGAACAGCGGCTCAGAGAAGGGCAGCATAGTTAAGACCACTGCCCATGTAGCCCGAGCTTTCCATATCTCCAGTTATTTTCTGCCAAGTCCCGCCCAGGCACTTGAAGACAGCCAGATAGAGTTAATGCAGTGTGTGTGGTTGGAGTGGGGATTGGGGGGTTGTGGCTATACACTGGAATCTACTAAGCCTTTCCCAAGACACAGCTCAGATACCTTAGTGTGGACTTGTGGGTTTGCGAGCTGATTGAAGAATGGTATTGGAGGAATAAAATTGAGCAACCTGCCAGGGATAGGGTTGCTACATAAAACGAGGACTGGATTTGGGGCATGATTATACCCGTATATCATTCATTGTTTACCTATGATTTGCATTACACCAGTATCTAGAGCTTTTATTTGCAGATTCTGACAATCTCAGTCAGGGGCTAAAAGAAGAAAGCCATAGTGGATTGCAAGACTTGTCAGTGTGCTCCACGGCTCTCCAGCAGGGCAACCCTTTGTTATTCTGAAGACCAACTGCCTTCCCAACTGCTCCTGCACTGGACTGACCCAGGTCAGGCTTGAGCTTGGGAAGTAGGCCCCAAACCAGGTCTTTGGCCTAGTCCAGGAGAGGGGACCCCTGCCTGAGACTGTGTGACTTCTGGTAGGCAGTGCAGAGAAACTTCCAGACATGCCCTGAGTGGTCTCCCCATTCTCCCAGAGCACCCCAGCTTCCTAAGCTTTGTAGGTCAAAGAAGGGTTACAGGCAGGGATACAGACAGCATTTCAGGCTCTTGGCTCCTTCTCTTTCCTGCAGGAAGAGTGCAAACCTTTCTGTGGCACACTCCCAAGCTGTGTGCTCTGCTGATCTCAGACCTTCCTCAGTGGGGAATGAGTCTCCTCTGGGAAAATGGGGGAAAGGAGCTTTTATACCAGAAATCAGTCCACTTAGTCACCATGCCCACAGACTTCCTAGCAAGTCTCTTGGCGCATAGTAGGTGCCCAAGAAGTGCTAGCTGTCTCTTGCACAATTGTGGTGAACTTTCTAAAATGTAAATTAATATTTTTTTTTTACTCTTTTGAAAATAATAAGAATTCAGCAACATTCAAATCTGTGGAAGGGAATGTAGGAAAAGGCAGAAAAACTGCCTCCCGATTCTAATAATCACTATTTACACCCATGTTTTTTTTTTTTTTTTTTTGGTTTTTCGAGACAGGGTTTCTCTGTGTATCCTTGGCTGTCCTGGACTCACTTTGTAGACCAGGCTGGCCTCGAACTCACAAAGATCCGCCTGCCTCTGCCTCCCAAGTGCTGGGATTAAAGGCGTGCGCCACCACCGCCCGGCTTAACTTTTGTTTTTAAAAACTAAAAATTTTATACTTTTAAAACATGGGAGCCAGGCGGTGGTGGCGCACGCCTTTAATCCCAGAACTTGGGAGGCAGAGGCAGGCGGATCTTTGTGAGTTCGAGGCCAGCCTGGTCTACAAAGTGAGTCCAGGACAGCCAGGGCTATACAGAGGAACCCTGTCTCGAAAAACCAAAAATAAATAAATAAGTAAATAAACAGATAAATAAATAAATAAACAAACAAACAAATAAATAAATAAATAGATAATAAAAACAAAAGTTGTCGGGCATGGTGGCGCATGCCTTTAATCCCAGCACTGGGGAGGCAGAGGCAGGTGGATCTCTGTGTATTTGAAGCCAGGATGATCTACAGGGTGAGTTCCAGGACAGCCAGGGCTACACAGAGAAACCCTGTCTCGAAAAAAAAAATAAAATAATAATAAAATACAAACAAAAGTCATCTTTACAGACTTGTGGAGGGGAGGGTGTTGTTTAATTGGGCTTTCTGTTTGGAGTTTCGTGGAATGTGTGTGAGAGTGTACTCTGTTTGGTTTGGCAAGTTGTTTCTGTTTTGCTTTTGCACAGCGCTGGAATTGAACCCAGGGCCTTAGGGATGCTAAGCATGTTGTCTGCTACTAAGCTATAGTCCAGTCCCAATTTTATTTTAAGACATGGGTTTCACTATGTTCTATTGGCTTGCCTCCAACTCCTGGATTTAAGTGATTCCCGGCCTCAGCCTCCACAGTGCATAACAGTACAGGTTTTGACCATCAGACCCCATTCTCAATTTTATGTTTTTTCACAAACTGTGTTTTTAATTTAATTTATTTTTTTAAGTTTTTTGATTGTTTGTTTGTTTTTTGAGACAGGGTTTCTCTGTGTAACAGAGCCCTGACTGTCCTGGACTCACTTTGTAGGCCAGGCTGGCTTCGAACTCACAGAGATCCGCCTGCCTCTGCCTTCCAAGTGCTGGGATTAAAGGCGTGCACTACCACACTTGGCTTATTTTTAAAGTTTTGTTTTATTTATTTATTGGGAGGTGGAAGCACAAGCTATGGTGTGTATGCAAGTATCAGAGAACGACTTTCAAGAGTTGGTTCTCTCCTCCCACCACGTTGGTCCTGGGGACTGAACTCTGGTTGTCAGCCTTGATGTCAAGCACCATTCTCCACTAAAGTGTCTCACAAATCCATGCTTTAACATTTTAAGGCTTTTGTACATGTATATACTACATATCGACCACATTCCTCCTTGCGCCCCCTTCACCCTCTCCTTTCTCTCCCTTCCCCCTTTCCCATTGGTCCTCCTTATAAACCCTAAACAGTTCTACTTTCATGGTATAGGCATGTCGTTTTTTGTATCCATATATAATCTAAAAGCCAAAAATGAGCAAGAACATGTGCTAATCGTGTTTCTGAGATTCACTTAATTCCTCACTATGATTATCTCCAGGTGTGTCCATTTCCCTGCAAACACCATGACTTCATTCTTCACACCTGAAGAAAACTGTGGCGTTTTCTGTTCCTGTTTTGAGACAGCAGAGCTGGTTTCTGACTCTGCTGTTGTGAACAAAGCTGCAATAAATACTGATGTACAAATGTCTCTGTGATGTGTCACCTGGAGTTCTTTGGGCAAATATACCAAGGAAGGCTTTCATTGAGTTATGTGGGAATTTTCCTGATAGGTTTTTGTTTGTTTACTTGTTTTTCGAGACAGAGCTTCTCTGTGTAGCCTTGGCTGTCCCGGAACTCACTATAAACCAGCCTGGCATCAAACTCACAGAGATCCACCTCCCTCTGCCTCCTGAGTGCTGGGATCAAAGGCGTGTGCCACCTCTTCCCGCAATTACACACAGCTGTGAATTGCCAAGCGGGTGCTGGGATTTGAACCTGGGTCCTTCAGAAGAACAGCTGGTGCTCTTAACTGCTGAGCCATCTCTCCAGCCCAGCTCCTGATAGTTTTTTTTTTAAGTTTTACTTTTATGTATATGGATATTCTGTCTTCATGCACACCTGCATTCCAGAAGAGGGCATCTGATCACATTATGGATGGTTGTGAGCCACCATGTGGTTGCTGGGAATTGAACTCAGGACCTTTGGAAGAGCAGCCAGTGCTCTTAACCACTGAGCCATCTCTCCAGCCCCTCCTGCTAGTTTTTAAAGAAGCCTCCATACTGAGTTTCATAGTTATTGGACTGGTTTACATCCTCACCAGCAGTGGCTAAGGGTTCCTCTTCATCCATGCCATCGTCAACATTTGTCATTTGTTTTCTTCTCTCCTCCCTTTCCTCCCTCCCTTCCCAGCCACCCTTCCTTAAACCCCTCCCATACTCTTCCCACACTTTCAGGTTGATAGCCTCCTTTTTCTTTGATTATTTGTTACATACACACTCACAAATATATGTAAATACAAATACAGTCTGCTGGCCCTGCTTTGGTTCTTTGTGTGTGTATGCTTTCAGGGCTGACCACTCTTCAAAGGACGGCCAACAAAGGGGCTCATCCCTGGGAAAGGCTAATTCTCCTTCTCCCGGCAGTCATTAGTTACATGTAGTTCTTTGTCCAGGAGTAGGGCCATATGAAAATTTCACCCTTCCATGTGCCTACCTCTCTCTGTGTCTCTTTGTCTCTGCCTCTGTCTCTATTTCTCTAGCTTTACAGGCTGGATTCATACTTGCTGTATAGCCAAAGATGACTTTTGACTTTAAATTTCTCATCTCCCTGTGTCTGCCCCTCCAAACATACAGATTTTTTAAACAATGTATTTATTTATTTACATAGATGAGAGCTCTAGCTTCATACACCTGGCATGCCAGAAGACGGCATCAGATCCCAGTATAGATGGTTGTGAGCCACCATGTACCTGCTAGGAATCAAACTCAGGTCCTCTGCAAGAGCAGACAGTTCTCTTAACCACTGAGCCATCTCTCCAGCCCCAAATATGCAGATTTATATGGTGCTAGGGATTGAACTCATGCATTCCAGGCAAGGACTCTACCAACTAAACTTCTTTTCAGCACCCTTGGCTGATGTAGTTTTAAATTATGATCATGGAATGTGGGGATGTACAAAAGTGCCCTTGAAGGCCCTGGAGTTGGAGTTACAGGTGTCTGTTTAATCTAATTTGGGTGCTGGGAACAGACTCAGGTCCTCTGTAAGAACAGCAGGTGCTCTTAACCCTCAGCCATCTCCCCACACCTGCTAATAGTAATTCAATTTCTCTTTTTCAAAATTTATTTCTCTGGTTCCCTCCCTCCTCTTTCTTCCTTAGCTTTATTGTTTTTATTTTAACTAATTTATTTATTTGTAGTAATGAAGAAGAACCCAGTGCCTCCGCATGTTAGGCAAGGACTCTTGTAAGTGAGGTCCTTTCTATTGTCTGATTCATTAACTACTATCTCCAGATTAATGCTAAGAAATGATAGTAGATCACTATCTTGCTCCTTATTTTAATGGACTTCTTTACTATTTCCCCACTAAGTATGTGCTTTAGAGTTGAGATAAATGCATTCTTGTGTTAAAGGAAATTTCCATAGTTTTGCTTGTTGGTTGTTTGGTCTTTTGGTTTTGGGTTTTTTTTGTTTTGTTTTTGGTTTGGTTTGGTTTGTTGTTTGTTGTTGTTGGTAGTGGTTTTTGTTTGTTTGTTTTGTTTTTTGGGTTTTTGTTTGTTTGTTTGTTTGAGACAGGGTTTCTCTGTTGCCCTGGCTGTCCTGGAACTCACTCACTCTGTAGACCAGGCTGGCCTTGAACTCACAAAGATCCACCTGCCTCTGCCTCCCGAGAGCTAGGATTAAAGGCGCACCACCACCACTGAGCTCCATGGTATTTTTAAAAGAGTATGTGTATTGTTTTTATTATTTATTAGTTTGAGTTTGGGGTATCAAACCCAGGGTGCTGGGCATGCTCAGAATGTGCTCTATCACTGAAAGATCACCTCAGCTCAGTAAGAATTTATGAAAAAAAATCAAGAGTGGATACTGAATTGTACCAATTTATTGAATACCTGAACCCGTGGGAACTCTCATATTACAGTAGAAGTAGAGGCACACCGGAGAACACCTTGGCAGTTCATTCTGTAGTTAAAGGAACTATATTATTCTAAGACTTATCAATTCCACTCAGTCTGGCATAGATACACTCATGACAGTGATTATTAGAGTAGTGTTATATGAGTTTAGACAGGTTGGCTGTGGCTCCGAGGGGCTTTTCAAGTACACAGGGAAGCCTGGGTTCCATTCAAACACCAAAAGGCCAAACAAAGTATACAATAGAAGCAACCTAGCAAAAATATCTTGTAACAGTGCAATGAAAAAATAAAGTGCGGGCTGGAGAGGTGGCTCAGAGGTTAAGAGCACTGACTGTTCTTCCCAAGGTCCTGAGTTCAATTCCCAGCAACCACATGGTGGCTCACAGCCATCTACATTGAGATCTGCCCGGGCATATATGTAGAGCAAATACTGTATATATACTTAAAAAAAAAAGAAATGTAAAAAAAAAAAAAAAAAGAAAAGAAAAAAGAAAGTGCAGTAAAGTTTTTCCATGGACTCTCCTGTGACAGGCCATGCAGTACTGGCCACTGCAAGAGCAGAAGAGGGAACAGAACCCAGACGGGGACAATGTGTGTGTTTGATTATCTGTGACTCAAAACCAGGCAGAATTAAGCTACACTGTTTAGAGACCCAATCCTCCGCAAAGGTCACGGAGTCAAATATTAATAGCTCTCATTTTGCTCCTTTTTCTGATATCTAAGCTGCTGAGTTTTTTCCTACACTCACTCCCTTTGGGAATTTGCAGACACTGAGCACAGCTCTGAGGAGACTGGGGTTGCTCTCTGTCATGCAGTATCCAGCACCAAGTCACAGTTTGTTCTTGAAGACACAATGGTTTACCTGTGCTCTACTTTGCTCTTCTTCCTCCTCCCCATTACAAAGTCGGGGAGTAACCTGTTCCTAGACAAGGTGCTGGAGTCAGGGACTGGAGAGCCCCTTCACATCACATGACGGTGGACCCATCTAATGGCATTACATGTGTATACCAATGCATTGTTTTTAAATAAATATCGTTCTGATTACTATCAGTAAAAGTTTGATTCGTGCACCTAGTTTACATTCCTATATACCTGGAGTCCCATAAAAAAATATCTTAGACCCAAGGGGTCATGAGTGGGAAATGTCTAAAAAGCCTGGCTGTCTTCTCGAACCCCTTGATTCCTGCCCACCAGTGTGGGGGAGCTTCCCACAATGCCCAGGCCCACGAGTGTGCTGAGAGCTCCATCACCAAGGACCCTGGCCCAAATCACACAGAGGTATAGAGACCCATGTCAGACTGAGTGAGGACACTCATGGACACAGGACATGGAGGTGCACTGAGCAGCCACCACATGCTTTCCAGGGCCCCATGCCCTCCATTAGTGCCACACAAGTTGAGGAGCTGCAGGAGGTGAGTGGCTGTACCATCCAGGCTGAGGTATGAGCAGCTCCTTTATAGGTTGGGTGTTGCCAGTTTACTGTGTGGTCTTGCCGTGGTTTTTGCTGTTTCTTTTTTTCCTTCCTTTTGATTGATTGACGTTTTGTTTTTGTTGAACTCACTGTGTAGTCCAGGCTGTCCTCCAGCATGCGCTGATCCTTGCCTCAGTTTCTCAAGTGCTGAGATTATAGGAATGCACTACCATGCCTGACTTTTTCTGTTTTAAAGGCAGGTTTTTTGTTGTTGTTGTTTTTGTTGTTTTTGTTTTTTTCTGAGACAGGGTTTCTCTGTGCATCCTTGGCTGTCCTGGACTCACTTTGTAGACCAGGCTGGCCTTGAACTCACAGAGATCTGCCTGCCTCTGCCTCCCAAGTACTGGGATTAAAGGCAGCACTACCACACCCAGCAATTAAGGACAACTGTGAACTGCCATGTGGGTGCTGGGATTTGAACCTGGGTCCTTTGGAAGAGCAGCCAGTGCTCTTAACCGCTGAGCCATCTCTCCAGCCCAAGGTTGTTGTTGTTCTTCTTCTTCTTCCTCCTCCTCCTCTTCTTCCTTTCTTT
Organism: Lophiomys imhausi; assembly: GCA_907164525.1. Classification (NCBI taxonomy): domain Eukaryota; kingdom Metazoa; phylum Chordata; class Mammalia; order Rodentia; family Muridae; genus Lophiomys; species Lophiomys imhausi. Next base: position 1,365,241 of record CAJQZJ010004750.1, on the reverse strand, counting down.
CTTCCTTCCTTTGCTTTCTTTCTTCTTCTAAGGCTAGCCTGGTACTTCCTCTGTAGCTATAGTAGCCTGGCACTTGCTATGTAGCTAAAGTAGCCTTGAACTCAATCCAACTCTCTTGTCTTGACCTCTCAAGACAATGCTTGCATTATAAGCATGCCCCACTGTGCCTGGCCCTTCGCTTGACCTTTCGCTGTGGTAGGGTTCCCTGGGGAAGCTCTTAGCCCAGGAAAAAAACCTCAGGAAACTCAGGTTTAGAAGCTGTTAAACATATGCAAAAGTAACCTAAACATATTATTTTAGATCTTTTTTTATTTTTTATTTTTTTGATTTTTTTCGAGAAGGGTTTCTCTGTGTAACAGCTCTAGCTGTCCTAGACTCACTTTGTAGACCAGGCTGGCCTCGAACTCACAGAGATCCGCCTGCCTCTGCCTCCCAAGTGCTGGGATTAAAGGCGTGCGCCACTAACGCCCGGCTTAGATCTTTTTTAAAAGTCTAGAGGAAAAAGAGATTACCCATCCCCCAAACCCCATCCTATTACATAGGCAAAAAGATGAAACTTCAGGACTGGGAACAGGCTGGAACAAAATGAAATAAATACAACTTAATACCATCATCCCCCTCATGCTGGGTACTGTTGGAAAATGATCAAAATGAGGCTGAGCTGTGGCTCAGTTGGAAGAATGTTTATCCAGCACACAGGAAAGCCCTGGGTTCAATCCCCAGCAGGGCATAAAGCTGGGTATGGTAATCCCAGCACTCTGGAAGTCATCTACTACAACCAAGTTCAAGCCCAGCCTGAACTACAGGAAACCCTACACAGGTCATTGAGAAGTCATTTTACTTGACGTATTTGCCAAACACAGGGAGTGCTAAACACAGCAATCAAACACACACACTTGGTTTCATTATGATTTGTTTGTTCTCTCTGGGGCTTCAGTCATACCTCAGGCACACCTGCAAACCCTCAAGGGCTGGGGGAGGCCGGAACATGCACTGTACCACACTGCATCTCTGCTCATGGCTGTATCACGGCCACCATGCAGGAGTCAAAATGACCCACTGAGGTACGGACCCCTTCCCTCCTTCAGCACTGCAAATTAGAGACTCCATCTTCTCCAGGGTCCACACAAAAAAGCCATTTCTTCTTAGATACCATGTCTAAATTCCACCTGTTTTCACAGAGGACTTGGGGAGCAGGTCAGGAAATTACAGGGGCTGGGGTATAGCTCTGTGGTGAAGAGAGCTTGCCTAGAGTGTCCAAGTTGTTGGTTACCAATTCTACTATCTATCTATCTATCTATCTATCTATCTATCTATCTATCTATTTGTCATATTATTGCCTCCCCCACCCTACCCCACACAACTAAAAGGTATTGAGGGACGAAGACCATTTAAGGCAATTTCTTCCTCTGCAGAAGAACCAAGAAGCCCTGGTCCTTACAAGCTTCTCTTCCTGCCTCTCTTTCTCTTCCATCAATTAAGCAAATATTTCTGGATGATTGTGACCCTTCTGAGGCAGCTGCCACCACAGGAATCCAGGCTCATGGACACACCCTGACACACCTCCGCAGTGTCTTCACCTATCTCCTTTACTGTCCCTCACCCTAATGACATTCCACTGAGGGCCAGTTCTATCTGGGGATCACAGATGTGTTCATCAGCAATCTGTGCCTCAGTGCCCTTATCTGTGAGACAAGGGCCCTAAGGGCATTTCTGAGCTTCCTTGCAGTTCATTTGCAGAATCCTGCCTCTGGTTGCCTCCCCTGACAAGAGAGAGGTCCCAAGGCTCCTTTCACGCTACACATTTAGGACTAAACCCAGGATTCACACCTGTCAGAAAGGGGAAGGAGCCACATGGCTTGAAACATGCTCCCTGTCCTTGTGTGAGACCCAAATAAAATGAGCTGGGAGGGCAGCGGGGCCATCCAGGGTGGGTCCGGAGACCCTGCAGCACTCTGGGGTAGGGTCAGGAGCTGAGTGGGTGGGACTAGGACTGGGACTTTCCACCGAACCTGGGCTGGCCTCGGTGCATTTGTCCACAGGAACAAAGTGTCTTCCCCTGCCCACTGGGCTCTCACCTGGAAGGAGTGCACTTCTGGGCCTTAGCTTGCCTGGCCTCAGAGCCCCCTTTGTATCTGAACCTTGTCTGGCTGACACCAACCCCTAGAGACCCCCCCCCAGTGAACCCTGACCCCATATTTTTCCCTGACACTCACTCATCTGGCAGCCTGACCTATTATCGGGGTCAAACCTCTTATCCACCCACCTCTAGCCCAGGCCCAGGGCTGGGCCCTCAGTCACCACTAGTCAGTGACCTCTTACATCCCATTCTCCTGCCCTCTCCTGCAGGGTGACAAACTTGGTTTCATCCAGTCAGACCCTAAGACCACCAAAGTTCCACCCACCCCATCCGCGGGGGCTACCAAGACAAGCTTCTTCTACATAACAAAGGGCAACCTCCCTCCCACCTGACACCTAATCAGCCCATTGTGAAAGGCCCTAATCCACATTCACTTCCTTCTGGCTGATTGGTCAATTACTGTATTTCCCCAAAGACAATCCAGAATCCACAGTCAGGAAAGAGATCTGTTTGCCAAGGGATATTTGTCCTGTCTGCTGGCCGCACCTTATTTAATGAGGTGTCTCACCCACCTCCCCGGGTCTGGCCACACAACCCTAGTCTGAGCTGCAGTTGCCAGCAGCTGGAGGTCATGGGAAGAGCCAGGCCTGCAGCTGAGCTTGGCTTCTCCTCTGGCACCAGAACCATATGTTCAAACGTTCTCTGCCCCTACCTGCTTGTTTCCAGCTTCTAAACTCAGCTAGTCCTCCAGACCTAGATACCTTTTGGCGTCCTTCCTACTTCACATCCCTCACAAGTCCCTTCGGTCTCACTTCTATTTGAGACCCTCCGTCACTTGCTGGGCAGCTGCCCACCTACTCCCATTCCTACCTCCAATATAGTGATAATCTTTGAAAAACTTCTATTATAAAAAGGGGTTGCATTAATCAAAAACCTTCCAAAAATAATCTTAAAGTGAGTTGTAGAAAGCAGGGTGTGGTGATACCTGTTGTAATCCCCTCACTGGGGTCAAGAGAACCAGGAGTTCAAGGCCATCCTTAGCTACATAGTGAATTGGAGACCAGCCTAGGCTAGCTACAGTGAGACCTTGTATCAAAAATTCAAAATAAAGATGAGTGCACAACCTTTAATCCCAGTCCTTGGGAGGCAAAGGGCAGATGAATTTCTGTGACTCTAATGCCAGCCTGGTTTACAGAGAAACTTCCAAGCCAGCCAGGGCTACACAGTAAGATCTTATCTTTTTTTTTTTTTTTTTTTTTTTTGGTTTTTCGAGACAGGGTTTCTCTGTATAACAGCTCTGGCTGTCCTAGACTCACTTTGTAGACCAGGCTGGCCTCGAACTCACAGAGATCCGCCTACCTCTGCCTCCCAAGTGCTGGGATTAAAGGCGTGCGCAACCAACACCCGGCTATCTTTTTTTTTTTTTTTAAGAAAAAAAAATGACTTATTTTTATTTATGTGCATTAATGTTTTGCCTGTGTGTATGTCTGTGTGAGGGCATCAGATCTCCTGGAACTGGAGTTACAGTTGTGTATATAAACATGTATAAGTGATCCTGTAAGTGCGTGTGTGCATGCTAATATGCATGCACACGTGCGTGTGACTTTGCACGTGTGCATGTGAGTGATGTCTGTGAATTTGTGTGATGTGTGGGTGGTATGTGTGCTTAGTCTGAGTCCCTTCCTGACTACTTCAGACTATGGGCAACAAGAAAGCTGGGGCAAGCTGTGGGATTATGCCATGTTCACACAACAGGCTCTTAGCTGCAAGAGAATGTGTTTTTGCTAATGTTAATGAAAGGTAGTGGTCCCTGGACTTGTTAGATCCTCTTGCCTAGTGGCTTGAGACTTCAGCACCCAGACCTTTCCCATATCTCAGTCCAAGGCACCCTAGCAACCAGATAGGAACAGCCAAGGGCAAATTGCAGGGTGACATGGAGAAGGAAAATACCGAGACAAGGTGAGCAGAGTTGGCAGTGAGTTCCAAACTGGGCAGGCTGGAACTTTGGGTCACTCATTTGTGCTTTGTTCCATGTGTGGCCTGGCACTCAACTGGAGGAAGGTGGCTGCCTCCAGCCTGCATTTCCAGCTAGCCACCTCACAGAGACGCAGCTGGTGCAGCAGCGTCCCCTGCAGCTCAGAGGAAGCCTTCACATCCACTGAGGGTCACACCAGGGCAGACTGGTAAGGACAGTCTTGCTGCATGTCCGATGACAACCTCTCGAGCATCCTACCATTTCCGAGTTCCAGAACGTGTGTGTGTTCATTTTCCCCTGTCTCCTGCAGGATCACGTCTTAGCTAGCCTCAGAGCCTCTGTGCTGCTCCCATCCTGCCAGCTCCCCTCCGTTCCCAGTCCTCTGTGTGCCCACTTCATCCCTTGAGTCTTCATGATTCCCAGATGATGCTTTGTCTGGCTGACTCTGGTCCACCTGGAACAATATGTTGAAGCACTACCCGGTACCTCAGGAAATAAGGCATTTAAAGAGGCAGCTTCCAACACACCAGACTTTTTATTGGATTTTTTGAGACAGGGTCTCACTATGTAGTTTTGGACAACTCATAGTTGTCCATCTGCCTCTGCCTCCCAAGTGCTGGGATTAAAAGTGTATACCACCCAGCCGGGCGGTGGTGGTGCACGCCTTTAATCCCAGCACTTGGGAGGCAGAGGCAGGCGGATCACTGTGAGTTCGAGGCCAGCCTGGTCTACAAAGTGAGTCCAGGACAGCCAGAGCTGTTACACAGAGAAACCCTGTCTCAAAAAAACCAAAAAAAAAAAAAAAAAAAAAGTGTACACCACCCATGCCCCACACTAAAAATTTCTTTCTTAAATTAACATACACAGCAATGGGTTTCATTATGGCATTTTTGTGCCCATATATTGTTATATTTTGTTTTTCTTCCATGTGTGTTTACATGTCTGCACATGCTTATGTGGGTGCACATGCACATGTGTGCCTGGGGGGGGGGGGAACAGAAGTCAAAGTTAGGTGTCTTTTTCAGTTGTTCACCACTTCATCTATTTTATTTATTTACTTTGTGTGTGTGTGATGTGTGTTCACATGTGCGTGTGCATGTGCCTGTGTGTGCAGGTACACTTGTGGAAGTCAAAGGGCAACATCACCTGTTTGTTCTTGCCTCCACGTGTGTGCTATAACCATGCTAGCTGGCCCATGAGCTGCTGAGATCCTCCTGTCTTGGTTTCCTGTCTCGCTACAGAAGGGTGGGGATTAACAAGGACTCTGGGGATTCAAACACAGTCCTCACATTTGTGTAGCGACTGCTTTACCCCCCTGAAACATCTCCCAGTCCCCACCTTATTTTTTGAGATAGGTTCTCTGGATGAACCTGGAGCTCACTGATTCAGCTAGACATGCTGGTAAGCAAGCCCAGGGACCCTCCTGCAGCCTCCCCAGCAACGACACAAAAGGAACACACTGCCACACTCAGGTTTTTCACATGGGTGCTAGGCATGAAGCTCGGGTCCCCACACTTGCACCATCACCTCAGCCGTTCAGTTTTCTTTTCTTTTCCTTCTTCTCTTTTTTTAAATCCAAAGATTAGGGGGGCTTCCTCCCTGTTTAATCTTCCTGCAAATGCACCTGTCTTCCAAGTGCAGCCTCCTGACTATTGGTCACCCCTATACCTAGAACACATATACTCTCACTCCTCGCCCCACCTACTTTACCCACACGGGACACCGTTCCCACACTTAAGGTCACATTCTGAGATCATGCCTTAGCCACCTTGCCCTGTGCCACCTTCTCTGTAGCTGAAAAGTCCTTCTTATCTCTCCAGATCCATGTCTAACCACAGCCCCTGAGCCACATCTGCCTCACACCTGATTCTCTTCCCTGGCTTGTTACATAAATACCCACCATTCTCATTGAGCACTGAACTGGCAATGGTTTTTCTGTACTTAGTGTTCGAGGGATGAACACATGCATACTACCTTGTCCACAGCAGGTGCTACTTGCATTAAATCCTCCCAAGTCGAGAGGAATGTCAGAGTTACAGAAAGCCCCTCTTTGTCTCTGCCTCCGCCATCTTCTTTGCCCTGAGTCATCTGGATCTTCTCTTTACTGGCCACTATGTCCTTTAGCTGGTCTCAGGATGTTGACATCAAAAAAACCAGGGGGCCTGGCACATGAGTACTTTGTATTATATGTGTCTATAACAAGATCTGGATCTCTGTTAGTTCAAGCCTAACCTGGTCTACAAAGTGAGTCCAGGACAAACACAGATACACAGAGAAACCTTGTCTTGAAAGACCAAAACAACAAAAAAAATCTGAGTAGTCATATATTCATTGTTTATTTTGTGGGGATTTCTCCCCCGCCTTAGCCAGATTTCTGAGAATGTTGGATGCCAGCCACAGTTGGCTCAATTCCAGTTAATAAGGACACATCAGGTTCCTGAAAGCAGTGCCAGGCTGTGGCTCCCACACCTGCCTGAGGTTTGGACATTCCTATGGAACCCTCCAGGACTCTGAGACCAAGATTTGGTGTAGAGCCTGCTGTGCTTAAAGAGGCAGAGAAAATAAGTGAGAAAGCATCTCTGAGGAAGGAAGCTGAGTGATCAAAAACTGGGCACATCTGGAGAGAAGTGAGTCTGGAAGCACTTTGGAGGGTGGAGGGTAATATGGTTGGAGATGGAAGTAAGTGCTTGCTCCATGTCCCTTCATTTCCTGTCATTGAAAAGGGAGGGTATTAAGGCTGGTTTGTAGCATAGGCCTATAATCCCAGATACTCCAGAGGCAGAAGACTGGGGGAGTTCAAGGTCTGCCTGGGCAGCTTGAAACTCTGTGCCCAAAAGAGGAAAGGGCCCCACACCTTGAATGAATGAGGCTCTGAGTTCCAACCCAAACACTGCAAAAATAAAATAAAATAGCTGGGCAGTGGTGGTACACACCTTTAATCCCAGCACTCAGGAGGCAGAGGCAGGTGGATCTCTTGTGAGTTCGAGGCCAGCCTGGTCTACAAAGCAAGTTCCAGGACAGCCAGGGCTGTTACACAGAGAAACCCTGTCTTGAAAAAATAAAATAAAATGGCAGGTGCCACCACAGGGAACAGGGCTGTGGACCCAGGCAGCCCAAAGTTTTGACCCTGGCTCTATCTCTTGCTTGCCAGAGTTTCTGTGGTTCAGACTTCTTACAGATTATAACAAAACAGAACCTTCAATTTCCTAGAGCTTAAGCCTGCCACACAACAGGCTCTTTGTCTCTTTTAGATCCCAGCACCAGTGGGGAGTGCCTGTTCTCACCCTCGGCTTACAGGTAAGGAAATGCAGACTCAGGAACTTGGCAAGGTGACCTGGTAGGACATGATCTGACTCTCTAGGTCTCTCCCTGTGTGAGACCGGTGTGTGCTGCTTTCAATGACCTGGAGAAGCTGAGGACAGAGAACAATTGATAATGGCAGGACACTCTGTCCAGGAGCCCAGAAGGGATGCTGATCTGTGAGTCCATAAGAGAGCAGCTGCCCATCTTTACAGCCCCTGTGACTGCTGTGGCAGAGAGGCTAGAAGGAAGCTCAGGAAGTCACCACTGCTCTCGACCTACCTTCTCCCTGTTCCCCAACACCAGTCCCAGCGTGAGTTTGGCTCTCGGAGCTCAGCAATAGATGTCCTCTACTGGCCAAAGCACTATCCATGGGAACCTATTAGGCTCAAGCACCTTGAACCAACTTTTTTCTCTGAGATGGAGACACCCACCCTTGGGGGAATCTTCTTGAAGGCAGTGGGTGACAGCACCTTGTCAATTCAAAAGCGTTGCTATAGAGCAGTGTTATTTCTTTTTTTCTTTTTTGGTTTTTTCGAGACAGGGTTTCTCTGAATATCTCTGGCTGTCCTGGACTCGCTTTGTAGACCAGGCTGGCCTCGAACTCACAAAGATCCGCCTGCCTCTACCTCCCAAGTGCTGGGATTAAAGGCGTGCGCCACCACCGCCCGGCTTGAGCAGTGTTATTTCTTTTCTTTTCTTTTTTCTGAGACAGGGTTTCTCTGTGTAACAGCCCTGACTGTCCTGGACTCACTTTGTAGACCAGGCTGACCTCAAACTCAGAGATCCGCCTGCCTGTGCCTCCTGAGTGCTGGGATTAAAGGCGTGAGCCACCACATCCGGTGAGGAGAGGAAAGAACAAGAGTCCAAGATGTTAAGTACCAACACTGATGGGGTGGGGATAACGACATGACAAAGGGGTGGAGCTGAGAGGTGTCTGTCAGTTTCTCCTCCACTCTGAATTCTTTTTTTTTTAATATTTATTTATTTATTGTGAATGCCCTGTCTTCATGCATGCCAGAAGAGGGTGTCAGTTCCCACTAGAGATGGTTGTGAGTCACCATGTGGTTGCTGGGATTTGAACTCAGGACTTCTGGAAAAGCAGTCAGTGCTCTTAACCACTGAGCCATCTCTCCAGCCCCCTCCACTCTGAATTCTAAACAACTAAATTGGAATGTCTTATGCAGTATCTCAATGGTGGACTGTTTCCTTCTCACTAGATTAGTTAGTAAATTGCCAAACCAGCAAAGGCCCGGGTTACTGGCTAGGTGGCCTCAGGCAGGTCACGTTTCTATTTCAGCTTCTGGTTATTTCATCAGAATGGGAAATAAAGCAAAATATGGTGCTTCCTTCTTTAATTCGAGCACTCAGTGGGCTAAGGAAGATCAGCCTATCCTAAATTTAAGACCACCTTGGGCTCCGTAGTAAGCTTGTGGTGGTTTGAATAAGAATAGTACACAGAGCCGGGCGGTGGTGGCGCACGCCTTTAATCCCAGCACTTGGGAGGCAGAGGCAGGCGGATCACTGTGAGTTCGAGGCCAGCCTGGTCTACAAAGTGAGTCCAGGACAGCCAAGGATACACAGAGAAACCCTGTCTCGAAAAGCCAAAAAATGAAAAAAAAAAAAAAAGAATAGTACACAGGAGCCGGATGTGGTGGCACACGTCTTTAATCCCAGCACTCGGGAGGCAGAGGCAGGCGGATATCTGTGAGTTCGAGGCCAGCCTGGTCTACAAAGCGAGTCCAGGATAGCCAGGGCTGTTACACAGAGAAACCCTGTCTTGGAAAAAAAAAAAAAAAAGAATAGTGCACAGGGCCAGGTGTGGTGGCTCCCCCCTTTAATCCCAGCACTCGGGAGGCAGAGGCAGAGGCAGGTGGATCTCTGTGAGTTCAAGGCCAGCCTGGTCTACAAAGTGAGTCCCGGACAGCCAGGGCTACACACAGAAACCCTGTCTTGAAAAACAAAACAAACAAACAAACAAAAAAAGAATAGTGCACATAGGCTCATAGAGGTGTGGCTTTGTGGGAGGAAGTGTGTTACTGGGGTAGGCTTTGAAGTTTCAAAGGCAATGCCGGGCTCAGCTCTCTCTGTCTCTCTCTCTCTTCCTCCCTCCCTCCCTCCCCACCCTTTGCAGATCAGGATGTAGCTCTCAGCCACTTCTGCAGCTCCGTGCCATGATGACAATAGACTGACCCTCTGAAACAATAAGCCCCAATTAAATACTTTTATAACAGTTGCCTTGGTCATGGTGTCTCTTCACAGTCATAGAACAGTGACTAAGACATCTTATCTCAAAAATCTTTTATTTAATGAAAAATAAAGTTGATGCATGGCTCTTCCAGCTTAGTATGCAGAAAGCTACGGGTTCCAGCACCACATACACAAATCAATAACTTCCTGGTCTTCATTGGGTTCTTTGTATACCTCTGTCACTATGCAGCTTGTAGGGACCTGAGCAGGCATGTGGCTTGGACCCACCCCTCCCATCTATAACCCATCATGATGCGCAGCCTGGGTCTGGTGAAGGAACTACTCTTTTTTTTTTTTTAAAGATTTATTTTTTTTATTATGTATACAGTGTTCTGTCTGCATTCTGTAGGCCAGAAGAAGGCACCAGATTTCATTATGGATGGTTGTGGGTCACCATGTGGTTGCTGGGAATTGAACTCATGACCTCTGGAAGAGCAGCCAGTGCTCTTAACCGCTGAGCCATCTCTCCAGCCCGGAACTACTCTTATATGAATCCAAATGTTGGAACTTCCTTAATAAATACCGCACGTCATCTTTCATCTTTTTGTATTTTGTTGCTAAAAACAGAACTGGGGGCTTTTTTCCTACTAGCCATTCACTCTACTGTTGTGCCACACCCCCAGCTCCCATCTTATTTGAGTAATTATTATGCACTCCCATTATAACAAAGCTTGGGGCTGGAGAGATGGCTCAGCGGTTAAGAGCACTGGCTGTTCTTCCAGAGGTCATGAGTTCAATTCCCAGCAACCACATGGTGGCTCACAACCATCCATAATGAAATCTGGTGCCCTCTTCTGGCCTGCAGATGTACCTGCAGACAGAACACTGTATACATAATAAATCTTTTTTTTTTTTTTTTTTTTTTGGTTTTTCGAGACAGGGTTTCTCTGTGTAACAGCCCTGGCTGTCCTGGACTCACTTTGTAGACCAGGCTGGCCTCGAACTCACAGAGATCCGCCTGCCTCTGCCTCCCAAGTGCTGGGATTAAAGGTGTGAGCCACCACGCCCGGCAATAAATAAATCTTTAAAAAAAAAATAACGAAGCTTGGAGAAGAACACAGCCATTAAGGGAAGAAGCTTGCGCACAAATCTAAGTATTTATTTATTTATTTATTTATCTATTTTTTTTTTTTTTTTTGGTTTTTCGAGACAGGGTTTCTCTGTGTATCCTTGGTGTCCTGGACTCACTTTGTAGACCAGGCTGGCCTCGAACTCACAAAGATCCGCCTGCCTCTGCCTCCCAAGTGCTGGGATTAAAGGCGTGCGCCACCACCGCCCGGCTAAATCTAAGTATTTATAAAACAGGGTGCCAGATCCAACCAAGGGAACCCTCCAGTGGACACTCTAGGAGGTGGGATGATACCCAATATGGAAGCATCTCTATTGCCTGCTGTCCAAAAACACTCAGGATGTTTCAGCCTCAGTGTACATTCGTCGCTTTTATTTTCAATGATGGAACATTTATCCACATGATCTTCCTGAAGTTGAAGCCATCGTGAAGTTGCTTTTCCTCTCAGTGTGTCTAACTTGGTTTTTTTCAGCTCTTCTCTCCTCTGTGAAGACCCTCAAGGCTGTAAGAATGGGCAGGGTAGGGTTTCACACACTGTAAAGGCCAGGGCAGCTTCTTGAGGCAGGAGCACCACCCTGAAGACATGTTTGATAACCCTCACTGTACTGCTGTGAGTGTACAGGAGTTCTGATGTGCACCTGCAATCCCAGCACCTGTTAGCCTGAAGCAGGAAGATTCCAAGTTCAGGGGTAGCCTTGGCTTAATAAAGTTCAAAACTAGCTTAGGTCAGTATAACAAGAAACAAAAACCTAAACAAACAAAAAAGAAACACATGTGGAGCCAGGCAGTGGTGGCACACACCTTTAATCCCAGAGGCAGGAGAATCTCAAGGCCAGCAAGGTATATAGAGCAAATTCCAGAATGGCCAGGACTACACAGACGAACCCTGTCTTGAAAAAAAAAAAAAACACTCATGGAGTAAAAGATGTCAAAACTGAATTATCAAGTTCAAGGTCAGACTAAGGGCTGTGTGTTACTCAGCCACAAAGCACATATTTTGTGTACTCAAGGTCCTGGGTTAGATTCCCTGCACAGCAGGGAGAAAGGCAGGGAAGAAAGGAGGCTAGAAAAAAATGTGAAGCTTTTATCTAGTAGACTAAAGGCTTCCTTAAGCATATCAGCAAGTTGCTGACCTGACATTCCAAGAGAGGACCTATTGCTCAATTACACACACACACACACACACACACACACACACACACACACACACACA